>BMAU01013866.1:0-140112 GCA_019973935.1 Trichonephila clavipes
CTTGGCCACTGAGTGACCGAAACACCCTTAAAAATTAAAAGTAGACTGTACCATGTAAAAGTCTGCCCACTCCCTGATGTACACTATGTACACAATCCTGTTTTTCGAAAGTTACCCTTAAAAATGGTAAGCAAATGAATAGTTTATGTGAATGTTATAATCGGGAACTTAAATAAAACTTTTGCAAAAATGAATCCAACTACTTTTATTTTAAAGAAATTGGCACACAAGAGTGGGTAGAATGGAAATGTGCAAAAATCAAGCTTTGTGTGTACATTTTATGCATGATATTTTATCTTCAAGGATTGTTGGTAACTTTGTTGACAGTATCCAGAAGAGTTCAGCAATATTTATGTGAAGTATTTTTATGCGAAGTAAGGTGGCAAACGTATGGATGGTTGGAAAATGTGGTTGTCAGTAGGGGCTGATGCTGCTAGTATTTTCAATTCGGCTCTTAGAGATGTTTAAGGACTATTTAAACAGTTTAAATCTGAAGAATCTGTGTCTAACAAACATGCTTTAGGTCAGGGATGGCGAACCAATGGCACGCGTGCCATTGATGGCACGTGGCACAATATTTTGGACACGTCACCAGCCAAAGAGGTTTGCATTTAAGTTCAAAATAACAAATTTTCCTCGAAGTATTAAAAGTACATGAGAAACCAGACAAATAAAAAGTTTTTGAAGAATTAATTTCCATAATGGGATCTTCAATCAAGGATTTTCAGCGAGTTTTTCTCCGTTCAAAGAATTATACGAAACTCTCAAGTTTATTTTGTATCGCGATGTGACTTCATTTGGTAAACTGAACTTATCCCAATTCGATTGGTTGAAAATTGTAGAATTTTTGAAATGAAACTGAGATTGATTTTGTTGTTGTTGCTCATGCCTCCTGTCTGACATAGTCAGATCGAGGCCCACGAAATTCATCGTGGCAATGGGCTAAATGTACGTCTGCCGTTGGATTGATTTCTAATCTTGTTGTTCGATATGGACTCAAAAATTTATATAAACAAGAAAAAAATTGGAATTTATTGAAAGAGAAAGATTAACAAGTCATATAAGTAAAAATACCAATAGCGAAATTTTGAAATTATGGATTTGAATTCGATTCCAGACACATTTAACTATTTGAAGAATCTGTCTCGTGCTATTTTAACCTATGCCTGCGAGTCATTAATTTCCGAGATGCATAACATTACAGACTCGCTTAGAAACCATTCAGCAAATGAATCCAAATCAGCCTGCATTCTTCTAAAATTAACACTTTAAAATCCTAATATAAGTTATTTGTCATCTAATCTGTAACAGCAGTAGTCACACTAATGTTACTTTAATTTGAATTACACGTATAGCTAAAACATTTACTATTATATAGTGCAAAATGTATGTTTTCGTAGTAAATAAAGAGGTTTGAGTTATTATTATTTAGAGTTTTATTATTTTCCAATAATCACAAATCAAAAATATTTGACGGCACGTGTGTACCTTATTAAACATTTCTTTCGAAAAAATGGCACGCTGATCCACAAAGGTTCACCTCCCCTGCTCTAGGTTGATTAAGTGTATACCTGCGGGAGACTAATTTTTAGCTCTTTTAGGCCAAATGGTAAGAATCACTATCATGCCTCATCTTGTTGGAAATCATTTCACACATCAGAAACATGTACAGGGTGTTTTTTTGAGAGGTATAGAACTTTAAATTGCAAGAAAACAACGATGTATTATTCGATTGACATGAATTTTTTTTTATTCGAAAGATAATCTTGTGGCATGACATTTTAAATAGGATTTCTGGCATACGACTGCCACGGCTGGCTAAGATGTAATCCAATCTGGACGTCCAATTTTCGATGACTTTTTCCAACATTTGTGGCCGTATATCGGCAATAACACGGCGAATGTTGTCTTCCAAATGGTCAAGCGTTTGTAGCTTATCCGCATAGACCAATGACTTTACACAGCCCCACAGAAAATAGGCTAGCGGTGGTAAATCACATGATCTTGGAGGCCAATTCACAGGTCCAAAACGTGAAATTATGCGGTCATCAAACGTGTCTTTCAATCAATCGATAGTGGCACGAGCTGTGTGACATGTTGCGCCGTCTTGTTGGAACCACAGCTCCTGGACATCATGATTGTTCAATTCAGGAATGAAAAAGTGAGTAATCATGGCTCTATACCGATCACCATTGACTGCAACGTTGTAGCCTTCATCGTTTTTGAAGAAGGATTCCACCAGCCCATAAAGCGCACCAAACACTCAGTTTTTCTGGATGTAACGGTGTTTCGACATACACTTGTGGATTAGCTTCACTCGAAATGCGGCAGTTTTGTTTGTTGACGTAGCCATTCAACCAGAAGTGCGCTTGATCGCTAAACAAAATTCGCTTATGAAAATCGGGAACAACGGCAATCTCGTTTTGGGCCTTCATCGTTTTTGAAGAAGGATTCCACCAGCCCATAAAGCGCACCAAACAGTCAGTTTTTCTGGATGTAACGGTGTTTCGACATACACTTGTGGATTAGCTTCACTCGAAATGAGGCAGTTTTGTTTGTTGACGTAGCCATTCAACCAGAAGTGCGCTTCATCGCTAAACAAAATTCGCTTATGAAAATCGGGAACAACGGCAATCTCGTTTTGGGCCCATTCGACGAATCTACGCCTTGCTTGATGATCGTTTTGATGAATTGCCCAACCAAACTGAGAATAAATCACCTGACAGCTGTTAAATCGGTCGCCATCTTGGAAAGTAATGCCAACTTAAACTTCTATCCCTGGAAAAAAACACTCTTTATATCCACTACCATGGTGCAAATATGCCTTCAGAATGCATGGCGATTATCTGTGCATATCTCCCTGGACGGACGACAGAGTTATGCCTGTTTATATGGAGCGAGATAATACACTCCGTCTTGAACCGACAGCAGTAGGCTTCTGTATTCGTTGTAGACGAATTCAGGCTCACACTTGTTAGTGATCCCGGGAATTTGTTGATCTGGATGTAATAACGCTCTAGATCAGCATTTCTCCAGGGTGCGTCTCTCAGTGATAAACCTGATTGGGGGAAGCAAGCATACTGAAAAGTCGAAAACAAACTATTGTTTTAAAAATTATATATTAATTTACTGAAAGGAAGCAGAACAAAATATGTTTTGGCATAATAAAATACAAAATACACAATTACGCTGATATAATACACTTATAAATGTATGAGTACTGCACAATATATTGATAGTTAATTTAAGAATACTAAGTTAAGAACAAGTTTGATAATTACGAGTTACTTTATGGGTTTATCATGTGTAATATTACATTCAAAATTTAGTGCTTATCTTGATAATTTGTAATGTTTATCATTGAAGTCATACTGTAGCTTTAGCGTCAAATATTAGTCAAATATTACTACTAATTTCGGTCGCCAATATTGAAACTTTGAGAAACTCTGATCTAACCATCAGAGTTCGCTACATAGAACAATTCACAATATAGAGGTTCGACTGTACTGTTATAATACCTGATCAGTAGCAATCAATTTTATCTCACAACGTTCTCTCTCCTCCGCATTACCAGCTAGAACACCTTGACTATATATCAGCGTTTCTCAAACTGTGGAGCGCGTCCCCCTTGGGGGCATGACAACTCTACAAGGGGGGCACGAGCCTATTGAAAGGTCGAAAACAAAAGATTATTTCAAAAAATTATTAATTTACTGAAAGTAAACAAAAATAAAATCATTCTGAGATAGTAAAAAATACATTTACACTGATATATTACACTTTAAATGTTTCAGTGTTACACAATGTATTTTATAATTAATCTAACAATGCTAAGTTTATTAATTATCCCCCATGGGCTTGTCATATATAAAATTAAAAACAAAAATTAATGCTTATCTTGATAATTTTTTTATAGTATAATTAATCCCTTAAATGCCGATTAAAAGTTACGCAATTTGCTTCCCCATGCCAACCGTTTTTCACGTAGGCACGCGTATGTGAAGTACGGGGGGAAGGAATAAAGAATCAAACAATCTGAAATGACTAAATCCTTAGCGAACTTTGTCAAGGTTTTTTTAGTGCATTCCAAAGCCTTCGGAATAATTGTATGGATAGCATTGCACAGAAAAGATCGTACTTCGGGCATACGTATATATACGTCCGGGAAAATAAGTGCTTTGGCTGAGCGAGACATATGCATATGTCGCGGGTGCGTCAGAGGTTAAAGTAGTGTTGTAGCTTTAGCGTCAAAGTATTGAATTCAATTCATTGTTATTGTATGAGGGGGGCGCGATGAAAATGATGATTGAATATTGGGTCACGAATATTGCAACTTTGAGAAGCACTGCTATACATGGTAGACTTAATTTGAAAATATCACGGTTTCTTCTTCAGAAAGGCTGGTTGTGAATAAACGCGAATTGATAGACCAAAGATTTCCCAAGAGTATTAGAAGAAGGTACGCGAATAGATCCGTCACAAAGCTACTTTATCCGTGAATAATAAATAAATATTAAACATATTTCTCAAACTTTTTTTGTTTGAAAGACAAAAACAAATAAAAAAGGCTCATTAGGATTTTTGTAGGTAGTTTTTCAGCTTGTTTTTTTTTCAAAACGGCTTCTTTCACATATTTTAAATTACTATACCCAGCATTATTAACCATCATTTTTAGCATCAATTAAAAGAGCATTAGCTAAAGAGATTTCAGTTTTTATGGATTTATTTTTACTTTAGAAGTGCTCATATGTGTGCCCTTTTACTTAATTTAACTGGCTAATTTATTCTAAAACGTATTTTGTTTTTAGATGCCCTTTTTAAATGATTTAATGGACTGGAAGAACGATTGGGAATACACATACTTGGAAAGCCACAATGAAACCATGATCGATAGATGTAAAATGAAACTAGAAGAGAAACAATGGCGTTGTAGGTATAAATCGAAATTCTGTGAAATTGATAAAAATAAAATCTATAAAAAATACATTTAATGTAACAGAAAAAATACAATGTTACGTATTCATAAGGGTCTCGGTTGCCTAGTGGTTATGGTCACAAACTCGTGGCCTGAGTGTCACGGGTTCGAGTCTGGTCGCACTGAAAACTCGCCGTGTAGAAGGAGCCGATGCACGTTAAATCTGTCAAGACTCAATGTTCTCTCGTTGGTGTGGTGTGGTAGTAAATAGAAGGAGGTGCTATCTGAAGTGCCGTACTCCTCACTAGGTTTAGCAGCCCCGAGATTCTAGTGTTTCTTTAAATCACGAAACCCCGGGATTAAAATAGCTTATCTTTGTCTGAATTATATTTTGACATTTTTTTCTCATCAAAATTTCCTTAGAATTTAGTTCTCAGAAAATTTATATTTTTTTAATTAAATAAATACGTAGAATTTATTTGTGCAATTATAAGTGCTATAATTAAAAAAAATTATATGCTGCTCTCGTTTCTCGTAACGGGAAGAACATCGCTCAGATCTAAGAGGTTTACTGCAATACTTAAACAATGGTACAAGCAACATCTCAGGAATAGATTTTGTCACAGTTACTTCTTCAATTAAATGCCGTTAATTAATAGCGGACCTGTTTGAAATACTTGAGACACTTCAAATCTCATTGCCTTACTGTAGTATTTACACAATGGTGCAAGAACTATCTCAGAAATAGATTTTGTCACAGTTCCTCATTGAATTAAATGCCGTAAATTAATAGTGGACCTGATTGATGCTTCGAATCTCACTACATTACTGACAGATCATGCTACTGGATCTTCTATTTCGGATGAGGTAACACTTGAAATTGATTCATATTTTGATTTAATAACTAAATCAGTTTTTTCACAAAAACATTAAGTGTAGCAGAAGAACCAGATAAAGTTATCAAAGAGGGATATGCACCAAAATGTGGCCTATTAGTTTTGAGAGACTGTCATCAAAAACTCAAAAAAAAAAAATGTCCTTTTTTGAAAATTGAGAGAGACTTGGTGACTACCCGGGAAAAAAATCCTAATAAATGACGATAATACAGACAATATGTATACCTTTTTATATCCATAGAAGACGAATTTCTTTTCACTTACATTAGAACGTCGTTTACCCGAATCAATTGGATCGGACACCGTTCGGATACGTGATTGTTCGGATAACCGAAAGCGATCCATGCAGTATATTAAACCAGACCCTATACGAGTATTGAAAATCATCACATGCGGGAAACGTGCTTGAAGAAAAAGCAAAATAGGTGCAAAAATGTCGCAATTTTACCTTTATTGTGGAAAATAATCACTTATTTTTCGCTGTACCATTGTACATCTTCGTTTTTTCGCTGCAAGGTCTCTGAAAAAACTGGTTTGGATATTTGACTTCCGGATAATAAACGTTCGGATAAACGACGTTCTGCTGTATTTGAATTGTTTATTTAATTGTTTAATTCTGTGATAAATCCTAATAATACTACTGTTTGAAAGTATCAGTACTAAAAGACAGATTTAAGTACGTATAACAATTCCAAAGCCACTTTTAAAAGATCTAATGTTAAACGTCTTCTCAAGTGGCACCATTAACATTTAGTCTTAGAGATGAAAGGGGATGAACCTATGAATCGTCGTTCCCATTTACCCCCAGCTCAAGAACGCCTTCTAAGTATCTGATTAGTGTTTCGCCTGAAACACTAAGATGTAATTTAGATAGTAATTTAAGTCGTTTTTTACAGATACAGTAGAACGTCGTTTATTCGAATCAATTGGGACCGGGCACTGTTTGATACGTAATTGTTCGGATAACCGAAAACCGAATGCGATCCATGCAGTATTGAAAATCATCACATGCGGTCGTGAAGAAAAAGCAAAAATAGGTACAAAATGTCGCAATGTTACCTTTATTGTGGAAAATAATCACTTTTCGCTGTACCATTGTACATCTTCGTTTTTTCGCTGCAAGGTCTCTGATTATCTCGAGCAGCAGTAGTTGAGAAGGACAGCACTCTGATTGTTGTTCGTACCCCTCCATAGCTGTCTTAACGCAGAAAACGAGTCAGCATTTGATGGAGCCTTGCTACTTTCATTGTTGTTGTTGTTGTCCTCGTCATCATCCGTTTCATGGTCAACAGGGTTGGATACTTCTTGTAAAGAAGTCACAATCCCATCATCATTTAGTATTTGAAATCCAGTCTTCTGCATCGCATGCCATCCAGGTTTCTACATCTTCATCGCATTCTTGAAATCCTGGGATCGATTGGACAAAGTCGGTAAACTGCTTCCTGTGGTTGTCATTGAAGTCTTTTTTGCATTCTAAATCTGGCATCAGCTTATTCCATACAATTTTCAGGTTTTGTCTTCCGAACGAGTCCCATGCAATGGCTAACATGTAGCAGGCGTCCTTCATATTAAGTTTTTCATCAAAAGCAGCAACACTTTCGTCGTCTTTTTCTGCTTAAAGTCACTTTTAACCTCCCACGAAACAACTGTTGAGCACTGCACTGTTCGAAAATATATTCATATACAGTGCATGTAGTTGACAGTTGTAGTTGGTCCGGATATTTGACGCTGCGGATAATAATCATTCGGGTAAACGACGTTGTACTGTATATTAATTTCCCACGCTACAAATAACATCTATGCCATTAGCACACGTGCTCTCCAATATTTTCCAATATTATACAATTAAAACTTTTTAGTGCAAGGCACATTTCCAAATGGTCAGTGACCAGAGTCACAGAGAGCACTGTCCGGTGAATCGGCGTTACCAATTCTAAAGAGATGGGATCTCCTATAGCCATGCCCTGTCTAAGTCTAAAATAAGTTAAAGCAGCTTTTTTCCTTCAAGATTGCCCAGTACCTATCTTTAGACATATCTCTGTAACTTCCATTTTAATCTATTCCGCAGATTCGATTAAAAAAGTCATTAAGTTGGAACACTGGGGTTCCAGCTACATGGAAAAAAGCGTTCATTATTCCAATTTCGAAAAAAGACAAATCATCAGTTTCCATGGTGAATTTATCGCTTTTTCCCATTGACAAGCATCGAAGTTTACGCATTGATTTCTCTGAACTAAAACATTTATCTTTCTTCTGTATAGTAAAAACTACATGAGAGTACCAGTTGTGAACGACAAAGGTGACCCAAACTGTTGTTTTGCTATAGAATCATTGGTTGGGCAACCAGAAGCAAAAGATAAATCGTTTCCTAATACTTTTGGTAAGTAAAGTTATTCTTAAGCTTCAAATGTTTTAAAACATTGATAAATATATAGCTCTTTTTAATTTCCTTAAACTATGCTCTTTTATTTTCGTTTATATATATACTAGCTGCTACCCAACTGCTTCACTGGGGATTTCATGATAATGAATGACTATATCTATATATTTAAGCTATTGGTATCTAAGTCTTAGAATTAAACTTTTAATTGTATTCAAAAAATTCTTATTACCATCTCTTAAATTAAAAAAAGCCGAACTTGAAATACCAAAACTCAATATATGTATTTGTAACGCCGCCCTATAAGCCCATCTCTCGGAAGTTGATTTCCACAAAACGCGTTCTTAGCGAATTTTTATTTAACAAAAGAAATATGCTTGCTAAATATTATGTCTATAGATCTCATAGTTCAAAAGCGAGATTTATTATGTGTAACACGCCGGACTCCTGTCTTGGAAGTTGATTTCCGCATAACCCCTTCAAAACAGATCTCTATTCAACAAGATACATTCTTGCTGAATTTCAAGTCTGTACGTCTAATAGCTCACAAAAATGGGATTTTTTTATCTACAATACTTCCCTCCTCTGATGGTTATCTATTTCTGAAAAGCCCATTATTAAATATTATCAAAAAATAATATATTCAAATACAGTAATCGTTTTGTAAACTTCATCGGGAATGGTTTTTCACCTTTGGCTGCATATCACGAAATTTGGCAACTTCACACATACCACACAAATTCTTCCTTAAGCATGGAGGGTGTAGGAAAAAAACTCCCCAAAAGTAAGTTTGAAAATATTTTTGACAACTTGAGTTAAGAACGGAGTTTGCCACTATGTTAAATTAGTGGATTGAGAATTTATAGCCTAAGATTGATTAGGTTAAATTGAACTGTTTACTTGCGCTTGTTAACTCAGGATTTATTGCTATCTTTATATCACTCTCTTAAAGCATCCTCTTGTGGTTTAACTTGTGGTTGATTAGTGTGCTTGAATAATAATAAATAATAATTATTATGGAAGTTTCTGTTTACGCTTTGTTTCCAATCCACTAATTTAGTATAGTGGCAAACTCCATTCTTAACCCAAGTTGTGTAAATCAATTAAATCTCGCCTTCGTAACGCTGCAATAGATTCTCTGCTCCTTCTCCCCTACAAATGCCAATCTCTGACTTTATATACTCTAACTAATCTATATATCGGGGATTGTTCCTGATAGGGATGGCTGTGAATTAAACGCGAATGCTAGCCCAAAGATTCCTCAAGAGGATTAGTGTGAAGGTCAATAAAGATCCATCACAGCACCAAGCATTCTTTATCTAGCTCTGAAACCAAGTTCTGTTTTAACAATGAGAAAATTTTGCTACTGAAGTTAATTTGCTATGTTAATTAATTTTGTAGTCTAAGATATATTTAACTTCCAAAAGAAAATTTTCTAATAACTGTCTGTGCTACACTGAGAATAGAATCTGTGTAAAATCCATTTACATTCCAAAATTCGAAAAATTATTATAGTTCAAATATATTTAATTTTTCTCTGCTGTATCACCCAGATACTGTCAGCAAAACTCTAATATTAAAATGAAAGTATTGTATCATTATCACTTTAGAGCAGAGTTTCTCAAACTGCGGGTTAACTCTACAAGGGGGGGGCGAACATATTGAAAAGTCCAAAACAAAAAAAATATTATTTTTAAAAAAATAATAATTTACTTAAATTAAACAAAATGCATTCTGACATAAAAAATAAAATCAACATTTAAAAATGATATAATACACTTATAAATGTATCAGTACCGCAAAATGTATTTTATAATTAATTTAACAATATCAAACTAAGAACAAGTTCAATATTTGCTAGTGACCCCATGGGCTTGTCATGTATAAAATTATACACAAAAATTAACAATTATCTTGATAATTTGTACAGTTTATAAATAATCTCCTAACTGGCAATTAAAAGTTACGCGATTCTCTCGCCAATGCCTCCATTTTCCATGTAGGATTGCGTATGTGATATATTGGGAGAAGGGGGGAGAAAATGGATAAATATATAAGAAATCCTATAATATATAAGTAAATCCTTCACAAACACTGTCAAGGTCATTGTATTGCATTCCAAAGCATTTGGAACAATTTTATGGGTAGCAGTGCATAGAAAAGATCATACTTCGAAAAGACGTATATATACGCCTGGGGAATTTTACGCACCGGCTGAGCGAAACGTATATATACGCTGGTGGCACCTAAGAGTCAAAGTATAGCATTATTGAGTTCCTGCCTTGTTATTTGTATGGAAGTGAAAGACCGTTAACAGTTATGATTGGATATTGAGTCACAAATATATTGAAAGTTTGAGAAGCGCTGCTTTAGAGTTTGTATCAGTTCATGTGTTTTAATGATATATTTTTTGGAATCCAGAAATTGATTTAGATCTGAATACCCAAGTTGAAGAATTCGTGTTTTCGTCATTTCCAGTAATAATTCAGATAAAGATACACGATCGCAGAGCTGTTGTCAACCCTTTTTCCGATGGTTTTCCTTTAGAAGGAGGAATGGAGTATATTGCTTATGTGTCCATGGTATGCTTAACTAAAACTTAAGTATTATGTGCTTATAAAAATTCAATATTATTTACTTAACTAGAATAATTAAATAATTAACATAATAAGTTAATTGCTGTAATTTATTCTCCTACAAAATAGCCATCCATCTTGCTATATATTTTACGTAGATCCAGGATTCGAGGATTTTTGCAGATGAGTCGCAAAGAACAAGGCAAGAAGGATAGGAATTTTTAGCTACATCCAATTTGCATGATCTATTTACAGCGCCTGGTACTCCAGTGTGTCATGCATTTAATGCGTAGAGCAAAACTTAATCACACACACACAATTGAAGTTTTACTAATTAAAAATAATTTTAATCTATAAGAAAATACATTGAATGCAAGGAAAGAAATTTGCGTCGCCCAATTTCGCTCTGTAAAATGATGTCACCAATTTAAAAGACTTCAAATTTTGCAATTGTATTCATTGTTTTGTAACATGCACGGGAACGGTTTTCCACTATTAGCTGCATATCGCTACATTTGGTGACGTCTTTTGAATTGAAGAAACTGGTTATATGAGCAGCGGCGCATTCAAGGGGGGCGTTTCGGACCCCCTCCCATAGCCCTTGATTTTTTCGATTGATTATAATTCCATGTATATAGTACGTAAAATTTACTTAAGTATTTGTTATTAACAATTAATTTTATTAATTAACCTTATTAATTAATGTTAATTATTTATTCAATTAATTAATTTGTTACTATTTTCTGTTCCCGAAAATCGATAAAATCAAAAGAATATGTTGGATGGCGTATTGGAGCATGATACAAGAATGGCAGAGCGATGAGAATATATTGTCGAGAAAACAATCCTTGAAATACAGGATAGCAGCAAAATTCACAGAATAGAGATCAGAAGGTCTTCACACCTTCTACAGCGCTCACACGCAACTGTCAATGTCTAAAATACACGTATGTAAAAGATTATTCACAAGTACCGCTCGTCCTATTCAACAGTTGAGCTAATCACAGTCAAGGCAAAACTACTAATCGCAAGTCAAAACATTACTAACTAATCGCAAGTCAAAACAATACTAACTAATCGCTAGTCTAAACAAGACTGACTCGATTCCGGTGACCGTCTCCGTATTTATAGATCTCGAGAAAGATCCACCGCGTCATAGATCATGAAAGTAGTGTATTTCACCACTAATTTCTAGAAGAGTCCATAGGGTCCTGAACTCAACAAAAATGGTCACCAACATAGTTGCCAAAATGACGCCAACTTGGCTTTATCGCCAAGATCTCAATGAATCGCCATTATAATGAAAGGGATGGTGTTGCTTGCGAATATTATGATTTGAAGATAACATAGAATAATTTAAAGGCATTGCATATCTAAATACAAATTGTTCACGCTATTTTACAGAAAATTCATTACATTATTCTTATTTCTCAAAAATTTAGCCTTTGGACTTGTTTTCCATCTTAATTTCCGATTCTTTGACTTTTGTTTACATTTTCAGATCGTCTTTATTCGTTATACATTAGGCCTAACGTGGCAACCAGTATACATGGTGTTTGGCCCAAAAGCAAAATGACTGGTCGCACAAAAACAAAATGGCTGAGGCTAGACACTACTATACCTGTTCCTAATTTATTTCATTTGGGTTTTTTTTCGCAAAATTCGTTCTTGGCGCTCCTATTGGTTTATTAAATTCCTTACTGAGGCTGCATAGTCCAACACTTCATCGATAAAGTCTTCAGATTTTAATAAACCTGCAGCGTTTGAAGCTTTCTGGAAATTTTAGGAAAAGTTCCGTTGATAATTGAGGTTTTTTCCACAAATGAAGTAAAGCCCGTCTACCATAAAAAAACTACTTAGTTTTACGAAACATTGTACTAATGAGAATAAAATTGTTTCATGGTATCAATGACGTACCAACAAAATTATTTCATGCCTACAATTTGGAAGCTGTTTCTGCTTAAATTTAGACTTTAACGTGTAGTCTGTTGGTATGCAGATGGATTGTTCCTTTTTCTTCTTCATTTTTAAGCCTTTTGATTAATCCTTTCATGTTTGTTAGTGTCTTGTGGAAAATATTTTACAGGAATAAGGTGTTAGTTACATATAAAAACGTGTTTTACAATATTCTTTTATTGTGTTTATAACATTTGTAGGAAATTACTAAGAAGAGAGGCTGTTCCGCATCGAGTTTATTTTTTAAGTTCCCTTCCGTGGAAAGTGGGATCCAAGTTGGGAAACGCGGCTTCAGATAATTGTGGTCATACAAACTCTATAAAGAAAGGGAAGGGATTTTGCATACATTTTGTATACATTTTCTTTTCAAATTTTGATTTTGATTTTCGGTGTCTTAAGATTTAGTAAAACTCAGTTTGAAGACCACTACTGTAATAGATTTAATTATGTATAAAAAAATTTCAACACTAGAACGTCCATCGGTGTTAATTTGACACCGGAGCCTGTTAAGTTTGTTCTCCCTTCCGTATTTCTCCAAGGATATTTAAAAATTTTCGTGATTTTTAATTATTTTCCATGGTAATTACACAGAAAATGTTTTGTGATCCTAGGTTAATTAGGTGACATTTTACAACAAAATATACATGGAACGTCCGTTGGTGTCATTTCGACACCAAAGCAATATATCATCATAAATAGCTGTCGTTCATCGATATCATTAGTAAAACAAACATCCCAAAGTACCATCGCACATTTGTTTGACCTTGAATGCAGTGTTATTGGGTTAACAGCGGAAACGAATCTACTTTTGTAAAATTGTTATGCCTAAGTGTTTCGTTAAATAGCATTTGGTTATCTGCTAAAAAAATCATTCGATTATCGAACCTCGTGCAGAACAGACACCCTGAAACGATGGCTCCTAGAAAAGGTATAAGCCCTGATGAAATTGCTTATTCATTGCGAGAGATTTCTGAGAATGAATTGGACGGGGGTGAGCTGTCTTGCTTTAATTTAGATTCCAATGAAGACTTAAGATTGAGTGAAAATGACTGCGACAAATCTGAAGAAAGTTAGATATAATTGATAATATACCAGTAAATCCTGATATATATAACGCTAGAGATGACATAGAATGAATAACGCATAATGGTAATGTTCCTGGCAGATTTGCATTTGCGACTCTTAATGTTTTGCGACAAGGCATTGGCCCAGTAATGTCAATATCAGTTTTTTATGATATAAAGAATCATAAATTATGTTAATTACATGGAATAATATTAAAAAGAGTCTTAAAACTAAGCCCTACTGAACAGCAGTCCTGAAAATGTTTAATTATTACAATTATTTTATATATTTCATATCATGGTGCCGAAATGGCACTGGAGAATGTTTAAGGGAAATCGAAATCCCAGACGCTCTAGGGTTAAACAATAACAAAGTATGTAAACAATGAATAAATAAACTTACGTTTCTCTAAGAATATGAGTAACATACTTGTATTTTATGGAAATTTTCACACATCATAAAAAATCAGAGTAAAATTCATTACTCAATAAATGTTTAAAACTGGTTTAGCTTTTTATATTTCATGTGTATATTCAAAATAATTTAGAATAATTTAAAAACTTATATAAGGCAATAACTGAAAGGCTTCTTTCTAATAATTTATGTTTAAAACTTCTTCAAAAATAAATAAGCATAGTGATTTAATCTCGTGATTTATTTTAACAACAGCATAGTACAAATCGAATCAAACCATGTTTGTTTCAACTTTTTGTGGTTAAAATTGAAATTTTCACAAAAAAGAACTATTTAATATAAAATTTTAAAAAACTCTATATCTTATGCAAGTACTAATTTAAGTGAAAAATTATATTCTCTCTTACAGTTTTCTAAGATTTTCTGCTTATTGGAAATTACACAAGTTTATATTTAACATGCAATGTAAACATGCGGCATTTCACTTATATTTTGTTAAAAATATTTGATTTTTGTATGGTAATGAAATTATTAAAATAAACTTTTAAGACTGATGTATATATTAAGTTCAAATCCTTTTTTTTCATTCGTATTCGCCTCTTATTTCGAAAGTATGAGTATTATTAGGATTTATCACAGAATTTAACAATTAAATTAACAATTCAAATACAGTAGAACATCGTTTATCCGAACGTTTATTATCCGGAGCGTCAAATATCCAAACCAGTTTTTTCAGAGACCTTGCTGCGAAACAACGGAGGTGTACAATGGTACAGCGAAAAATAAGCGATTATTTTTCACAATGAAGGTAAAATTGCGACATTTTGCACCTATTTTGCTTTTTCTTCAAGCACGTTTCGCGCATGTGATGATTTTCAATATTCGTATAATGTCCGGTTTCATATACTGTATGTATCGCATTCGGTTTTCGGTTATCCGAACAGTGTCCGGTCCCAATTGATTCGGATAAACGACATTTTACTGGTAAGTAGAGATTTTTATTTCATGAAATTACTTAAAATAGCTTGAAATATCGTTCAAGTATAATCGAATCATGAAATTTCAATATCTAATTAAAAGTAATCTATTAAGTATGTGATGCATTAATATTTTATAGAATAGTAAGTCAAATTTTCATCTTAAATTAATATCTTACTTTTTCTATTCCAGCAAACGCAGGAACTTTTACCTCCTCCTTATGACACTGATTGCTTGGATTATTTAACAAAGTGGAAAGAAAACAATGGAACTGGTCCATTGAACCGTTTGGTGAGGATATACAAAGTTGTAAAATAGTTTAATCTTTTATTGAATGTGAAAAAAATTGTTGAATTAATAGTTGCATTAGAACTGCATATGAACTTATTGGTATCTAGCTGATTAATTAGTAAAAACTGTTACATATCGATTACGATACGTGGTCGCGGTAAGCTAGTGGTCAAGGGGGGGGGGCAAAAAACGTGCGTGTCGTTCACCCAATGGTTGCCCAAACCATCACACTTGCGAGGCCCCTTTGCCTATATCGAACGCAAGCAGGTGACGAGTGGTCTACTCGGAGCTTCCAGACACATATACGGCCATTAGAATACTGTAGACAGAACCGTGATTCGTTTGAAAATACGATATTGTGAAACTTCTGTATCCATTTTTGTTGTTCAGAGCATCAGAGTCGCCATATTTGTCTGTGCTGCATTGTCATTGGAAGCCGAAATAATGGCCGCCGCGTGCTGACAGTCCCCGCTGCTGCAATTGTCGTCGCTCCGTACGAGCAGGTACCGTGTGCATTTCCTGACTAATGGCCCATGATGTTAAAAATCAACCAACTATGAACCACGCATTCGCACACCAGAGGACGCTAGTTGCGTCAGCGATAAAAACAAGAAATGCCCGCAGATTCGTCAGACCACAAAGAACTGAACGGAACTGAACCAGACCAGAACTTAACTGATCGGAACTGACCAGAAAGACTGAACTGAAAAGAAAAGAGGAAGAGATTTCGTAAAAAGATTTGGTGATACGCCCCAAAAAGTTTTCCTCTATTTTTACTTATGTCGTGTGGTTATTTGTAAATATAATGCATATATACGTTCTTTAAAAATAATCGTAATTAAAAGTTAATTCAGAAGCTGCGTATTTCTTTTGCAATATTAGGACCGGATACACCGTATATGCTCTCTGCCCAAAGAAATATCAGAAAGGTAAGACATTATTTGTTCAGGTAATAGTTTTTCTAATAAATTAAGAGTGATTTATTACACATGATGTGTTTGTGCGATTTTACAATACATATGCCCTTTCGAGGGTGAGTTTTAGCAGGCATGAACGTCGTAAGATTTCTTGAGACTCTGGGCCCTAACACAAAAGTAGGCCCTGGACCCCTACACAGATGATGCTCCAACTATGACCCTTAAAAGTTGACAGTACAAAGCATGCTGTGACGTCGTGGACTGGTAGCGTGATGATAACGTCACAGCCAAATGTTGAAATAAAAGAAAAATTTATTTTCGCAACAAAAATTAATTATCATTGATGCAATAAAGTAAAGTCTCTGCGCCAAGCCGGTGCATTCCGTCTATTTCACGGGGGAGATTAATCAATTCACAGATCTGCTTTGTCCGAAGGACACTTGCCCATACTTCTACGAAGTTGGTTGGGTGACCTTTATAACGCCAACGACGTTCATTCTCTTTCCTTTCCCCAGAAAAATCCGCTTAGGACTGGAATCCGATCTCTGCTATTCTCTCCTCTCTAATCTCTTCAGGTATAACGTCTCCGTTTCCCCCTTTTCTCTCCTAAAAATACCCTATTAAACACCAGGGGTGGGTTTAACACACAACACACCCCTCGTCTCTTATCATTGGCAGGCCACCAAAGTCTGCCCACGGCCTTCGGCTTTATTAGTGTTCTACACGCAATCACCCTCTCTGGCCCGTCTGGAATGTAATAGCGCCAGATTTCTCGTCCAACATCTGGACATTTTGTGCATCGCACCGTCTTTGTTCCCTAGAGCTATTCCCTCGACATCTTCCAAGGAAACAGTGCTCGCCGTTAGACTGGCTTTTGTCACTTGTCCCCCGGTGGGCACTCCTCTGTCCATTGTAACTTCCAGTCAGAGTGTCGACGTGGCTCCGAGACCAAACAATAAACAATGACCTCACGGCCACGCGAATTGGTCTCGTAGCCACCTGCTCTGTGCCATATAACTTGGCGTGAAAGGAAGGGTGGAAGACGTTACAATACGCTGACAAATACTCGTACAAACAATAACACTAAATAAATAAATGTGTAAAAAATCGGACAAACTCTCTCGACCGACTGCTACCTTTTAAATGAATGAGTACTGGTGGCAGGCCTAGGCCTATACATTACATGTAGCCAGTATAGTCTGAAACTAACAGTTTCTAGGAGAATACAACCGAAAATAATATTTGACCGTTGAAATTATTCGAGTTATGACCTTATTAAGGCCAAGTCGAGAACAAGACGAGGCTCCCATTGTAGCCTAGATCCTGGGCCTAGTTGGCCCAGGCCCTTAACACATTTCTGATGGCAGGGCGTGGAGTTCCTGCATGCCATTCAGTATGACTCTCAGCAGCGCATTGATTCCCTATTCGCATGACAGTGGTTGGATTTCGACCAATTTGACGGGTGATATGACGGAACGATAATCCACACTCTCGATAGGCAACGATTCTATCGAGAGGGTGGAACCTCCATCGAGTTTCTACACTTGTTGGTAAGCATTTCTTCTTATTTGAGACATAGCACGATATTCTGGGTGAACTCCAACCTTACAAAGTGCTTTCCGAATGAGAAATACACTATACAACTTTTCCTTTATGCAGTGCTTCAGAGGTCAATTCTCATTTTTGCGTCGTCTAAATGCGCTGAAATTCTAATCATTCGCATATGCAACGTCATCGTGTAGTAATTTTAATGGACAGTAGCGTAAGTTCTTCTTAAAGTTGTGACGGGGATTTATCACACCTTTCACTAAAATCCTCTTGGGGAATGTTTGGGGCCAGAATGGCATTTCTTTCCAACCAACTCTAGAAGAAAACGCGATATGCAGATTAGGAATGATTATATATATTGAAGCTTTAGCATTAGAGAAGGAGGCTAGAAGAGTCTTAGAAGTTTGAGGAGGTCTTAGAAAGTCTTAGGAAATATTACAAGGACCATATAGAAGTGGGTTCGTAACCATAAGGTTGCTTAGTTGCTGAATCAAGTTGGATTATAGTATTTTATAGAAGATATAAAGATTGGTATCTGTTCGCCGTGGAATATCGGTACGCGATGTAATATTAAATTTTAATGATAGAGCGGACTCTCGTAGGTTAAGGAATCGTCTATAAATATAGATTCGGTGGTTAATTTATCATAAAGATAGTGAGTAAGATTTAATGCGCTATTTGTCAAGAATTGTAATTTATGTCACATCACTCCTGATCATTAGCTTTTAAGAATTGTATTGCATTGCTTAATATAAATGAGATATAATAAACTAAATTTATTATGGAAGGTTTGAGGGGTCAATCTTTTTTTCATCATGAGGTGCTTTTCTTTTTAGATGTGTGTTGAACATTGTCAATTGAATAAGCTTTTGGAAATGGGGGAATGCATTGATAAAAATGTAAACTATCCTCATACAAGTCAACTATGCCCAAAATGTAAGTCATTTTTATTTTAAATACGTCCTCATAGATGTGTTGAATTTCAATATACTATTACTAGCTGTTTATATGTTTTAAAAATGCTCCGTGAATTGGGCAATACTTTATAAATTTCCTATTTTTATATTTTTTTAAAGATACTTAAATCTTAGTCGTAACTTTCTGAAATGACTTCGTTTTCTCCCAAAAAAAATACTTTAGTAATTAACATGGATTAGTATTCAAGTACTACATTTGCTTAAAGGCTCGATACTTTTAAAATTATTCCAATAAATGAATTAAAACCAATATTTACTATTGAAAAAGGAACATGATAAATGATATGACTTTTTAGAAGATATTTGCTAATCCGTTTTGTTTTGAATTAATTATTTAAAAATTTTATCAAGCGGGTCTCTTGGGAATACTTGAAATATATGAAGAGGAATGGAGTAAAAATTGCACGACAGTACTAAAAAAAGTTTACTTTCATGAAAAAATTCGAGCTAGAGCTATAGTCAAGAAACATGGTTATCAGATAGAAGCAATTTGCCACCAAAAATACTGCATTTACTCATAAAAATTCACTATAAAAATCGTTTCCATAAAGTGTGAATGACCTTGTGTATACTTTAACTTTGACATTTGAACCCTTGAGAGATTCTCAGATAAAATTTTCATAAACTATAATGCATATGCAACCTCTGATAGTAAAGTTCGGTGAATAGTCCTGTAACATTAACGTAGATGGAATATTAACGAAAGTTAACTTACTGTCCTTTGAAACAGTCACTTCACATGACTATGAACTGCTGAGATCTGCTATACATGTCCTGGAAACTTTGTAAAAAGTCTTCATTTGGGATGGAGTTTAAAAGCCTCGTCACGTTTCATTGAATGTCGAGAATATTGTCAAATCTCTTTTCTTTCAGAGCGAGTTTGAGTCGTGGGAATAGGAAGAAGTCTAGAGGATTGAGATCTGGCGAGTATAGTGGATGTTCAATTTGCACCACCCATTTTTTTTGCCAGGAACTGTTTTTTTATATTGGCTGTGTGAGTCGAGCATTGTCGTGAACAAAAAAACCATGAACTTTGTTGTGCGTACTGGGGTCGTACCCTAAGTATACCCCACCCGTTTTCATCATTCTTAAATACAGGGTTACGGTTAATCTGCAGTTCATCAGCTATCATGCACATAGTTAATCGACGATCTTTCGAGATTAATTTTCTCACTTTCTCAACGCTTTTGTCACTGACGGAAGTTGACGGTCTTCCTGACGGGTTTTGTCAGAAACACTTTTCCTTCCTTCTCGAAAACGTGCGAACCACTCGTACACACACTCCATGGAAAGTACTTGATCTTCATGAAAACGTACCAGCATCGCATAAGTTTCTTTCAGTGTCTAGTCAAGCTTAAAAAAAACTTTAAATTGATCTTTTTTCCTTCATTTTCCTGTTCTCAGTTAAGAACCAACACACTGAATAAGCCCTTTGAGAAACAAATGTTACATGGAACACAAACGACTCTTAACTGAACAAAGGTGGGGGCGGATGGTGAACACCAGCCGCAAAACATGTGCAACGTTTTGCTTCTCCAGTGTTGTCAGATTGGCCGTTCTAACTTCAATCACCTAACTTTATTGTCAGATGTTATATATATGTTTGATTATGATTCTTTTTGGATGTATAATATGCTAATTTTCTCAGGTAATCTTACTATTTTTTAATAAATACCTTATTTAACTTTAGGAAAACGATCAGATTTTGAATAAATCAGTTTTTAAAGTTGCATTCAGTGCAAAACGTGCTTCACAATCAATCTTAATTGCACAAATTAAACATTACCATATAGTAATTTGTTAGTGATTTTTTAACTTCAGAATGCACTATATATATATATATATATATATATATATATATATATATATATATATATATATATATATATATATATAATCCAATATAAGAATTTTTTAATATATAATCATATACATATACATACACATATATATAAATAAATTTATACACACATATACATATACATATAAACAAAAATATATAAATAATCATATAGTTATAAACCTAAGATAACTAAAAGTAGGAAGTAGGCACACAGTATAAAGACAAATTCCTGGCCTTAGGAACCAGGATTGCAGGTTTAAACAAGTTTTGCGGCGCCAACCTTCACCTGTAATTTGTCATACTATGTACCAAGAGGAAAGGAAAGAGTTCTATACGTAAAATTTAAATATTAAGTCATTAAACAAGAATATATGAACATAAACATAACCTACTAAAACGGATTTGTAACGATGGCCAAGAGTGCATAATCGTGTTCCCGCCAAATAGGGAGAGCAGAACCGCATAAAGTTACTTGCGATACGATATAAGGAACGATTAATTGCGATACGATATAAGATAATAATAAATATATATATATATATACTTTTAAAAAATCATAAAAATAAAAATAAAAATCATAAAATTAGCGTAAATTATAAAGAAACTCTGAAAAATATATATTAAAGATTTAAAAAAAAAAAAAATAAGCATGTGGCGCCATCTATTTAATAATTGTAGGATAAATTAGATATTGTCTAAATTTAAAAAATTACAAAACATAATAACAGTAAATAATTACAATAATACAAATTGTATCATAAAAATCATTAGAAATATAGTTACAAAGAAAATTAGCAGGGTATCCATGTTCAATACAGTGATTAAAAAATTTTTTAAGATTTAAAAAATATTAGCTTTATCGCTAACTAATACTTTATTGCGATAAATATAGTTAAAAATAATATTTCTATATATAGATATTGATAAATTAGAATTCCAGTAAGGCACTTTGATGATATTAAAATTAAAGGCATCTCTTTTTATCATAAATATTAGTATGTATATATATATATATATATATATATATATATATATATATATATATATATATATATATATATATATATAATTTCAGATCTCTGATTCCTCGCATTTATTTATTTCAGTATTCATTTATTTCAGTTGGCCGCCGTACTCTTACAAGTGAGATTGTGAGGAACTGTACCTTTGAATGCAGAAATCCATGCTAGTAAGAGCTGTAATATTTATGTTTCTATTCGTTTGTACAGGAAACGGATAATTACAACATAGTTATGAATGTTCTTCAACATTTTGGTTGTCTGTATTATTACAATAGTAAATTGTCGTCTCGGTGGCTTAGAGGTAGCTGCCCTTCTCGTAAACTCAAGATTGCGGGTTCGATCCCAATTGGAGTCGATAGATTTTCTGGATTGCGAAAGTCATAGACATGCACATCATATGATTACAAGACATGTAAAATATTCTTTAAACATCAACTGGGTACTGGTATTCTCTAGAAAATTAACTCATTAAAGACCCAAGTTTCAATTATTTTTTCTTTCAGGAGGTTCACCCATGTAACGGCCTGTTTTTTTAACCATTCTTAGGGATTTTTTTTGACCACCAGTAAAAAGATCGAATTTTAAGTTTATCATTTATTTATGTGTGTTTAAGAGTATGTATATAAATGTTTAGCTGAAAATATCCAATAAAACGTGAGTTATAGCCGCTCTGAATACACCCGCCTCGAAAAAATGGACGTTCACTTCCTCAACGATTCCGGCTGATTGACTTATCTGAAACAAAAAAAAAAAAGGTGTTTTAATCTATAAGCTTAAATGCACCAAATGAATTACACTCAATTGAAAATATCAAAAATTGGATTTTTGGTAGACTTCTGAAGAAAAAGTTTCGAATTTCATGATTTTGTGTGTTATGTTTTTGTTATAAAAAATTGAAATATATTTTGAATTTTGCAATGATCGTAGTTCATTTGGTGCGTATATATGTTCTGAGTCTACCCTATAAATTTGAAAGCGTTCGATCAAACAGTTCTTAAGATATGATGGAGCAAATTTTGAAAAACACAGTTTTAAGAAAACGCGTTTAAAGTTTCAAGTCTGATTAAAAGAATTAAAATCTCAAGTTGGCGCTACGAAGAGCTGCTTTTTGAACACACCCGCTTCTTCTTTTCTTTTTTCTGAATTTTTTAAAAAATGTATGTTTTAGTTTGAATTTTAATTTTAATATGTATGTTTTAGTTTGAATTTTAATTTTAATATGTATGTTTTAGTTTGAATTTTAATTTTAATATGTATGTTTTAGTTTGAGTTTTAATTTTAATATGTATGTTTTAGTTTGAATTTTAATTTTAATATGTATGTTTTAGTTTGAATTTTAATTTTAATATGTATGTTTTAGTTTGAATTTTAATTTTAATATGTATGTTTTAGTTTGAATTTTAATTTTAATATGTATGTTTTAGTTTGAGTTTTAATTTTAATATGTAAGTTTTAGTTTGAATTTTAATTTTAATATGTATGTTTTAGTTTGAATTTTAATTTTAATATGTATGTTTTAGTTTGAATTTTAATTTTAATATGTATGTTTTAGTTTGAATTTTAATTTTAATATGTATGTTTTAGTTTGAATTTTAATTTTAATATGTATGTTTTTGTTTGAATTTTTAATTTTAATATATATGTTTTAGTTTGAATTTTAATTTTAATATGTATGTTTTAGTTTGAATTTTAATTTTAATATATATGTTTTAGTTTGAATTTTAATTTTAATATGTATGTTTTAGTTTGAGTTTTAATTTTAATATGTATGTTTTAGTTTGAATTTTAATTTTAATATGTATGTTTTAGTTTGAATTTTAATTTTAATATGTATGTTTTAGTTTGAATTTTAATTTTAATATGTATATTTTAGTTTGAATTTTAATTTTAATATGTATGTTTTAGTTTGAATTTTAATTTTAATATGTATGTTTTAGTTTGAATTTTAATTTTAATATGTATGTTTTAGTTTGAGTTTTAATTTTAATATGTATGTTTTAGTTTGAATTTTAATTTTAATATGTATGTTTTAGTTTGAATTTTAATTTTAATATGTATGTTTTAGTTTGAATTTTAATTTTAATATATATGATTTAGTTTGAATTTTAATTTTAATATGTATGTTTTAGTTTGAATTTTAATTTTAATATGTATGTTTTAGTTTGAATTTTAATTTTAATATGTATGTTTTAGTTTGAATGTTTTTTGAATTTTAATATAATATATTTTAGTTTGAATTTTAATTAATGAAACAAAAACATTCACAATGAAATTTAATGCAAAATTTCCTAGATTTTGAAAAAAGAAAACATGAATTGAGTTTCCGTCCCGAAGGCATAACCTAATTAATCATCATCATTATTAGGTTTTGCGATAGTGGACTCTCATGCACCGACAGCTGACATTGAAATTTTTTAGAAACTCTTTTGAAATTACTACTAATTTTTTTTTGTTATGCTCCCTTAAAACAATAGTTATAAGCAGAGAAGATGACACTAGTTGAGTTTAGGGATCATTTTTTTTTGCATTCATTTTATTTTTTTTAACGTCATGATCTGAGAAATCAAATATCTTACATCATACGAATAAAAAAAAACTATTTCTCATAAAGTTTTAAAACAGGAAAATAAAAGTAGATGAATAAAGCAACCTTTGCACTCAACACAATTCTGATAATTTCATGTGTGTGTTACTAATATGAAGCTACCTCGTTAACTTTACACAAATTAATAATGGTGTTCATTGTTGTTATGTGTTTCAACGTGGGATACATATGAAAGACGAGAGATAGATGTACAGAAACATACAGTAAACACAGAAGAATATAGACTTATATTACACAAACCATGATCCCAGCATAGAACAGACGAGGTGCGCTGCTTTCCTTTCGAGACGGGAAACCATTTCAGACGAAAGTCTGACTTCTATTTCCGAAGATACATCCATGCCTTATTCGGGATTCGAACCCGAGCCCTCTCGATTACAAACCGAGTGATATAACCATCATAATGGGTGGGCGGCAATGGTATTCATTTAAGTCTTCGTTGTTCTTTGAAAGGAATATAATAGAGATTTTTTATTGAGCTTCTGTTAGAGCAATGGATATTGTTTGTAAGCAAATATTGTAAAAATAATTATGGAATATTTGTCTTTTGTGTGTAGAAACGGTACAAAATTGGTACAATATTTACATATTCACATTGTACAAGAAGTGTAATTTCATTCATTCAATTGTAATGGTACCCAGGGATGTCGATTAGTGTGGGAGTGTTGGAAGGAAAAAATTAGCCATACTCAAAATAACTTCTATTTATTTGCTATTATGAACAACATGATTGAGGGAATTCAACTGGATGCAGCCAAGATCTATACTGATGGCAGTAAGGGAGAGACAAATACTACTGGCACTGGAGTCTTAATTGAACTACCTGGCCACGTCATCAAATTTCAGAGAAGAAATGCGGATCATGATTCTGTCTTTAGAACGGAACTAATAGCTATCATGTGTGGTCTTTCATTTTTAACAGCATAAGAGATCTAGCCTTTTCTGAAATTTGGATACTGACAGGCAGCCGATCATCCATCCAAAATTTATCGAATTGGCCATCTATCGGCGACAGCACCCCAGCAGGAGTATTCTTCATCTTTTTCAACAGCTTTCGGATCGGCACCCTATCCTTCTACAGTGGTTCCCTTCTCATGTAGGCCTTCTCGGGAAAGAAGTTGCGGACGACCTTGCGAAGGCGGCTACCAGCAATCCTGTGAATCCGGAAGACCACATAGTCCTTACATCGACTGAGATCTACTCCAGAGCTAAAGAATTAATACAGGTATGTAGAACCTGGGTAGTCCCTCCTGTACACCCACCCATGGTACTTTCAAAGACACCCTGGATCCACCATATCATTCAAGGGTTCCAGATCATATCAAACGACATTCTCACGATTTTCGACTAATCACCTGAGGTGCATGAATTTTGAGGGTGGCAAAAGAAGCTTCCCAATTTGCCCCAAATGTAACATCAGTCCTTTTTCTCCTCAGCACATTCTGCAATGTCTGGGGTTTTCCTGCGAGGAGGCTGTTGCATCTCCCCTGCTGTTCTTAGACTTTGTACAGATTTATGGACTCATGGATCTGGTCTAGTTTCACTAGACCAGATGCGGATTAGTCCCATCACCACCACCACAACACATTTTATATTAACCAAGTTAAGAGATGCATCAACTACTAAATATGGAAAGCAATAGCGAGGTAGACAAGGTACAAGAAGTCTTAAGCAATCGGATCACTTCAGTTCAGGCAATACACCTTCCACACAATTCAAAGCGACCTAATCCAATTTAATCTATAGTTGACCAAATCATCAACTTTTATATTACGCAAATAAGCAACAAAGTACTCTTGCCTCACTTCATGTTTAATCAAGCACTGCTATCCGTTAGCAGTCTAACATCTCTCTCTTTCTAAATTGAAAATTTAATCTGTATAAACAAGTCTTAATTTGCATAATCACATCTTCTTCGGAGGATGGTTTATAATAGAAAAAAATTTAAAGACCCAATATTTCTCAAGAGGATTAATTAAAAGAACGCGGATAGACCCGTCACCAGTTCTAGGGGTATTTTTAATGTACTTCCAAAGAAGAATCTGGCTATTCAGAGTTTAGGCGCTATTTTTGGGGGCCCCGGTATAGGTTTTAAAAAATTGTGAAAAATGATTGAATTTTGTAATAAAAGAAAGAATAATTTCAGTTATCTTTTTCCGTATTTCAGTGATCATCAATATGATGTCCGATACGTGAAAGTTGGTAACATTGATCGCTGGGTTTGTATCTTTATTACAATATGCTGCTATATTATAAAGAGTGTTTTTTTCCAGGTATAGAAGTTTAAGTTGGCATTAATTTCCAAGATGGCGACCGATTTATAAGCTGTCAAGTGATTTATTCTCAGTTTGGTTGGGCAATTCATCAAAACGATCATCAAGCAAGGCGTAGATTCGTCGAATGGGCCCAAAACGAGATTGCCGTTGTTCACGATTTTCATAAGCGAATTTTGTTTAGCGATGAAGCGCACTTCTGGTTGAATGGCTACGTCAACAAACAAAACTGCCGCATTTGGAATGAAGCTAATCCACAAGTGTATGTCGAAACACCGTTACATCCAGAAAAACTGACTGTTTGGTGCGCTTTATGGGCTGGTGGAATCATTAGTCCGTCATTAGTCCGTACTTCTTCAAAAACGATCAGGGCCACAAAGTTACAGTCAATGGTGATTGGTATAGAGCCATGATTACTAACTTTTTCATTCCTGAATTGATCTCCAGGAGCTGTGGTTCCAACAAGACGGCGCAACATGTCACACAGCTCGTGCCACAATTGATTTATTGAAAGACACGTTTGGTGACCGCCTAATTTCACGTTTTGGACCTGTGAATTGGCCTCCAAGATCTTGTGATTTAACACCGCTAGACTATTTTCTGTGGGGCTATGTAAATGCGGATAAGCCGCAAACGCTTGACCATTTAGAAGACAACATTCGCCATGTTATTGCCAATATACGGCCACAAATGTTGGAAAAAGTCATCGAAAATTGGACGTCCAGATTGGACTACATCCGAGCCAGCCGTGGCAGTCATATGCCAGAAATCATATTTAAAATGTAATGCCACAAGATTATCTTTCGAATAAAAAAAAATCATGTCAATCGAAGAATACATCGTTGTTTTATTGAAATTTAAAGTTCTATACCTCTAAAAAAACACCCTTTACACATTATTAATACATATTTCTATGTTTAATATTTCACAACGAACTAAGATCACTTTATTAAGTACAATGTTCTTGTTTCTTGGTATTTTGATATGTATTACATTGAATTCAATGTTATGCTTTAGTTTGTTACTGTTTTTACGTGAACTAGAATGTGTAGACTTCTAAAAAAAAGCATTTGGATTTCAGATTTGCAAGTATGCAAAAAAAGTAATGGATTTAACTAAATTCCTAAATTATAATAATTCTTATTTTATTGAGTAATAAATATAACAATAAGAGTATGGGTAAGGTAGAGTTTTAACACATACAAATAAAATTGAATAATTGTTTGGGAACATATACGTATTTTTTTCTATTTCATAAATATATTAGTGCACATCCTTTTCTTTTTCATTTTTTATCAGAAAAAATAGTTAAGTTTTAACTGACTGCCACTTAAAACTAACTCAATGATTATGCAACATTTTCAGTCTTAACCTGTGTGTTTCAGAAGTATGAAGATGTAATTAAAAACATAATTTCTTAAAAACTGTAATATAATTTCTCTTATAAAAAATATTATTTGCTTTTTTCAGTGCATGAAAAAGGACGAGTGGTGCAAGTAAGTAAAAAAGTTTACCATTTTGATTTGATTGTTCAATACTTTTTAGGAATGGATTAAAGCAGTGTTTCTCAAACTGTGGGGCGCGATATACCTACAAGGGGGGCGCGAGCATATCGAAAATAAAAGATTTTAAAAAATTTATTTACTAGAATGAAGTAAAACAAAATACTTTCTGACAAAATAAAAACTATACACATTTACGCATATAAATAATATATATATATATATATATATATATATATATATATATATATATATATATATATATATTATCTGCAATTTTACACATCATCAAAAATAAAATCTCCTACTTCAAAACCTCATTTTTTAGCTATCTTTGATACTATAACCAAATAAAAAACGTTTTATTCGATTTGCTGTAATCCCATGATGAGAGATTTTTTTTATTACGTTTCTTTTCAAAGCGGAAATGCTACTCTTTCAGAGGAAAGACAAACCCCAGACCCATAATCAAAAAAATTTTAGTAATATAAAAAATTCATCACTGTTATATATTATTGCCATGAGCTGTAGGCAGCAGAATGCATTTGCTGCGGTTTGACCTTCGAGCTTACTTGTACGGTTAGTTACGTCTCTGCTCTTATGTATTTGTTTTTTCATTTAGGGAAGTTTGAAGGATTACTAAGCCAAGCATAATGAAAAACGTTTTACATCATTTTTTAGAACATCCATATTGTAATAAATACACTTTTAATCCGGGAGCGGTCACGCCGAACACAGAGTGCACGAAATCGGTAATTCTGGCAAAACTGTTTAATTGTTACCAATGGCCCTGACACCATCCTCCTGTTTGACAATCTTAACGTGAACTAAAATATATTTGTCACATATCTCCCTCTTTTTGGGAGTGACAGACGTTTTTTTACGATCTTAAGGGGTACTTGTTTTGTCTGAGTTCCCGGTGTGATAACTTTTTTTCCGAAATTTTTTCTGTGTCCTTGAAAGTAGGTGAGTATATATCCTCTTAATTAAATTATTCACTGGAATTACAATTTTTATTGTGTACTATAAAAATAAATATAAAAAAAGGATTGGGGTGACTCAACAACCCCGCTCGACCATTAGTATCGAGTTCGCGTCTGCTCCAGGTTTAAAACATGTTGAAGAGTCTTTTCGCTTTAAAGATTAAAAATAATACAATTATTCTTCATCAGAATTTTTTTTATTGTTCTTTATTCAACATCACAATTCTAAATGCTAATTCTTTGAGGCTTAAAATTACAGTTCGCTTAAAACTAATTATAATTTGAGCAATTATTTTAAAAATTCATTTTACATCTTTGTAAACATTGTCGCATACTTGGCTTTACTCTCCTTACAATTAAGCGATTATATCAATAATGTTTTATTTTCTTATAAATGAACTTGTGCAAAGAGCGGGTACTTCAGCCGGTATACATTTAATGTATCAGTGCTGCACAGAGTATTTTATAACTAATTAATTAATACTAAATTAAGAACAAGTTTAATAAGTATTAGCGTCTTCCATGGGCTTGTCTTACAGAGCAAAGTTTTTCAAAGGAATGCTTATGAATAGAAATTGACCCTCTGAGTTCTTTTTCTACATTTAGCTGATATGTATATTTTGACTTCTAAGCAACCACCGCATTTTGCAATATGTTCCAATTTAAAAATTAGAGAAAGAAAAAATAACATAATAATTATCCTATTACTTTTTTTTGCTTAAAAGTAATATATACAAAATTTAATACTTATGTCATGAATTTGTACGGTTTATAATAAAGATTGTTGCTTCAGCGTCAAAGTGTACTATGATTGCATTCAGTACAATATTAATGTATAAGGGGGGCGCGATTAAAATTGTGATTGAAAAGGGGGGCGCCAGTATTGAAAGTTTGAGAAGCACTGGATTAAAGTATCCGACTACGTTCGGAGCCGTGATTTTAAAAAAGCGCATAAATAGATAATTTTCATGATATTTAGTATCCCTCAGATTAGAATATATGCATAAAATTGTTTTAATGAGATTTTGACAAAAAAAATTTATTTAAGTATAATATTTTGGCAAAAAAATAACTTAGAATAATCTTTTTTCCAAATGTTCTCCTTTTGTGAAAAATGCTTCCATTATAATAATATTTTGCCTGTATATAGCTCCGTCCTCTCTACAGAGGCTGAACTAAAATTTTTGAAAAATTTACATTATTTTCAGAGTTACCACCAATTGAAATAATTATTGGCGTTTTTTTCTTAAAATTGCTCCCCTTTGTTGTCGTAAAATGTGAATAAACCCACTTCTAAGTTATATATTTCAAAAATTCTAGTCGATCCTCTGTAGAGAGGTCTGAGCTATATACAGGCAAAATATTATTTTATTAGAAGCATTTTTCACAAAAGGAGAACATTTGGAAGAAAGATCATTCAGTTTTAATTTTTTGCAAAATATTATATTTAAATATATTTTTTTGTCAAAATGTCCTTAAAACAATTTTATGCATATATTCTAATCTAAGTGACACTAAATATCATGAAAATTATAAATTTATGCGCTTTGCAAAATCACGGTTCCGAACGTTTTCGGATACCTTAAAATGTCACAGAATACAGAATGTGTTCCTGTCGTTTCTGTTGGGGATTTATATGTATATCGTGTTCATATTCAAACATGTTCCTAAATACATACATGCAAAAAAAAGTATTGCTTGATATCAATTTAAGACAGGTCTTCATTTCTACCAATAAATTAGATTTTTAGAAACTTTAGAGCTAATTTTAATATTTTCATTGATTCACGATGCACTTTGTCAATGAAGAGAACAAGTTAAATACAGAAATTATAAGCTTCTCAAATGTTTAGTTTTATATTCAAATACGGTAAATATTTTCAATAGGATAAATATAAAAGAAGAAAAAGAGAGAGAGAAAAAACAAAATAATTTTTAATAGATATAATTATTTTTTAATAACTCATGTAAGTAGAGCTTTAAAGAGCTGCGAATGTCTGTATAAAGAGCTATGGTTTGCCGACCGCTTTAATATAACGTTTCTTTTAACCCTCTAACTGGATACCTTCTTCCTGAAAAGTTATTCCGAAAGCGTTTTACTCTTATATTGCTATTCCCTTCAAAAATGCAACAGACTTCAATTCTTTCCCCCTTTTAAAACTTGGGAGGTCGGAAGGGGACACTTTTATGACTTAGTTCGGCGTCTTTAATCAGTGAGAACCAGGATAGCAATCGTTTACAGCTAGCTGTTAACCCTCTAACCGGATAGCACGGAAAATTCCGTCAGAGTAAAGAATTTTCGAAAATGGATTGCACTGATTTTTCTGCCTTCAAGTAACGTTTTCAAAAGCGGATTACCCGCACTTTACTGAAATCCTTTCCCCCTTTTAAGGTTTAATATCTTGAAAGATAATTGGGGACGGTGGAAGCAACACAGCAGGACACTGAGGGGAGGTTTTATGGCTCCCAGGAAACCCCGTGTTTTCACCCTGGGGCAATCGTAAAAAATCGGGGGGAAATTTCTTTAGACCTCAAGAAGTGTTTACTTGTTTTCTCGTATTTTGAAAGTTTTGAAAAGTCCCAACGCATAAGTAAAATATGTTACAATTCCCTTTTGGTTTCATATTAATTTGAAACTGTAACAAGTTGCGGCGTGTCAGTGCAATCTGCTATTTTATATAGTTAGACAAATTATATCTCTTTTTAAGTATATTCTTTCGCTTCATTTTTCTTATTTTAATCAAAGCTTTCAGTTTTTTAAACATGATTATTTTCTTATAAGATACCGAAAAAATTATTAAAACACCAAACTCTTTAAAATTTGAAACCTTTTCAATTTTTCAACCACTAAAAATGAATAAATTTAAACTTCATCAAATCATTTGAAACATTTTCTTACACTTTGATAAAAATAATAACGAAAAAAAAACTACTTATGAATTATTAGTTGTTTTTTTTTTAGATTTCAAAGCCCAAGTGTTCAGGGAAGTTTAAGTACAGTGCCTAGTTATATATTGTTAAAATACACCGAATTATATTTGAATTTTAAGTGCTTGAACTTCAGTTTACATCAAAGACAACATGAATGAAGATTTTCACACATTTTTTTTATAACTTGAATGTTTGAATAAATGGTAATCAAAAATATACGGAAACATTTACAGTAGACATTTATGCATATAAATAAACATAAAAATCAATTTTAAATTCAAGCTATTCAAAAACATTCGAATTATTGTTCAAAAATATCTATTTATACAAAATATCTCAACATTTATCTTTTTTAAAGGCTAACTGAATAAGTAATTAAAATCTGGATATTTTTTGAAATCTCGACCGGATAAAGCTAGAAATTTTATGTTAAAAATTCCATTTGAAATTTCGAAAAAAAAATGCATCGCGCAGTTAAAAATTATTTACCATAAGTTTTAGCAATTGTTTGAGTATAATAAAAATTTAAAATTTTATTATATAACTTCTTTGGTATCTTTTAATATATTTCGAAGATTTCATAAAATTCAGTTGAAAAATGCATGCTAAGAGCAAAAAATATACTAAAAAAATTGATGAATATACAATTACAATAAATTCTTACATAGAAGCAAAACTGAGAAGCTAAAGCGTAGGAATGAAAAATTTTGAGTATATCTGAAGTAGTTTTCGAAATATTTATTTTAAAGTTCAGAAAATTTGTCTGCGTTATGTTATACTTAATATTAATTAAATGGTTAAAATAATATGTTAATATTAGTCATGTAATCGTTTGAGGACACATTCATATACTAATAAAAATTATCATGGTCATTGATGCGAATGTCAAGAATTTATGTAATTTTAAATTCAGACATTAAGATATTGATGTAGAAAATATAAAACGACCATCTAAAATACATGAAAAATGCAGTCTGTTATAAAATGATCTTGACAAACAAAATCCGGCATTTTCACTTACTATGGCAGAGCCGGCTTAGGCCGGGGCGATCTGGAAAAACAGAGAGAGAACCGCGGTTTGGATGGATGCCGCTCTAGCTTTTAAAGTTCACAGGAAAAATTATATATATATAAATTACAAATGCAAAAATAAATCTTGTAATTTTCCATACATTTTTATAACAACGAATTGTGGAATTGGCTTCCAATACATTGTTGTGTTTGACAATATGTAACGTAACCAACCCTACTTTAGATAGATTTGTACTACTTTTTCGTAACCGTATTCCTTTTAAAATTAATTCGTGCAGCCGAAATACACCTTTTGCACCCTTAAAAATGTATGTAAACTATAACGGTTAATTTTAATTTATGCAACTTGTGAAATAATCATAATTAACCATTTCCGTCTAAACAGTTTACATGAAAAAAAAAAAAAAGTTTGGTGGAAAGACAAAGTTTGGTTTGGACAAAGTGGAACTACGGTTCTCATACAAGTAATTGACAACTTTATGACTTCGTTCGACATCTTTAATCAGTGAGAACCAGGATAGCAATCGTTTACAGCTAGCTGTTAAGTTGCCTTGGGCAATCTTGTATTAAAATCGTAGTTCCACTATGTCGTTTTCCCCATAGATTCAGTCACAGTAAAATTAAATTAAAATGCAGGGTAAAAAAACATGAAATAAATGGCGTGTTAAAAGTTGAAAAATAGTTATATTTTCTTCAAAGAAAATTTATTTTTCTGTCATTTTTTAAAAATTAAAAACAATATTTTGGTATTGCAATTTGAACTAGAAAAAAAAAGCAACCTGTATTCATTTTTGAATATGAGAGTAAGAAAACGCGCTCACTTTCCTGTTTTTAAAAAAAGTTATAAGGTAAAAAGAGAAAAGGCCCTATCTTTTTTTTAATCAATAAGACAATAAATGGTGCATATTTATGAAATAACACAGATCTTTCTCTATTCAATTATATTTTTAATTTAGAATAACATAAAAAATGATTTCAATACTTTTAATTTATTTAAATTTAAATCATATAAATGATATTTTTATGTTAACTGAATTTTTTCGGAAAAAATCTAAATTTTCATTCCTAGTGCTCTCGTTTTCGAACTCCTTGTATTAAATAAAAATATCTTTTCTACATCGGCATTTGTGATAGACATAACACACATTCAGTCAATAATTTTTAATTTTAATGGGGGATATACTTCTTCAAATGCGCATGACAGTACTTCTAACCATTTTCTACTCAAGTTAAATTTCTTATCTTTCTGTTTCTTTTATTACAAGGAAAAAAAGTTCTCCCTAATTAATTTTGTCTTTCAAAACAGTACACTTAAAACAATTTTGTTCAGTGAAGTTAACCGACAGTTCCACAATGTATTCATACCAAATTTTAAAAACAAATTTAACACTTGGAAATTTATCCTGTATTAAATTTTTCAGTATACACAAATATTTCCTGCTGTAGGGAAGATATAGTATGAGAGATGTGGTGTGCGGTTGTGAAAGAATGTTTTCGTACGTGTAGACTATTTTTGAAAATTTAAATATCACTGAAGCTGATCATATAACTGCAAATGAGCCTTATTTTAATGTGTGCTGGTATCAAAGTAAAACACTTTACAATATTAAACAGCCTATGGGTTTATACTCAATATCAAACTATTCGCAAAATGGCTTACAACTTCTATTCAAATTGTAAAGAAACTGAAATATAAATATATCTTACTGCAGTCAAAAATATTCATAATATGTAAGTATCCTATTTCTCCACTTATTTCTGTACATTTTAAAAACTGTAGCTGAATGCAATTTTTTATATTTATAAACGAGGCATAACAGCTCACACAGTCGTAAAAATGTCCTTATCATTTTTAAATATACTACTATAAAACGTATATGGATTGTAAGATCAGTTGTAAAATCCTAAAAGCTTTTAGAGGAGCTAAAAACATATAATTTTGGATTGATCAATTTTTAATATAATACACAAATATACATGTTATTAAGCAAATACATTTGAAAAATCAAACTTCCTTCTGAAATAAACGTAATTGAAAGAAAAATGTTTAATTGCAAATGAGTAGAAATACATGTTTATCTAAGGGGTATCCCCAAAGTGAGGTAATCCTCAAACTTAAGACTTAAACTCAGTGGCACAACAATCCATGAGGGCCAGGAACTACTGTGCCCATCATAATACACGTGACCATTGGACGCTGAGGTGCATGAACAGATGTCCCGATTTGGTGGTTTGTCTGAAGAGAGACCTTCAGTGTTTAAGACCCGAAGCAAGCTTGGTACTCATTTATCGACACAATGTAGCGGGGATGAAAGGCAGAGTCGACCTTGCGCAGCCCGTTAATTGAATCCCAGACCTGTGGTGTGGAAGCACTCTACACTACCACTCAATCCTATTCGGTGAAAAATAAAATATAATGTTAGAATCTTATATAAATCCCTAATGCATGAGGGAGTCCAAACTTTTTTTTTCATGTAAACTGTTTAGACGGAAATGGTTAATTATGAACATTTCACAAGTTGCATAAATTAAAATTAACCGTTATAGTTTACATACATTTTTAAGGGTGCAAAAGGTGTATTTCGGCTGCACGAATTAATTTTAAAAGGAATACGGTTACGAAAAAGTAGTACAAATCTATCTAAAGTAGGGTTGGTTACGTTACATATTGTCAAACACAACAATGTATTGGAAGCCAATTCCACAATTCGTTGTTATAAAAATGTATGGAAAATTACAAGATTTATTTTTGCATTTGTAATTTATATATATATATAATTTTTCCTGTGAACTTTAAAAGCTAGAGCGGCATCCATCCAAACCGCGGTTCTCTCTCTGTTTTTCCAGATCGCCCCGGCCTAAGCCGGCTCTGCCATAGTAAGTGAAAATGCCGGATTTTGTTTGTCAAGATCATTTTATAACAGACTGCATTTTTCATGTATTTTAGATGGTCGTTTTATATTTTCTACATCAATATCTTAATGTCTGAATTTAAAATTACATAAATTCTTGACATTCGCATCAATGACCATGATAATTTTTATTAGTATATGAATGTGTCCTCAAACGATTACATGACTAATATTAACATATTATTTTAACCATTTAATTAATATTAAGTATAACATAACGCAGACAAATTTTCTGAACTTTAAAATAAATATTTCGAAAACTACTTCAGATATACTCAAAATTTTTCATTCCTACGCTTTAGCTTCTCAGTTTTGCTTCTACGTAAGAATTTATTGTAATTGTATATTCATCAATTTTTTTAGTATATTTTTTGCTCTTAGCATGCACTTTTCAACTGAATTGTATGAAATCTTCGAAATATATTAAAAGATACCAAAGAAGCTATATAATAAAATTTGAAATTTTTATTATACTCAAACAATTGCTAAAACTTATGGTAAATAATTTTTAACTGCGCGATGCATTTTTTTTTTCGAAATTTCAAATGGAATTTCTAACATAAAATTTCTAGCTTTATACGTTCGAGATTTCAAAAAATATCCAGATTTTAATTACTTATTCAGTTAGCCTTTAAAAAAGATAAATGTTGAGGTATTTTCTATAAATAGATATTTTTGAACAGTAATTCGAATGTTTTTGAATAGCTCGACTTTAAAATTGATTTTTATGTTTATTTATATGCATAAATGTCTACTGTAAATGTTTCCGTATATATTTTTGATTACCATCTATTCAAACATTCAAGTTATAAAAAAAATGTGTGAAAATCTTCATTCATGTTGTCTTTGATGTAAACTGAAGTTCAAGCACTTTAAATTCAAATATAATTCGGTGTATTTTAACAATATATAACTAGGCACACACACTGTACTTAAACTTCCCTGAACACTTGGGCTTTGAAATCTAAAAAAAAACTAATAAATATTAAGTAGTTTTTTTTTTGTTATTATTTTTATCAAAGTGTAAGAAAATGTTTCAAATGATTTGATTAAGTTTAAATTTATTCATTTTTAGTGGTTGGAAAATTGAAAAGGTTTCAAATTTTAAAGAGTTTGGTGTTTTAATAATTTTTTCGGTATCTTATAAGAAAATAATCATGTTTCACAAAAACTGAAAGCTTTGATTAAAATAAGAAAAATGAAGCGAAAGAATATACTTAAAAAAAGATAATTTGTCTAACTATATAAAATAGCAGATTCCACTGACACGCCCCATTTTGTTACAGTTTCAAATTAATATGAAACCAAAAGGGAATTGTAACATATTTTACTTATGCGTTGGAACTTTTCAAAACTTTTAAAATACGAGGTAACAAGTAAACACTTCTTGAGGTCTAAAGAAATTTCCCCCCGATTTTTTACGATTGCCCCAGGGTGAAAACACGGGTTTCCTGGGAGCCATAAAACCTCCTCTCAGTGTCCTGCTGTGTTGCTTCCACCGTCCTCAATTATCTTTCAAGATGTTAAAACTTATAAGTGGGAAAGGATTTCAGAAAAGTGCGGCTAATCCGCTTTTGAAATTGTTACTTGAAGGCAGAAAAATCACTGCAGTCCATTTTCGAAGCATCTTTACACTGACGGAATTTTCCGTGCTATCCGGTTAGAGGGTTAATCTGTTGAGAAATTTTTGATGTGCTTTTTTGTTGTCAGCTCGTAATTTTAAAGTTCCCCCTCTTTTTCGTGAAGGAAATTGATAATTCATGTTATAAAATGGTTTTACTCTCTACATACCATAAAACTGGTATTTGAATTGCAGCTTAAATAAACCCAGTTTTAATTCATGAAAATTTATTTTAGGATTTATAAAAATTAAGCGAGGAAAGGTCAAAAAGTAAAGGGAGTTTTGCAATTTCTCTTTCTAAAGTTTGGCAACAGTACTAGCATCCAGCGCTGAATGAGGGGTAGACGGCATCACTTCTATACAACCTGTCACTCGTTTTCTCTCAAAGTCGTTGGAGAGTAACAGACTGTTCAACATGGCGGCTCCATTGACGATCTGCACCGAGGAGGACAATAATTCTATTTTTTTGTGGTAGGTGTGAAACCCGAAGAAATTCTTCGTCAAATGCAAACGCAGTATGATCACAGCTGCTTATCGCTAAGCAAGATCTATGAATGGATGAAGCTCTTCCAACAGGGAAGAAAATGTTTACTTGCATGTGACAACGAAAGATCGGGTACCCCATCGACATCAACCACTGAAGGACATTGTCATTGAGGGTATAGTACAAGGAAGGGATGGCTAGTATCCAGGACAGGTATCAAACCTTCTGTAAACAAAAAACGAATCACTGACCTTCTTTCTTCCTTGGTGCAGATCGACAATGGAGCGCCATGTTGAACGGTCTGTTACACTTCAGCGACTACGAGGGAGGATGAGTGACTCTGTGAGCGACTTCCCTCTGAAGCCGCTCTCTCACCGTCCTGCCTACCTAACAGTGTGGGAGGGAACAAAGTAGGACCAGAAACTTCCATAGTAATTACTATTTATTATTATTCAAGCACACTAATAAGCAACAAGTTAAAATGACTGCCTACCTTCGGATCGAATTTTTTTTATAAAACACATTTTTGAAACAAATTGAGTGTTTTTAGGAAGAAAAATTTTAAAAAATTGTAAAAAAAATCAAGATTTTTAAATAAATATTGTACTTTTAGAAAAATTGGATGTTTTAAGGAAATTTTACTAAATTTTTAATAAGACGGTATAAAAATTTCTATACAATTATCCTAATTTTCTTTATACACAATATACATATTATAGTGCTCTTCAAATTGAATCAAAATCTAAGAGAAATATTAGAATACAAAAAAATTACAGACAATTATACATAATAATATGAAAACTTTATATTTTTAAAGTTTTTCTTTATAAAAACTACCCTAAATGAAAACATAATTAACCTACAACAAAATTTATGATCCGCTTTATGAAAAATAGTATAATAAACATTCCCACCAAATTTCAAAACGTTATCTGGTTTGGTTCTTAAGATATCATGTATCTGGTAAAGAGATTCTTTCGAAAACATAATTTTGAAACTCATTTAAAGTTTTATCTTTCTGCCCTTTTGCATAGAGTGATGTTTTTTTAAGTCATTATAACTTTATTTATATTTCGCGTAAAGGAAAAAAACTGTTTTGTAAAGAAAAATGTTTAAACTATAAGATTTTGAAATAAAAAAAAATGCCTTATGCAGACGAAAAACGACATTTCACACAAGGTAGGCAGTCACCTTAAACCACAAGTGGATGCCTTAGGAGTGATACAGAAAAAAAATAAGCCCTAAGTGAACAAGCGCAAGTAATCAAATTTATTTATCCTAATCTATCTTTGACTATAAACTCTCCCAATCCACTAATTTAGTATAATGGCAAAATGCGTTCTTAACTTAAGCTGTGAAAATCAATTACATCTCACCTTCGTAACGCCGCAACAATTTCTCAGCCCCTTCTCTCTTACAATTACAAAACCCTGACTTTATATAGTCAAGCTAATCTACAAATCAAGGTTTCTTCTCCAGATGGATGACTGTGAATTAAATGCGAATACTAGCCCAAAGATTCCCCAAGAGGATTAGTTATAAGATTCCGTAAAGATCCGTCACAACACGTTGTTTAGAAGTGTTGCTGACTACATCTCATTTCGCGCTGAATACTAGCGCTGTTGCTAAACCTTGGAAAGAGAAATTGCAAAAGTTCCTTTACTTTATGACTCTCCCTTGTAATTTAACTACCGTATTTACTCGAATCCAAGCCACATCCCAAGTTCTCAAAAAGTTTTTGTGAACAAATTTTTCACTTGATTCTAAGCCGCACCCACAATTCTTCACACGTTTTTTTGAGGAAAATTTAAAAATGTGTAAAAGGTTCATTTCAATAATCGATATTTAAGAAACACAAAAAAAGAGAGAGAAATAATAAGAAATAAATAATTTATTTATTTTACGAGTACTAAAAACTTTCATACATACAGGAATCTATAATTACTCTAACCATCAGTATCATGTTTCGTCACTTCCATTGTCACACCAGACTTCGGAATGGGTGCCGGCATCTTCGTTTTCTAACATGGTATTTTCTTCCGTGTCATCCAATGCATTTGTCATACATTTTTTTAAAAGAATGTATTGTAGAAGAATATAAAAGAATGATTAAAGACTTTTGAGCAATTGCGAGCAAAAATTGTATCATTTTGTTTACGCCATCGATGTATGTTTGTTTCATCCGTGTCAAATTTTCACAGGTCGTTGCTCTGCTTCCATTTTTTTCTGCATATATAATTGCCTCCCTTTCACACATGCGTCATAGTAAACTTGTCTCTATTACCGATATCTTTAAGGTTTCAGTGATTAAAAAGAAAGCGTATACAAAAAATATTTCCTAAATAGAAGTAGACAACGATGTTTAGGATAGACTGAATACTGGAGAAAAGCTGCGAAATGGGATGAGTCATCAATGCAAGTGGACAGAGAATGGATGGTTACATTTTTCTTTCTAAAGGAGGTAGAAACTCAATTTCCCCAATCCAACAAATGTTTTGTCTTTGATTATAAGCTGCACCCGATTTTCGATTTTCATTAGCATTAACACTGGAAAAATAGTTCGGCTTAGATTCGAGTAAGAGGTTAACCGAAGATAAAATAAAGCATTATTTAGAGTGTGTTACACAATTTTAAAAATCTAATTCTTTATCCATTACAATGGGTATTTAAAAATGTATGACATATGCATCTCATATAATTATTAAAATTTCATTTTTTTTCTGCAGGAAAGCTCATATCAAGTTGTCAATTGTTTTCAATAAATTTCGCCAAACCAGATATGTCTCTCAGCCCAAATTTACTGTAAGTACTTTCTGCATAATTTTTTTTTCGTTTGTCCTGCGTCATAAAATCAAATATTTTTTTGAGATGGATAATTTAAACGAGAAAAAATTGGCCTAATTCGTCACACAAATTCTTAGCCATTTCAGGTAGAGAGCAACTGAAAAAACAATGATATAAAATGCTAACTTTTTGTAATTAATGCAGAATATCTTCCCAATTATATAACCCTGATATATATGTCATGATTTTGAAGACAGAATCAGATTAAAGTTTAAAAAGGAGATCTTTATTCAATCATTTCGACATTTCTTCCGACACTGAGAGCAGGGAGGAAAAAGCACACCTTGATGGTGGTTCCAAGTGGATAACTTAAAAAACACATGTGGTACGTATCGCGGATGTTATGATTGTATTTGAAAGTTAATGCTGACACATATGGGGGCTGTTAAATCTAACGATCTGGAATTAGACATGTTTATTGGCTAGGGCATATGTTCGGAAAAAATAAATCGGTGATTAGTTTGATACTTGAATAAGTGAACTGAGAAATACGAGTCAAGTGCTAGATAGGAAATTTAATTTTTAATTTTTAATCTAATCCTTACCTATATATATATATATATATATATATATATATATATATATATATATATATATATATATATATATATATATAAAGTTTTGATGTAAAATATTTTAGGAAAAAAGTCCTAATATGGATAGGGTCTATTTTGATACTTATTTCACCTAAAATTTAGAAAAGGTATTAGGGGTAAAAATGTGGTTTTATCGCCCAAATGTGGTGGAATAAATATCGGCAATATCTGCCATTAGTTCTTACAATCTTTTTTAATACTGAAAATCTTTTCAATTTAAGGAGCAGCTAGCTATCACGTTAAAATCAAATTTATTTTTTAAAATTTAATTCTTTTTTTATATGATAGATATATTATAAATTTAAATTAATCGTACTGAAAATCAATATGTTTTAAAACAATGACGCATCCATTGAAAATTTACGGTTTTTGTTTCAAATTGGCTGATTGATTAAATTAATATTGGATCCATACTTAAAGATGCTGAATCAAATATTAGTTAATGTTTGAAAAATCAGGTGTGGGTGACGTAGAATAAGCTCTGTAATCGCGAAAATAAGAAGTAGCCAGCCTACCAAGTTAGAGCCTTTTGAATACGAAATAAGAAATCATCAATTCAAGGCCAGGAATAAGTTAATCTACAAATTAGCTAGGTAATCCGCGAATTATAACTAGAATGATTTGTTGAAGTGCAGAAAATATATTGTTTCAGTTCTCAAATTACCTATTAATCCACACATTACCTGCTAGGCACTGGTTAAAGTGAAAATAAGATCTTTGGTGCAACAACAACATCATTTTTGTATGCTTAAATTAAATGTTGTATGTTTATGTTTTTGACATTTAAAGAATAAGGTTAATACAATCGAACTAACATTAAATTAGTTAATAAAATCAATCACCTATCAAATTAAAAATTGTAATACAAGGAATTGCGTAATGTAATGAAAGTAGCTCTTCTATTACAATTCGCCCATCAATGGCGTTGGAGCTTATATATATATATATATATGTGTGTGTGTGTGTGTATATATGTGTATATATACCTGTATGTATATGTGTATATATATGTATATATATGTATATATATATGTATATATGTGTATATATATGTATATATATGTATATATATATATGTATATATATGTATATATATGTATATATATATGTATATATATATATATGTATATATATGTATATATATGTATATATATGTATATATATGTATATATATGTATATATATGTATATATATATGTATATATATGTATATATATGTATATATATGTATATATATGTATATATATATATGTATATATATATATGTGTGTGTATATATATGTATATATATATGTATATATATATATGTGTATATATATATATATATGTATATATTGTCAGCCATGCAATTTAGTGAACTATAAATTAATTTTATCATGGTTGCGAGGTTGCTAAATCGTTATGTACAGCTACACTGTATAATATTGAAACTTTTAACATTTAATTTGTTTCCAGAAAATACTGGCCGTCGTAATTAAATTTATTATAAATAAACTCAAGGAGTCTTTCATCGACTACATTTTGTATCTCTGCCAAAATGTTCTAAAGGTTTATGATAAATTATTCTGGGACAAGTCAACGTTTTTCGATCGAAATTCCTAAGAGAATGAAATGAACGAAACAAACTTTTGAACTTTAACCATACGGAAACCTCTAATGGGAATATTACCAGTTAAAGCGCAGAGAACTCTTAACTCTGCACTCTAACGGGGCAAATCAATTAATCTGCAGGTTAGCTAAATAATCTGCCCATTAACGGCTTTTGATCTTTAACGGTAACATATATTTTGAGGAGAGAGGTGGGAAATCTTCCGCAGTGGAGGGAAAGTTCATATCAAATTTAACGTGGAAAAGGGCTTATTCCAAAAAAAATGCCTTGCCTTATTTTTTTTTAGGATTTCATACAGATATATGTATAAAGATCCCAAATGAAAAGTGGACTTATGCGATTACTTCAGAATGAGAGCAGCTATAGCAAAGCTATCAAACGGGGACATGAAGGATGGTAGGAAGTGTACATCGCATATGATGTTTTACAATTAAACCTATTAGTGGTTGAAGAAATTAATCGAAAGTAAAATCGTGCCATATAAGGACGTGTTCAGATCGGAACAACGTGCGGTAGTAAGGTTAATGATTGCATGAGGTGAGTTTAAAGTGGACATCTATCGACGAATAGTGGCAATCTATGGTGACAATTGTTTAGTTCGAACACATTGGAACAGTTGGTATAACAGTTTTCGAGACGGAAAGCAACTTATATAGGATTTCCATGAAAATGTACATCCACACGTCTCCTGTGAAACCAAGGCAATTTAAAAAATCTGTTGGAAAATGTTAAAATACCCACCGTACATTCCGGATTTGTCACCGTGGGATTTCTTGGTCTTTAAATCCACTGAATACAGTATTGCATTTCCATTTGGATGATGAAGTGAAGGAATTTGGGCAAGATTTCCTCAAGAATCAACCACTTTGATTCTAGAGTGAAGACATAGCTGCTGCCGAAACGATGGGACCTGCGTTGCAACCCTCAGGGCAATTTCTTTTCATTTTCAATAATGTTATTTTTTTATTGAGTTTGTTCACTTTTCATTTAGGTAACCCTTATATATTTTCAAACAGTTCGAAGTATTACAATAAAACAAAATGCATAAAATTTTAGTGTTAGGGCATTCCTGCCTGTTTGCTAAAATTTTCGAATCTACAAATATAATTTGATTTCTTTACAGCGTGCAGAAATGTTCAGCTACATTGGAGGCTACATGGGAATGTGGTTCGGACTTTCTCTAATATTCGATCTCTTTGAAAAGATTTATTACTTAATTTTGTACCCAATAAGATACGTGGCCGAGAGAATGCAAAAGAGATCAATAAAGCCAGAACCAGACAAAAATGTTTTCTTGAAGACTGTTTATGAATCATGAACACAACACTATGTTCTATTTATGTTGCTATCATTAAAACATGCCTGTCTAAGATATGAATGCACAGTCTAATGAGTTGGCTTTTATACGTTTAATGTTATTCTTATGCATATTTTTAATTTCTTCATTTTTGAATTTTGTATTAAAGTTTTATATAAATAAAATACAATAATTCAAATCAAGCTTTTATATGTGATTAGATGAAAATAAAAATAATTGTTACTATCAGTGTGATGTGATTTCTTTTTTCAAATAAACTATGTATTCATTTATATCTATTTGATCTAAATTATTGCTTTTAAGAAATACTACGCTCGGAACAATTTTTTTTTTAAAAAAAAAACCTTATATATAACTCATTTATTTCGGGTTTTTTTTCTTTTTGTAAATAATCTACTTAAAAGCTGTACAATTAATTCTTTGAAAAAATTATCTAAAAATAAAAAAAAGGTTTATTTTTTTTAATGTTGAAAGATTTTGGTAAGAAAGTTGAAAATAATGATTTTTCTATCGATGTATAAAGTTGACATGTATTGAGGTAATGAGTTAAGCTTTTTAATACACTTGTTGACGAAAAGGAACTACTTATTTTCTTATACTTAATTGAAGTTTAGAATTATATAAATACATTAAAGAGAGAGAGAGAGAGAAAGAGAGATTCGTACTTTTTAAAAATAATACTTTGCCATTTCTGAAACAATATATAAAAATTACAACAAAAAATAGTTTTTAAAGTATTACTTTTCATAAATAGAATTTCTATAAAAAGTACAGAGAAAATTTCGGGAAAAAAACCTTTTACATAAAATTTATTCGTTTTTTCTAATGAAGCCTGAAAATAAAGGCTGGAATAGAATGATTGATATTTAAAATATTTAAAATATTAACTATGTAAGCACATTTTATTTATAGACTGAGCAAAACATTCTCATAAATTATTATTAGACGGAATGTCTCTGTAGAGGAATCTGGCAGCAGCCAGATGGCGGTTTTTTGGCTCAATGTTTACGCTTTGTACGCTTAATAATCAGTTACGAGAAGTTTTATTCTAAATCGAATAAATTTTTTTTTGTTTTGAAAGCACTTTCTGAATAACTAAAGCAAGAAAAATTTAGAAGAAGCTAAGAACAAGAAGCTAACAGAATCGAGATCTCTTATTGACTTATTGATAAGCCTACATTGAATTAAAGGAAAATAATTCGAGTTTCAAATTACGTTGCATTAATTTATGTAATATAGTTTCTGTAGAAGCATGTGTCGCAAAAAGGCTAATTTTTCATGTATTTAAAGTTTATATATATATATATATATATATATATATACACTGCTGGACAATTGCTAAGGACGGATCACAAATTGCTATGTAGCATAACATTAAGCGAGACATGAGGCCTAGTAGGATAAAATATAGTTGCCACACTGTTCAGACATTAGAATAAAGAATATTTATTGTTCTGGAAAGTACAAAAGCTGTGAAACATCTGAAAGAAAAAAAATGTTCATTTGGTCTGCGTACGTAGAAATGGAACAATGCATCTAAAAGTCAGCAGGCACCTTAAAGAAAGGTATCAGTACGGGATATGTCCACCGTGGAGTGTGATGCAACATTCCACATGTCGTACCATACTTTGCACAACATTATCCAGCAGCTGTTGAGGCAATTTATCCCATTCCTCTGTGAGTGCACGGATGAGGGTGTTCTTGTTTGTCGGAGGATAGTTTCGACCAGCAACTTGCCTCCCCAAAGCATCCCACACATTTTCAATGGGGTTTAGATCTGGAGAACGCGCTGGCCATACGAGACGTTGAATGCCCTCGCTGCCTAGACAATCCTGAACAGCGAGTGTACGATGACATGTTGCGTTGTCGTCCATAAAAACAAATTTATCATCGACAGCACCACGGAAAAGACGAACATGAGGAAGTAGAACTTCATCAATGTATCGTTGGCCCGTCATAGTCCCATTCGCAACCACATGTAGGCGCGTGCGGCCATTGATCATGATGCCGGCCCACACCATGATACTGCATGCGGATATCGGTCCTTTTCCTGGATATTTTCTGGACGATAAGCAGTACCACTCTCGCGCCAGATCAGTTGGCGTCTACAATCCGATGACAGACTGAACCTACTCTCATCTGAAAATAGTACGCATGCCCAGTCCTAGTCAGTCCAATTGTGATGCTCACGACACCATTGCAAACGGGCAGTACGGTGCTGTCTGGTCAATGGGACACACACAACAGGTCTGCGTGCATATAGTCCTCCTCCCCTCAAACGTCTGGCAACAGTTTTTCGGGAGATCTGCTTTCCTGAGGCAGCAAGAAACTGATTTGCCACCTGCTGAGCTGTGGTGCACCTATTCCTTTTTGCTGATAGGACGATATATCTGTCTTCTGCAGGCGTCGTACTTCTAACACGACCTCCCCGTGCCGTCTACTACACATTCCAGTAGTTTTAAATGACTTCCACAGCCGTGAAACAACGCTGTGAGCGATGTCGAACTCCCTGGCAACATCTGTTATTTTTCGCCCTTCTTCGATCTTTCCAATAATTCGGCCACGCATAAAATCATCTATGTGATGTCGGGAAGACATGCCAAAAATTTTAAGTTCGTCTATTAAATCTTTCCTGTAAAACTTTGACTTGAAACAACAACTGTCCACACGCGTCAAAACCTTTAAAGCTCTTATGAACGCTATCACGTGATGAACAGACGTGGGAAAAAAAATTTGCATACTCATACTCTTCTTCTTACTAATATCCCGCACTTATTCTAATTTTCCACATTTTGCTTCCTTTCATTTTGTGGTTGCTATGGATGATAGTGTTATCCGTCCTTAGCAATTGTCCAGCAGTGTATATATATAAGTATAAAAATAATATTCTACCAATACATTTAAATAATTTACATTTAGAACATATTCTGTAAATTCATCAAAATATCAATATTATAGTAGAACAGGACGCGAGCAAATATCTTCTGCTACTTGAACACGGACATTTTTATGAAATTTCTAACATATAAGATGAATTTACACAATCATTAGTACTCCTTGATTATTAATGCGGAACTGTCTATTCGTTAAGGGAAAAAATGTGATTTAAAATTAACTGAATAATTGGAAGAAGAGGTAAATGACAGTCTTAAGATGAGTGATTTATAAAAAAAAAAAGATAATTTTAGCGAGGGAAGAGTATGATGAATATATCAAGCAATGATTGATGATAACAATTATTGATTCCATCGATTGGTCGATTCGATCTTTGAAGGAACTAGTAGGCTGCTGTCGGATCCGAGCCTGGATTCAGTCACACACTTCATCGCCCGATGTGAATCGATGTCCGTGATTAACTCGTTTTAGAGATCCAAAATCATTAAAATCACATGGAAAAAGATCCGGACTATACAGTGGATGTTCCCACCGAAACTGCTGCAATTTCGTCTTCACCGCATTGGTCGTGTGTGAGTGGGAATTATTATGCAGGAGAATAACGCCATTGGACAACATTCCTGGGCGTTTCGACTTGATGGTTCGTATAAAGTTCTGCAAAATGGCTTGATAACGCTAGGTATTACTTGTGGTTCCCCATTCCAGGAACTTGACATGTAGTGGACCCTTGTGGTAAAAAAAGTAAGACATCATAACCTTACCAGAACTGGTGTACACAGCTTTTGAATTCTTTGGAGGTGATGAAGTCGCACGTTTCCCCTGCTTGATCTGACGCTTGCTTTCCTGCTCAAAATGATGACACCATGTTTCGTCACCAGTGACAATTTGCGACAGAAAGCATAACGTTGCAGGTGACTCAAAGACAGCGTCAATAGAGTATTGCGCTGTTCAGCAGTCAATTGGTGGGGAACCTACTGTGCACAAATTTTTCGAAAGTTCGAGTATTGATGCATTATAATGTGAGTGGTGCCCACGCTGATATCCATTAACCGATGGATCTCGTCCACAGTGATTCTGTGGTTGTCCAATATTAAAGTATTAACTTTCGCAATCATTTCTGGTATGATAACACGATGAGCCTCTCCATATCGAGCATCGTCTTCCAGTACTCGCACCCCTCAAGGAATGTTTTGCGCCATTCTACAACACTTGAACGACACAGACTGTACTCATCGTACACAGCCTTGATCCATCGATGCATTTCGCGGCCTCCAACTCCCTCTGCCGCTAAAAATTGAATCATTCCTTTCCATCCTTTCCAAGCTATAGTGTTCTTTTGTAGACAATTCATGAGTGTACGCCTTTTGGAAGTGAGTTTAGTACAAGCAAGAGTATCAAATGCTTGATATCCTGGACTCTGGAGCAAGAATACTGGTCAGTAGACCACAAATTGAAGTGTTTCGAATAGTCCCATTGCCAGTCAAAATATAAATAATCAAATAAAGTCAAAGATAGAATTTCATTTTCTAAGGTAAATCTTAGAACGAGAAAAGCTTATATTTAATTATGTTTGAACATTCTGCCAAACAAGCTGATATACAAAAATACTTGGGTCACTCATTCACTTTGCTTACTGTAGTAAGAACTTACTAAGTTAATCGTCAGTGAAACTGATGAAATTTAAAACAAATATAGAGAAGATAAAAAAAATTAAAGAGATATAAGTTAACACCAGAAAAATTTCGATAAAAATTATTTACGCATAAGAATGTAGGAAGTACATGGAAAAACAATGCTTAGGAATTAAATTTTTTTTTAATGAATAGGTAAATGGATTTGAAGTAGATACTTTTGATAAGTTATAAAATTTTAGATACTTATATACTATCACAACCATATTGTTGATATTAAATAAATCACATGATTTTCGAAAACGGAATAGGCTAAAGTGCCTATAGTCGAAAAATACCATGTAAAAAAATAAGTAATCAAACAAATAATAAACAAAAGAAAAAGCAACTATTTTTTATTATTTAACTATGTTTTTTAAAAATTTATTATTATTAATTTTATATTATTTTATTGTTATTATACAGTAATAAATTATATTCTTATTAAATTTTATTATATACTATATGTTCGAATTAATTGGGACAAATTGATTTTTTCAAAAACCCTTACTTTTAATCATTACACGCCTTAAGCAGACAGAAAAATCTCTATATTAGTACGAAGTATGTTCTCTTGTAGCAGAAATGACTTCTTCAACTCTTTTTGGTATTGACTCTAATAGTACAGCGCACATGTTCTTAACTTCGTTATCGTGGAACCACACTTGTATAGCAATTTTTATCATTTGTTCTGTTGGCGTGCAACTCATCTTAGCTGAACGATTCTTGAGCATATGTAATAAATTCTCAATAGGATTTACGTCTGGTTAATTACCAGACCGATTAAGCATATTTTTTTATTTTATCGTATAAAAGTCAGGGCCAATATCGAATAGTGACAAGACAAATCATGTTGAAATGTTCCATCGATAGAACAACTCTACCACGCAATATTTCTATGTATTTGACATAATTCTTCATATTTTTGAAAGTAAACAAGCTTCCAGTGCCGTTTGTTATGAAAAAATCCCAAAACATATGTTTAGAAGGGTGTTTTACAATCTGTTGAATAAAATCTGGCAGTGGAGTTAAAACTTCACTTCGTCTAGTTAGACTTGATTTATAACGCTGCGCAAATAAATGCATTTCTTCTCTAAAAATTAACTCCTTCTAGTCGTTTATAGTCCAGGCTAGGTATTTTTGGCCCACACTAAACTTTTTTCATTGTTTTCTGAGTTAGAAATTGCTTTTCCCTCCAACTTGAGGCCTTACGACTAATTTCTAGTACCATTTTCGGTACAGTTGAGGCACTTACTTCAACACCATTATCCAATATATCGCTTCAAAGGTCTGTGCTTGATGATTTATTTTGCTATTTCTTATTATAATTTTATCAGTTCTTGTAGTCATTTTTTCGTTTGAGCCCACATCTCCCTTTTTTTTCTTTTTGTAGATGATCATCAGAAATCTTGAAAGGTTCTTAAAATTATAGAAACGCTTGATTTGCCCACACCAACTACCGTAGCTATATCCCCAAAAATATAGAAGTATATTCATTAAGAAAGGTTATTTTAGAGCACTTCCTCGGAGTAATATCCATCTCTGAACAAGCAAAAATAACACGTGTTACGTGGAACGCAAAATAATAACTACCAGCTACCACACTGAATGGCTCACAACTGAATTACTAATGTACTAAAATCAATCGGGTAAATTATAATCAATGTTGATCTGTCACATTACTTCTGGGCAGATGCAACCGATTTAAGGTGGTTCGAAACTGGTAATCACATACTAACTCAGACAAGAAAAAAAATGTTTGTCCCAATTAATAAGAATAGTATAGTAAGCATTCAGTAAATCCAAGATTTGCATTTTAGTATTCGAGCTAGCCATAACAACAAACGGTTAGGCTTAGAGTGACGGCTAGTGCGAGAACTATGAGAAGAACATATGGCTATCAATTCAGCGCCTCAGACATATGTGAAATCATGGTTGCTAATTTGGTGAGTTATCTTGTAAGTTAGTACGTGTTATTCTTTATTGTAAATGAAATTAGCAGAGAGCAGTTTCAGCATTCATGAGACTTCGTTGTTTTTAAAATACTTTTATTTAAAACTATCGACAGGGCATGGTACAAACAGGAAACCGACAGACACGCAACGAATTGGAATATATACAAGTTCAACGTGTACGGCGACCAATCAGCAATGCGATGACGTCATTCACAAACAGGTCACACGATGACGTCATCGGCAGTGCAAACGAATTTGCATATTCATCAGTCTGTTGCGATGAATATGCGAATAAAGAAACATTACGCGACTCCCGCGTATTTAATTTAATAAATAGTGGACATGAGAAAAGATATAATCTCTAACAGTATGGTTGCGAGATAGAACGAAAATATCCAATTTTTTTATATAGCAGATGAGATAGAACGCAAAGTGTCTTGCGAAGAAAATTACTTTTTCATGGCTGATTGTTCTAAGTTATTTCACCTGTTGATTTAGTTGAAAAGGTCAACTTTCAAGAATAATCAATAGCTTAACGATTGGAATTATGAGAAATATAACTTTTTAAATTGTTATCCAGTTGCTATATCAACGAAAAGTAGAAATTGTAAGATATTATTCATGATGAAAGAGGGGAACTAAAATACTTTAATAACTGCAATAATTTTGACCACATTTCAACAGACTAATTAGACCATACCGGAAATGTTATTAAACAGGGCATAAAGCTGAAAAAATTGTATTTTTAAATCTGGAAAAAAGTGTTTAAATAATATTTTATCGTCCCTGTAAAAACTCAGAAGGAACTCCCTATTTTAAAAAAGCAAAACTCAATAATTGAAAATTGTGATGCAATAAAGCTTTTATCGATAATATAATGAAGTCATGTTGTCTCAAAGATTTAGGTTGCTCAGACACTTCAACAGGAAACCGAACCTACTCTCAATGTTTCGTACTCTTTTGGAAATCCAATTCTCTAAGAAGCTGGTACTGAAACAGATGGCATCAAAGGCCAAGACATAAGTACTCTCGTGTGCAAAACTTAAGCAACAGGTTTTTTTGTTTCCATAACTCCACGAGAAATTATCTGAGAGATATGAAATTCAGAAATGAGAGACAGCATTTTGTACTTAAATGATGAAGAAAGCATAGTTTCGCAAAAATACATACAATGCATATGGTACAAAATCAAACAAAAAAACTCTTTATTGAACTCGTAGTATCATTTCTCAGAATTGTCTGTTCAAGAGAAAAAAATAGCGAACAGAAGTTGCTTAGTATGAGATATGTCCTCCTTTAGCTGCAATGGTTGCTTTGCATCGTCTCTCCATACTCAGCACCAGAATGTCCAACAATTCTTGAGGTAAGAGTGCTCATCCCTCAATCAGCATCTGTTTAAGTTGTTGGATGTTCCCCCCAAGGATGTAATCATGCCCAAACCTCCCCCACATGTTTCAGGAGATTTAAATCAAGGGAGAACACTGGCTAATTCATTTCAGTGATATCTTTATTTTCCAGTAACTGCTAAACATCAGTAGTCCGGTGTTGCTATCCATAAAAATAAAGTCTGGTCCAATAGCACCTCGGAACAGACCCACATGGAGAAAGATCCCATCCTTACAACAGTGATCTCTGATTACATAGCCTCTGTCGAAAACGTGGAGCACAGTCCAGTCGTTCAGCATAGTGCCTCCCCAAATGACTCCTCCAGGACCACCGTAATGATCTCTTTACGTGATGTTACTGGGTTGCAACCGTGTCCCGATCTATCTCCAAATCAACTGGCTTTAGGAATCCCTTTCAGCACTAAAACGACTCTCATCCGTAAAGAGGATAGAATTCTATTGATGAGATGTCCAGTTTTTGTGCTTCTTACACCATTTTAAATGATGCAGCCGATGGTGAACTTTAAAAGGGATGCAGCGTTCTGGACCGCGGGCGAATAGGCCACCTTTGTGAAGGCGTGTGGCCACAGTTAACCGTGACAACTCATCTACCTGTTGTTGTACACTAGGGTTGTCAAACTCAAAAGCTAACTTGGGCCAAATAAACAAGGTTTAACTTCAGGTGGGCCGCAAAAAGATCAATATTCATAGAAATGTAGGTTTATTTCGAACAATACATTATAATAAGCACATATAAAAGAACAAGAAAAATTTAACGCAGTGTTTCTCAAACTGTGGGGCGCCCCCCCCCAAGGGAGCGTGATAACCCTACGAGGGGGGCGCGAGCATATTGAAAAATCGAAAACAAAAGATTATTTAAAAAAATTATTAAATTACTGAAAGAAAACGAACAAAATACATTCCGACATAATAAAACATAAAATATACCTTTACACTGATATAATACACTTAAAAATACATCAGCACTGCGCAATGTGTTTTATATCTAATTTATAACAATATTAAGTTAAGAAAAGTTTAATAATTACCAGTGACTCCATGGGCTTATCATATATAAAACTATATGCAAACATTAACACTGATCTTGATAATTTGTACTGTTTTTAATTAATCCCTTAGATGCCCATTAAAAATTACGTGATTCGCTCAACAATGCAATTTGCAACAACAACGTATGTGGTGTATTGGGGGGCTAAAAGGAATAAATAAGAAAATCCTCAGAAATAAGTAAATTCTTCCCAAATCCTGTCAAGGTCAATTTATTACATTCCAAAGCCTTCGAATAATTTTATGCATAACACTTCACAGAAAAGATTGTACTTCAAAAAGACGTATATATACATCTTAACCAATTAATGTTCTAGCTGAGTGAAACACTTTTACACGTTGTTGCTTTGATAACTGACCGCAAGCGTTTTGCTTACACTCAAATCGTGTATAAAGTTTTATTCGTGGCATTTGCATAAGCATTACCTTTTATAGAATTTCGTGTTCATTGTACTGACCGCAATAACTCCTTTTCTGCATCTTCATAACTATATGCTTAACATTTACATTGTTGCATAACTTTTGAGCACCAATGCATAACATTTTTGATAATCTACAGCCAGTTGCTCGGACGGACATGGCTTGACATTCCTCATGTCATTTTTACCAAAATAGGAAAAAGATTTCTTATTGGATACTGAGAAGATAACCCTTTAGTAACATCCTAATTGTTGAAAAATAAGTCAAATCTACCGTAGAGATCTTGAAACAACATTAGACAAAAATACAATCAATCTTGTCAGTTTTCAAATAGGTTTTATAGACACCTGATTAATTATTATGAAAAATCCTTCCAAAGATATTGGTTACTTAACGGTAGTTAAAAATGAAACAAAAACCATGTATGGTTTATATTAAGTAAGATATATTGAACTAATCTCAATCGAAAGTATCTGATGATAAATATTTAAATAAATCCAAATTTTCCATTAACATATTCACAAATAGTTTCCTAACAATTTCAACTATTTTTAACTGCATATAGGAAATTAGTGCTTTTAATGACTTGTGTAGAGTAGAAGATTGCGAAATCGCATATATTCATTATTCGCTTTAAAACCTATTACCTTTTAGGCTTTACTACCTTTCACTTGAAATTACTGTGCATAAAACTCCGTAAATAGGACGTATAACATCGTTTTTTACATTTTTTTGCGTGCATGTACCGTTTAATATTCTCAAACGCAACGATAGGAAATATTAAATATTAAATAATTAGAAAAATTTGCATAAATTTATGAACACTTGCATTCTTTCCAGAGAGTAACTTTCATGTTAAAGAGATGCCTGACATAAATTTTTAATTGCTAAGTCTAATATGTCCTTTTTTCCCCTCATTATTGCTTAAGAATATTTGTTGTTGTTTTTTTGCTGTGCAATGCTTTTTTCAGCTCGTGATTTCGGAATTTAATTATTTATGAAAAAATAATTGAGTTGGACGTATTATCCGAACAGATTGTAAAAGGCATTCGTCATTTCGTTAATTTTATTAATATTCTTCATGAAAATGTAAATTTTTTTGTCGGTTAATTGCACGCCATTTTTGTTGTCATAACTCTTTTTCGAAGAATATTATGAAAACTAAAGGATCACACGTAAGTTTTCAATCTTTTAAGTTCTTATATTTTTCTGAAGAAAGTGCATATCTTTCTTTTTTCGAATTTGCTTTATTTCTTATGAACTTTTTATATAAAAAACTGAATGCTTGCTCTATGATTTTATACGGGTTATTCTTAAGTTTCTAAATTGTCTATGTTATATTTAACTCATGTTATAGGTATGTTATATTTATTATTGATAGCAGAAGCTTAATTTTTAATATTATGTCAGTATAAATTTATTTTATTGTCAAGGATCTCGAATGATTTTTTAATAATTGAAATCATTCATATTTTTAATGAGAAAATGCGCGAAGAAAAGAAATATTAAATACACTTTAAAACATTGCTCCATTTAAAACTATTTTTTCTCATCACGAAAAGTTTTCATCTCAAAGATATATATTAAAAAATTTCTATTATATTAACATACATTCGTAAATAAAAATTTTGAAATAATTTTTGACAAATAACTGCATGTTTATAAGTACTTTTATATATTAACAAATTGTTATAAAAATGACATTAGTGCTTAATAGTTTATTATAATTAGATATATAATAAAAAAATAAACAATGATAATAATTTGAATTTATTCTGAAGTGTATGACATTCATTTTCTAACGTAATAAAACGATGAAATATATAAGGCAACTACCGTAAATATTAAACCAAATATGGATGAGGTTTTTTTTAATTAAAATTAATAAAATTTAAAAAACATCGTGTAAAATACATTTTTAAATACCATATTGGAAAGGATATATACTAGTGTGTCGTACATACTACTGATTGGAAATGTTATTGTTGCTTATGAATTTTATGACAAATATAAATATTTCTCAAGGCTTTAAAAGGGAAAGATCTATACATTATTTAAATAAATTGTTTATTTTTGTTGTATAAAAGCGTTAATATTTATTTATTTGCGAAATTATATTGCTTGAAATCCAAAACGCGTGTTACAAAAAATAAGATAATTCTTAATGTATATCAGCTTTTGTCTCTCATTTTTTGTAAGTGTCGAATTACTGATTATTTAAAATTTTGCACATTGAAATTACTTAAATAGTGCATCGTGCCAATTTTTGCTTTTTGAAATTGACAGAATATTAAAGTTATTACGTTTTTTTCTCAAAAATATGTGTGCATAATATATGTATATATTCAAGTTAATTCAACGTTACTCAAAATTTAATAAAGAATTAGGTTTTGGGGAGAGTCGGACAGTGATGAATATTTAACATTATCAATATGGTTTTCTTTTCCGCAAGAGAATTTTTATTACCAGGATTGAAGCATAATATTATTTTTAGTCTCGTAGTAGCAAGCCAATTAAAAGCACTAATGAATTAATGACACACAAAGAAATCTCCCATCCAAAATGTAAAATAAATTTCCTTTTGACAAATTTTGAATTCATCATTTTTTTCCGTATTGATATCGGATTAATTCTTTATTGCAATAAAGTTTAGACTGTAAGTAAAAAATTAAGATTCATTTTACCCATATCAGCTTGAATAGTGTTTATATTGTATATAATTTTCATGTAGGAATTATCAGAATAGAAAGTTTTGATTAATTAGTTTCGTCATATATAACGTCCTATATAGTGATTTACATAAGTCACGTATTTTTCTTCTTGAGAAGGTTTTCAATACAATAATATTTAAATTAATTTTAATAATTAAAGTTTTCAATACAATAATTTTGAGATATTAAATATTAATATTTAATACCTCAGTTTTTCCCCTACTGGATTAGTAGGAGGTTCACGAATAGACCCCTTTCAATATGAGTTAATGGTTAGTCGTTGATCGTTACGAGGGAAATCTGTTGTTGTTGTTTCTAATGCCACCTCTCTGACGCAGTCAGATCGAGGCCCACGAAATTCATCGTGGCAAGAGGCTAGAAGTACGCTTGTCGTTGGCCTTGAGCACCATACAGGTGACAGTACGATTAAGCTCGGGGAAATTCCCGAAGGGGCGATAGATGGCGACACCACCTATCACCACCTCTACAATTTTGGCATGGAACTGAAGGGGAGGGAAATATTCTCCAGTCCCCTGCAATCGTGATTCAGCCCACGAGACTTTCAGACCCACTGATTCAACGAGCACGTTCTCCGTAAGTGATCGGAGGGTATTTGGTGGCATCGGGCATTGAACCCAGGCATTTCGGTCTGGAGTCTGATGCTCTAACTACTAGGCTACCCACGGCCCACGAGGGATATCTAAGTAGTGAATTTGAACAGCGACTGAGTGGTCGTGTGCTTTGAGATTAGAAATCGACTTTGAATCCACCAAGAAGTGGTGAAGTAATCAACCTCGGAGCTGACCGGGGTCCGAGAAAGATCGTAACAAGGAGCTTCAATTCAGATAAGTATTTTCGATAATCTAGTTATCCGATTACGGGTTAGAAATTCATATTGCTCCCAGAGTTAAGCTAGACACTTGTATACTTCATAAAGTGATAAAGATGGAATAAAAGTAGCTATTTTTATGATCATGTCGGCTTCTTCCTCGAATCCTCTAACACCTGCGACCTTCGGGCTGTGACATAGGCACACTAACACTGGGAAAGTTGATTAGTATTTTTCGTTTTCAAAATTGATTAAATATTATTATAATTATATATATTATTATCTTAAAGTTTTTAAATCACTTGCTTATATTCGTTGGCTAATCAATATTCTTAAGCTGACATGGACGATTTTAATTGGACCTACATTGGGATAGCAGGAGTAAATCCAAATAAAAAGAGAGATAACAAATTCTCAAAGGTAAGGAAAGTCTTTTTATACATTTAAAAAAATTATGAATGTAGCAATATATGAAAGATAACTAAATAAAAACACAAAACTTTAATAGTGTATGAGAATTCTTAACATTATATAGTTGTTTTGTATGCTGTTTTGTATAGTTGTTTTGTATGTTGTTTTGTATAGTTGCTTTGTATGTTGTTTTGTATAGTTGATTTGTATGTTGTTTTTCATTGTTGTTTTCTATGTAAATGTTGAATATTCAGGATTTTTGCAGTGATGACAATTTGTCAATAGATAGACCGATGTAAAGAAAATTAGTTATGCATAGCACTATATACATATGGGAAAATGACTACAACCTAAGGATGATAAATGCTTTATTTAACAAGAGGAAGGATGAAATATCTAAAATATATTAAACAGCAAAGGAGAACGTCTTTCTCCTACGTCTAGAGCTTAGCGTCCCTAACGTCCGTCTGCGTCATTTCCCGTGTGTCCTTTAGTCGGACATTCCTGACGGGGTGTGACGTCAGTGTGGACTGCTCCACCCTAAGTAACAGGGGGAGGGGTTGTGACATTGCACATATCCAACCCTATATACATTAGTGTGCAAAACTTATAAGCAACTTTTTAGATTGTGCCATAATTTCTAATAAAATCTACTGGTAGACAGGAAGGTTACACTACAGAGGCACAATGTAGCCTTTAAAAATCGACGAAAGCTATGGCGTTTTCAACAAAGATATGCAGATTCCTGGGATGAACAAGTTAGCCGTGACTATGGATGGCGAGTAAAAAGAAAGATGAAGCTCGAATCTCAAGCCATTTCCCTTCAAAGACATGCGTTGATTTGTTGGCGAGCTGTGTTGAAGTTATTATGTAGTTTACTGTTTTAATTTTTTGAACTTAAACTAAACTAGTCATTAGTTAATTTTTACCTTCAGATCTGGAGTCCACACTTATTTCCATATTGGAGTATTTCCATAAAGCACAGTATCCCCAAAATAAATTGTACGCATACATTATGGAACTGTAACGGTATCTAAATAAGCTAGTAACAGCCTCGGGATAGAGGTGATCTCTTTTGTCTTGTGGATATGTTGCTAAGGTACGAACCCAAAGTTCGCGGGTTCTAACCACTTCAGAACAAAGCAGAAAAATACTTTATTGACAGAATGTTGTTAGTAAGAAACATTATCTTGCCATGAGACAGAACAACAAGAGGAAATCTCTCAGTAAGGGATATGACATCTAAAGCTGGAATGGCAGCGTGTCCCCATCTCTTCGTACTCAAAATCCAAGTTAATCAAAAGTTCTTTAAGGTAAGAGTTGCCACTCTTCAAAGACATTCTGTTCCAGCAGTTTGGTGTTCTCGGGAGAATACAATCTTTCTGTCTTCTCAAACCATCCCACATATGTTCTATTAGATTTAAATCAGGGAAGCATGCTGACCAATTTATTCTGCAGATATCTTCACTTTTAGAAGCTCCTGAACTGCAGAGGTCCTGTGGAGACACAGTCCTTTGTCGTCCACAAAAACAAAATCTGTATCAATGGCACATCGGAACAGACGCATGTGGGGTATGACAATGTGCCAGAAGGATAACCTAAGGTATCCGATGCGTTCGGAACCGTGATTTAAAAAAAAAAAGTGCATGAATGGATAATTTTCATGGTGTTTAGTGTCCATTTTGGAATTTATACATGTAAAAAATTGTGTTAAGAATATTATTAGAATAAAAAATTATTTAGATGCAATATTTTGGCAAAAAATGAACTTAAAATTAACCTATTTTCAAAACATTCTCTTTTGATGAAAAATGGCTCTATAATAATAATATTTTGCTTATATAAAGCAAGGATTTCTCCAAAGAGCCTGAAATAGAATTTTTGTGAAATTCTCCATATTTTCAGAGTTATAATCAATTAAAATAATTATCGGTGTTTTTTTTCTAAAAGTTTCTCCACTCTACTGTATTAAAATATGGATAAATCCACTTCTAAGCTACATATTTCAAAAATCCTAGTTCAGGCTCTGTATAGAGGTCTGAGCTATATATAGGCAAAATATTATTATTATTATTATTATTATTATTATTATTATTATTATTATTATTATATTACATATTTCATAAAAGGAGAATGTTTTGAAAATAGGTGATTCTATGTTCATTTTTTGCCAAAATATTGCACCAAAATCATTTTTTTACTGTAATAATAAAACAATTTTATACGTGTACTTTAATCTAAATGACACTAAATATCATAAAAATTATCTAAAGGGTGTTTTTTGAGAGGTATAGAACTTTAAATTGCAATAAAACAACGATGTATTATTCGATTGACATGAATGTTTTTTATTCGAAAGATAATCTTGTGGCATTACATTTTAAATATGATTTCTGGCATAGGACTGCCACGGCTGGCTCGGATGTAGTCCAATCTGGACGTCCAATTTTCAATGACTTTTTCCAACATTTGTGGCCGTATATCGGCAATAACACGGCGAATGTTGTCTTCCAAATGGTCAAGCGTTTGTGGCTTATCCGCATTTACATAGCCCCACAGAATATAGTCTAGCGGTGTTAAATCACAAGATCTTGGAGGCCAATTCACAGGTCCAAAACGTGAAATTAGGCGGTCACCAAACGTGTCTTTCAATAAATCGATTGTGGTACGAGCTGTGTGACATGTTGCACCGTCTTGTTGGAACCACAGCTCATTGGACATCATGATTGTTCAATTCAGGAATGAAAAAGTTCGTAATCATGGCTTTATATCGATCACCATTGACTCTAACGTTGTGGCCTTCATCGTTTTTGAAGAAGGATTCCACCAGCCCATAAAGCGCACCAAACAGTCCGTTTTTCTGGATATAACGGTGTTTCGACATACACTTGTGGATTAGCTTCACTCCAAATGCGGCAGTTTTGTTTGTTGACGTAGCCATTCAACCAGAAGTGCGCTTCATCGCTAAACAAAATTCGCTTATGAAAATCGACCATTATTTTCGAAATAAAATTGCACAATTTGAAAGCGTTGTTCAGGCGTGAGTCTATTCATGATGAATTGCCAAACCAAACTGAGAATAAATCACTTGACAGCTGTTAAATCGGTCGCCATCTTTTGAAAGTAATGCCAACTTAAATTTCTATACCTGGAAAAAAACACTCTGTATTTATTCGCTTTTGCAAAATAACGGTTCTGAACGTAGTCGGATACCTTTAATATGCATCTCAGGTAAATCACCGCTTGCAATCGTTTTGTCAAAGCTTGTTAATTCGTTCTGAACCCACTTGTAATATTTATCACGGAAATCCTCAGACTGCCAAATTACTATTTCAGTTTCTTATCAGAATGTATCTTTTTTCGCTTACAAAAATCATAAAAATAAGGTCTCTCTACCCCCTTGTGAGACAATGGCTAATTGTTCAAGTTCAGCGTTCTTACTGAAATAACCTAACATTTATCTAAATAAATGCAATGATTTGAGTTACCTTTTGCTTACAATTTCCACTACATTTTCTTTCTAGGTGAATCCTCTTGAAAATAAAGTACCTCACCAAAACAAAAAACCCCCATTTGGCATTAATTATTCAAATTACCAATCATTCAGCTCCTACTTGAAGAGAATTTTGAAGACATCTCTCATAACTAGCTTTCCAGAGATAGCAGCAAGTAAAAGTTGGGTGAAAAAAATTATCAAGATCATTGTCTTCATTTCGTGTCTGATAGGGTTTGCATATCAAGCTCTAAATTTCCTGTGGATTTATCTAGATTACCCGACTGTTGTAAATGTCTTTGTAACTAATCCTTATGAGATAGAGCAGCCCTCTGTCACTATTTGTAACTTCAATAGGTAAGTGATAAAAAAAATATTTATTTGAACTTTACTGGAAGAATTAATAATTAAATTTTTACCGAGAAAAAGTATATATGGCAAAAATTTTAAAGATAGCGAAATATAATAAGTATGTTGAATGTTGAAAATTTTAACACTAGAAGGACTGAAACTTATATATATATATGACAGGCCCCAGGCCTGCTGGTAAAATGAGGAGGGCATCATCTTCACAATATTTCTTTATTACGCTCCCATCACATAAAATCTAACATGGCGGACCTTTTGCCGCGCAACCGGGTGGTACAAAAACAACCTCTCAGCGAGGAGACACCAGCCAAACCTCTTCTAGTATGCGTTCGCCTTCGTCATGATGATGCTGGGCGTCACTGGGAAACGGAACGCGAAGCGTTCCTCCATCCCATATCTAGATTGTGTATGTGGCCTGACGTGGGTGGGCCTGCCTGGGAGAGAGTGTCCTGATTGGTTGGTCGAACGTGGCAAGAAGGCGTGGCTTCAGAATCTGAGTTTTTCTTGAATACGGTTTCGGCGGGAAAGTCCTGAATTGTCTGAATGGCACTGTTGTGGTTGGTCAGTGGCACTGTGAAAGTAGGCACTCTATTGGTTGCACTGATGCGTTTTAACAAATCAAAGGGTCGCCTTCGTCAGCGCTCGTTGCATCTTTTAACAGGCTTATTTACCCACAAATCCTTACGCGATGGTAAAGAGTTCGCTCTATTTTCATTTATTACTTCCTTAATTTTGAATCTAAACTTTTCAAACCTGACAAATATTATATATATATATATATATATATATATATATATATATATATAGTATATACCTATATTGCCCAAAAGCAGTCAAAATGACTGCATTGTGAAAGAATGATTAATGTGTAAAAAAATTTGCTTAAAATTAATTTTTACTACTTTTTATATTATTCACAGATACATAACAAGTTATTAGTAAATATTAACAGTAAAAAAATATTTTCTTCACTTGGAAAAAAATATATTCCAAAAAATTCAAAGAAAGTGTTCTTTATATATGTAATTTTTTTTCTAATCGAAATTAAAAAGCTGTCAAAATGACTTCCTTTGGGCAATCTATTGTTAAGCAGTGGAACACAAAAATACTTTAAATATCTACTTTATGTGGCTTGGGTATTTCTTAGTAACTTTCATCTAAATAATTGTTTACTGTTTTCAAGTATTGTAACGTCTAATTGCTAGATGTATCTTAAACTTAAATAAATATACTCTACAAAGGCAATAATCCCTGTTAACCCCTTCCAGGTTCATTTCATTTTAGGATTACGGACAAAAAAATGTCATTTTTTTATGATGATTTTTAAACTTGCCTATCTTTTTTAGCAAAATAGTATCCCATTCGCATGTAAAATTTTCTAAAAATTAATGTAAAAAAGTTTTGAAATGAAGTAGTGATTTATACCTATACTAGAGGACCCGACAGACGTTGTCCTTTACACACATCTTAAATTCAAAAATTCCAAATTTTTATGAATAAGCTTTAACAATCTGGGCCGTTTTGGGTAAAATTTGTATTAAAAGTTTTTACAATGTAATTATGTGCCAAATTTTATACTTATGGGTTGCTTAGAAGTGAAACACCACACAAACTATTTCCGATAAGAAATTATTTTAAATAAAAAAAGTTTAATAATGTGTGTAATCTATTAGCTACACAAATGGATTTGTAGGTAAGGAAAATTGTTGTCAATGCACGTGTAAATTTAATAGAAAATCATGTAAAATACTCACTTCAATTGGATACTAAATTTGGAGAATGTATAGTTTTTCATGCACACTTCAAAACTCTTCAAACACTAATTACATATGAATGTAATAATTTAATTAACACACCATTTATTTTCAACAAAATAATAACACGAAGTGACAAAATATTTTCCTGAAATGATCACAGCACCAACTGTCGGAACCAGCTTGAATTATAATAAAAGATTTTTGACTATTCGATACTGTGATCGTAACGCAGTCTGCCGGATCTAATGTAAAACATTCCTAGATCAACAATTTATAAATAAAAAATTAATTAAATAAACATTTCTAAACCGAATTATAAGTCTAAACCATTCTCGTGTCCACTGGAACAGACAAAAAGTTTCATCAAAATCGGTCCAGCCGTTTAGGAGGAGTTCAGTTACATACACACGCTTAGAAGAATTACATAGATAAAGATTATTTGAAAAGATATTAATTAAAAACGCTAAAAAGCGTGAATCGCGCCTGCATTTTCATAACAATAAAGACCGGGTTTGGCCAGTTTGGCTGAAAATCAATTTTTGACGCCAGCTTACGTCTTTTTCAATTCCTACTATTAGCTCACGATCTCTATACATATTTTATTTGTTTGTTTGTTTATTTACTTATTTATCTGGAGGGAATTTTCAATCGTTAATAAAATACATTTTGAATTGAGCTGAAATGTAATGTACATGATTATTTTGGATGACAATACAAAAATTTAATTATAATTAAACATTAATTGATTAAAACTAATTATTTAAAAAATTACAAATACATCCACGTTGGCGACTTAGCGACCCTTTTGGCGACTTATGTCAACATTTGAAAAAGTTTTTTTTCTCACAGGTTAAAGCATTCAGTTGAAAGGAAATTTTATAAGCATGATTGTTTTGGATGACAATGCGATACTTTAATGATAATTAATAAAAATTAATTACCATTTAATGTTGTGATTCTTTCCTATGTATATACATATTTATATTAATTGCAACTATTTAATAAAAAGTAGCTAAAATAAATATTTTCTTGGTTGATCTAAGTAGGAATTGATTTAAAAAAAAATTTTATATTACTTTTTTACAACAATAGCGTTGTTACAACAATGCAGGTGAATGTTGAGTTGTAGTTTTTGAATGTTTTTAATTAATACCTTTTTAACTAATTGCGATATCGGACTGAATTGTGAATCTAAAGCATTCTCCAATTTACTTGAACCCACACAAAAAACTTCATCGAAATCGGTCCAGCCGTTTAGGAGGAGTTTAGTGACAAACACACGCACAGAAGATTTTTATATAAAAAGATATATAAAGTTGGGTTTTTGTATGACAGAAATCATAGGACTTTGGAGTCAATTCTCACTAACTATAAATATAAAGCTTAGAAAACCTAGCTTTTATCTTGGATTACAAATTTTATTCACAACTTTGCATTAACTAAAAGGATTATGACATTATGAACCAAACTTGATCGTTTATGATAAATCCGAAATCACGGTACTGCATAACTCAACATCGCAATCTGGACAGCAGAATCTTGTTTCGCTTACCTTCTTCCCTTTACTGTCTCTCTTTGAGAAGCAAGAAATACATTGTCGTGTTGGGTTAGTTTTCTGCTCTGTTGGGGGAATATAGTCAAAAAAATTTTCAGGCAAGCGTGAAAGGGGTTTCTGAGCAGAAGGATGCCCTTTTTCAATTCGAACTATTAGTTCATTCTGTCCGTATATACATACTAGCTGGTATATCCGTTCTTCGCACGGGTGAATTGAAAAATTAAAACAATACAGATTGAAGGATAAAGAAGTTTTTAATGAGTTAATTTTACGTGAATTACAAATTAAACAAAAAAAAGTTTGTTCATATTTCAGCTGAACAAAAAAAAATGTTTGCTAAATTTTAAGTCTTTAGATCTAATAGGTGATGAAAAGGATTATTTTAAATTTATAACGCCCGTAACTCTCTTGTGGGTCAATTTTTGAAAATACCTTCATAAGCTGATCTCTGCGCAACAAAACTAACACATTGTTACACATTTTGTGTAATGAACGCTTAAAATAGTGTAAATAATTTTAATCTAGAAGTGTAATACGTGAATATTACTTTCTGTTGTATTTATTTTATGCTAAAATAGTAATCTTCGCAAACAACACTGTTCCAATGGCGATTCAAGGGAAACATAGCAAAATGTTGGCGATAGAGTCAAGTTGGCAACTTGGCAATTTATTGAATCTATAAGTGTCCGGAACTCTAGTAAGCCGACCATCGTGTGCCTGGATAACGATTTCCAGAGACGCAGTTCGTTCACTACTAACTACTACGGCAGCTATTGCTTTTGTGGAAGGGGCGTTGAATCGTCTTTCGTGTTCCCCACGGTACACGATCTTAATGTATCACAACCTTGTAATTATTGCTAGTCACTCTATCTTTAGCTATTTTAAATTCACGCACTGAACTGTTGTGATCATGTAGAACTTGTTGTATTGTTAGAACCGTGTTTCTTTCCACACCTTGTACGTACTCAGAACACCTATTAACTTGTGCTTCCTTATCACCCATGAAAAAAACTTGCAAAAATTTTGGTTGCGTATTGGTAACAGGAAGCAAACAGCCAATTGTGTGGTATATTTGCCCTTGAATTGTGAAACTCGGGCAAAATCATTGCATCGAAATGTTATCCGCTCTATAAGATGTCATTTGGAAGCCTGTATTGTATTTCCGTATGTTTCCTAGAAAAGGGCGAGACTCATCTGTTTCTTAAGAGAAAAGTTCTTTAAGAGGTTCAACTGACTCGTCTACTGAAGGACTTTTCGTCTACTTTTACTCCCCATTAACACATGCCTGCAGCTTCCTCTTCCCATTTAAGAACACCGCAAATCTGCATTTTTTATTCTTCACTTCTATTTTTATAAGCTTGTAACTTTCGTAATCAAGAATATCGTCATGCTCAGATGCAACTTTATCGAATGCCCCCCACGTGTTCCTTGTGAATATTAGACCTCACTGCTGTGCCCTTTCAGCAACAGCTCGTCTGCGGGATTCAGCTGCTTCAACGGTTTCTGTATCTCTTTGAGACGACATGAAAGTCGCCTGCTGAAGACGCCGAGCTTGGGACTGTTCGGGTGCCTCAGAAGCCTGTTGAGAAGCCATATATTCAGCGTTCTGTTGGCATAGAGCTTGGAAATGTTCTGGTGTCTCAACAGCCCATTGAGATGCCAGATATTCAGCGTCTGTTGACCTCGAGCTTGGGACTGCTCTGGTGCTGGCCTCACGCTCCACCTGTTCCAGCCTTCGCAGTTTGGCCTGTGGAAACGTTTCGTTAAGTCTAGCTTCTTTCATACCTCGAGCTTTATTAGAGCTTTGGGAAAGATTAGACTTACGATTTCGCGGCATAATTTTTAGTAGGTACATTTTCTACAATTCCAAAAAATACTGTACTGTAGTTATTATTATTTTTATACTTAAAAAATCAGTACCTGCCAATTCATTTAAAACTATAGCGTTAAATATTTCAAATTTTTATGTGTGTGTGTGTTTCCTGCCCACCCCTTTTTTTTTCTTCTCAGTTATTAAACCTTATTTTTTCCTCTCATAATATATTGTAGCTTCCTGGTTTAACTCTTGGTCAAGAATTTGAGTATACAATTTGAGTATTTGAGTCTTGTTTTATATTCTTTGAGCAAAAATGATATCTTTAATAAAATTTACTAATTTCTCTTCTCCCCCCTTTTCTATCTTTATTTATTTTACCCAGCTGCATTCTTCCTTTATATTTCTTTAAAATAAAAAGAGAGGAGGAGATCTCGAAAAAAATAATCCTCTTTCTGGTGCTTTTTTTCAACTGAAAAACCAATTAAGAAAAAAAATATCAACAGGAAGTGTTGGCGTCAACTGAAAATATGATTAAAAAAACATTTTATTTTTTATTATTTCAGCGCACGCCAGAATAGCTTGCGCAGATAGCAGAATTTTTTCCTACTTACTTGACAATTATCGTTATATTTTGGAAACTTCACACAATATCTTTATAAATTATAGCCTATGTGTTAATCTGATGTATAAGCTATATTATTGTAAAGTTTCATTAAAATCCATCCAGTTGCTTTTGCGTGTAAGAGTAACAAACATACACACATACAAACTTTCACGATTATAATATTAGTAAGCATACATATTTTGTTGAAATTTCTAATCGTTAATAAAATACTTTCTATTCATCCATTCAAGTTCAAATACATTTTTTTAAACTTGTAGTGGATGACACTTGATGTAAATGCATTTTTTGGAATATCAATTCATTAATCGAATTAAAAAATGAATAAATAGCAACAAACAAAAATAATAGTCCAACAGCATATATAGGAAAATCGTTCGTTCTGTTCCTGTAACGCAATGGTTAACGCGTTGGGAACTATTCCAAACATCATGGGTTTGAATCCTTGTAACTATTTAATAAAAAGTAACTAAATTATAATCTTTCTTTGTTGACCTACATAGGAATTGACTTTAAATTTTTTTTATATTACTTGTGTTTTTTGCAGAAAATTCCACCGAGAGATACTTTTTAACTATTCGAAACCATGAAAAGCACGTGTGAAATAATTCGGGGAAAGATCGATCACACACTGTAAATGTTCACAGCGCCCAAGCTACACGCGAAATTAGGCAGCATGGTACGTTTCGCCTGCTCGAGCTCAGATCGGGAAAAGTTGGAAGGGGTTTTAACTTGATTTTAAACAAGACATGAAGTGCAGAGGGGAAAGAGTATTGCTATTGGTATGGAACATATTTAGCTTTCAGTATATTTCAATGGTTTCTGTCAACGAATTTTTTCTTAAAAACAAATTTTTAGTCATATTTTACGTGTTTATGTTCTATAATGTAGTGCTTCTCAAACTTTCAACATTTGCAACCCAAAATTCAATTATAGTTATCATCGCGCCCTCCATCCCTCTATACAACAATGCATTGAATTCTCAATAATAATTATACACTTTGACGCTAAACCTACAAAATGAGTTTAATCTCTTTAGTGCCGCTGGCGAATATACACGTCTCACACTTAGCCAGAGCGTTAAATGCTTCGAACGTATATATATATATACGTCTTTCTGAAGTGCAATCTTTTCTGTGAACAGCTATCCATAAAATTATTCCGAAGGCCTTGGAATGCAATAAAATGAACAGAGCAGTGTTTGAGAAGGATTTACTTATTTTTATTAATTTTCTACCCCTCCCCGCCAATACACCCCATACGCTCGCCTGCGTGTTAAACGGTGGCATTGGGGGAACGAATCCCGTAAATTTTAATCCACATTTAAGGGATTAAGATAAGTGTTAATTTTTGAATATAATTTTATATATGCCAAGCCCATGGGGTCACTGTTAATTAATAAACTTGTTTTTAACTTACTATTGTTAAATAAATTATAAAATACATATTGCGCAGAAATGATATGCTTACAAATATATTACATCAGCTTAAATGTGTATTTTATTTTTCTTATTATGCCAGAATGTAGTTTGTTTGTAATATACTTTCGTAAATTTAAATTTTTTTTAAAATGATCTTTTGTTTTCGACTTTTCAACATGCTCGCCCCCCTTCTAGGGGGTTGTCACTCCTCCCCTAGGGAGGAGCACCCAACAGTTTGAGAAACACTGCATTTTAATGGTAATAAAAAATTTCCATTTTTTTCTTTCACAGAAAGCGAAGAAGTTTCATATGTTCTCTGGAAGGCAACCAATGCGCATTTTCAGACCCAAAACAGTTTTGCGAAATCTATCCACAATATTGTCCAAACAATGATCCTCGAAAAGCTTTCACAGGAGTAAGTTATATTTTAATTATCAAAATTCTCTAAAAAGCGCTTAACAATGAAAAAGGTGATTATCTAACTCAGGGGTACTCAACCTTTTTTTCTCAAGGGCCACATACATACGTCAGCTATTTCTCGCGGGCCACATACGTATGTTAGTTATTTCACGCGAGAAGCAATATTAGGATAAATGGTGGAGGGGAAGCGGGGAAAGCTTTAAGACCAAGATAACATAGGTAATTTAAAATGTGGAAAATTGATCAAAATATTATAACTTCTGCTTTGCTTTTTTTAATTATTATATTTTTATATTATTTTTTTTATTTTTGTCGCTAACACTAAATTAGAAACATTTAAGGAACACTCCTTCATAATTTCCGCATTAGTAAACGGTTTCATATGATTACCAATAATGTAACTAGCTTCATAGGATATGTCTTTGTTACCGCTGTGATATGACCACTGACAAAACACTTTGCTGCTGTTGCAAATACTATTCAAGAAAGCCTACTTATCACCTCTCGAAAGAGATCTTCAAGGAAAAGTGTCATTGAAGGATTCCTGTTTTTTGGTATTTTTTAAATATAGCACTTTCGTGACAAATAAAACAACTACTGATCCATGTTTGTTTTTCACTACAAAATAGTCAACCTCCCAATCGTCTTGAAATGATATATTTTCTTCGAATATTTTTCGCTTGCAAGATATGAAAAATAGTTAAAAATTAGTTCCACCCATAAAATTGTCGCTACTCCGCTGTTGTCTGTTATTAATTTACAGTTACCGTTCGAAACAAAAAAAAGTATATCACTTCATACTAGTACGACACCGATAGCAAAAAAAAATTCTTGATAAAGAATTTCCCTTCAAATTTTTAATGCAATGTTCTTAAATGAGTAAACTTCTCCGAGCAATGGGCCATGACCGGGCCACTTAAAAAGGCTCGGTGGGCCGCCGGTTGAGTATCGCTTACCTAACTAGTATGATATAAATTTAGAATTTTTTATAATGTGCTCAATTTAATAAAATCATTTATTAATATTTCATTTTGCACAGTTCCGTTAACGCGTTGTACCCGCATTTACAATATCACGCGCGCCTTAATTGTGTGGGAGGCTATAACCTGTCACTTCGGCACCTAGATATGTGGGAGGTAGGGAAGAAACACTCGTCATGATCCAATCAATCTGTTTATTTTACCACACAATAAAACGACACAAATTCAATTAATAACCGTAAGAGTGTCTCGGGGCTAACCGCGAAAGTCGAACAACGACGAAATACATGAATGATTAGGAGACTATCGAACTCGATTCTTACTTTATATAGGTTCTAATCTATCCTCCGATTCAATCTAATATCAATTTAATCTCAGTGAACAATCGTCACTTAAACATTTCCTCCAAATAAGTCTTTAATCACAATAATTCAAATATGATACCTGCCAGTAACAATCTCACCTGGTTTCTGGCTTATCTCCTCTTCTAATCTCTATTCTAGCTTAAAAATTTCGACTCTATATATAGTAAGTTAATTTGAATAACACGATTTTCTTCTTCAGAAGGATTGGTTGTGAATAATGCGAATTGATAACCCAAAGACGATTAGTTGAAGGATCGTGGATAGATCCATCACAATTGTGAAATCCATTTGATATATCCCTTACTAATTTCTCGTCCTCATTTCCGTATTCGTCTAACAATTTTTGTAAGTTTTAAGGTATCCGACTTCGTTCAGAACCGTGATTTTGGAAAAGCGTATAAATGGATAATATTTATGATATTAAGTGGCATTTAGATTAGAAAATGTATATAAAATTGTTTTAAGAATAATATTATACAATACAAAATTATTTAAGTACAATATTTTGACAAAAAATGAACATGGAATGACCCATTTTCAAAATATTCTCCTTTTGTGAAAAATGCTTCTACTATAATAATATGTTGCCTGTATATAGCTCACACCTCTGTACAGAGGCTCAACTAGAATTTTTGAAATACGTAACTTAGAAGTGGGTTTATCCATGTTTTACGACAACAGAGGGGAGAAATTTTAAGAGAAAAACGCCGATAATTATTTCAATGGGTTGTAACTCTGAAAATAATGTGAGTTTTTCAAAAATCAAAATTGAGCCGCTGTACAGAGGTCTGAGCTATATACAGGCAAAATGTTATTATAATAGAAGGATTTTTCACAAAAGGAGAATATTTTGAAAAAAGATTATTCTAAGTAAATTTTTTGCCGAAATATTATATTTAAATAATTTTTTTTTTGTCAAAATGTCCTTAAAAGAATTTTATGCATGTATTCTAATCTAAGCGACACTAAATATCATGAAAATTATCCATCTGTGCGTTTTTTAAAATCACGTTTCCGAAAGTTGTCGGATACCTTAGGTTTGTAACAACAGCTGCGAGTATTCAGAATTGTACGCATTGTTTTTTTTCAAACACTGTCTTCAGAATGCAGAAATTCTTCGTCAATTTGGGTAAGCTGACGATGGTTTTGATTTTCAAATAGACTGAATTTTGTAAGAAATGTCCAACGCTGTCAGATTGGCGTGTGGACGTGGTAGTTTTGTGGTTAATGCCACGAGCTTGTGACCGGCGTGTCATGAGTTTGAGTCCTAGTGCCACTAAAAGCCATCCGTATAGAGCAGTGGTACTCAACCTTCGGCCCACCAAGACTTTTTAAGTGGCCCGGTAAGTGACCATTGGGGTGAAAATTCACTTATTTAAGAACAATATATAAAAAATTTGGTATCAAGAAATCAAATACAGTTGGACCTCTACATAACGAAGTCACTAAATCCCGGGAAAAAGTTCGTTATATGGAAAATTCGTTATATAGAGCTTCATCTTTTAATATACTTTAAAAACCACATAAAACAAATTTTAAATTCAAAAACACTATGTATATTAAAAAAAATTATTCACACCTTTTTTAAAGTTAATATATGTTTATTTTATACATCTTACCCATAAAAAAGGAATAAGAAAAACTGCAAGTAAAACAAGGAAAAAGAATGTCGAAGAATTCACTGTATTTTCAATATCAAGAAAATAGTTTTATACTAAAATTAATGAATTTTAAGTTCATTTTATAATTTAAAGCATACAAGCAATATTAAACATACATTATTTTATAATTAGAACATGGGGACACGGGACAACTCCACTGAGTGTGAAAGAGGATATCGAAGATGTTTCTAGTGGCTGAGCAATGGGGGTTAAAGGTTGCACTTCTTGGATGAAATGTCCAGATCTCTATTGCTCTCGGCGAGTTAGGATCTAATAAATCCAGTTCAAGATTCATAACCACCATAAGATGCATTAAAGAGAGAATAACATGAAAGTTTTTTAGAAATACTTTAAGAAAATGGAGAACAAAAATTGAATCACAAAAGAAAAAGTTCTCGTTATATAGAACATGCACTTCACTATAGAGACGTCATTTTACGAAGAAAATCGTGAAATGTTCAAGGCTACAGGAAAAAGTTCACTATATAAAAAAATTCGCAATATAGAGGTTCGTTATATAGAAGTTCGACTGTATACTAATTTTGCTTTTTACTGTCGATATGGTATAAGTACGAATTTATATATATTTTTTCTATTTGTAGCGGCTACAGTTAGTGATAACAGACAAATGTGGAGCAATGACAGTTTAATGGTGCCTTTAATTTTTAACTATCTTTCATATCTTCCAAGCGAAAAATATTCAAAGAAAATATTATAGTTTCAAGAAGATTGGGATGTTGACTATTTTGTAGTGAAAAACAGAGAAGGGGATCAGTAATTGTTTGATTTGTCACGCGCGCGAAAGTTCTGTGCTTAAAAAATACCAATAAACAGGAATCATTCAATGACACTTTTCCTCGAAGATCTCTTTCACGAGGTAATAAACAGGTTTTCTTGAATAACCTTTGGGACATCAACAAAGAGTTTTGCCAGTGGTAACAAAGACATCTTTTGAACTTTGTTATATTATTGGTAATCATATGGAACCGTTTACTGATGCAGAAATTGTGAAGAAGTGTTTGTTAAATGCTTTCAATTTGGCATTTGTGAGAAAAATAAGAAATAGTAATTAAAAAAAGCAAAACAGGGGTTAAAATATTTTGATAAATTTCCTACATTTTACCCCCCTTATCCTCATTATGCGGCACGCGTGAAATAGTTGACATATGTATGCAGCCCAGCAGTAAAAAAGGTTGAAAACACCTGGGCTAGAGTGGTTAATGCACATTAAACTCGTCGTGCCTCAAATATCTTCCTGTTGGTCTGATTGTTTGTAGAGAGCGTGCCAGCTCAGGTATCGTCCTACTCACTTGACCGTGGTGCAAGATTATATGATCCATCGCCAATAGCCCTCGTGTTCCTTTACAGCAGTGGTCTTCAAATTGTGCTCCACGGAACACTGGAGTTCCACGAGTCACAATAAAAAATTGAAAAGAAACTTATAAATGAATAAGCAAAAATGTATATGCTCTAAAATGTTTGTATACCCACAAGAATTTTAAGCTCATCCCTGTCATATTAAGAAACTGAACATTTTATTTATACTTAATAACTTTATTTTGCAATGCTTTTAAAATTCTAATATAATAAGGGAATATTAAAACGTTTTATGCTATAAATATTAATTGCTAAATTGTGAATATTTTATTGTAAAATTTAAACAAATATAAAAACATCTAATAAGTCTAAATATGTTAGAAGAATAATAGGCAGTAAACTTAAATAAGAGATCGCATCATCTTGTTAACGCACTATGTAATTGTGAGTTTCATTCTTGCAAATATTTATGAGAAGAGGTATAAATATAACTGATCGTGAGCAAGCAAAAATAAATATGTTTATAAACCAAAATATTTATATTTGTAAAACTGCTAATAGAATTAAGCGTATCATTATGTACAACCTCTGACAATAAAGTTCGGTGAATGAAGTCGGAACGGCCGATCTGTCAACACTGGCGAAACAAAGCGCAACAAATGTGTTGACTATCTGTCCCTCTCCATTGTTCAGTTGAGACTCGTTTGTGTTCCAAGTAAGGATTATTTTACAAAGTGTTTGGTACGTTGGTTCTTAACCGAGAACAGGAAAATGAAAGAACCAAAGATCAATTTCAAGTTCTGTTTCAAGCTTGGCAACACGCCAAAAGAAACATATGTGATGCTGGTACGTGTTTATGAAGATCAAGGACTGTCCATGAAGTGTGTGTACGAGTGGTTCGCCCGTTTTCGAAAACCAGGGAAAGTTGTTGTTGTTGTTTCTAATGCCATCTGGTTTCGACTACGCCACATCCGGGCCCACGAAATTCATCATGGTAAGGAGCTAGGTGAACGCCTGTCGTTGGACGTAGCCTTGAGCACCATACAGGTGACAGTACGATTTAGCTCGGTTCTACCTCAATTTTAAGAGAGAAAACCCTGGGGTAGGGTCTGGGCCTCCCACCTCTCTTCCCCGTCCACCAACCTCACGAGAGGACTTGCGGCTCAACGGCTATTTAGAGTACCCCTATGCCGCAAAGGCACTCTTCATTTTCAAGCATCCATGTCATCTCCAGGATTTGAACCCAGGCTTACGGCACAGCAGTCAGAGTCGCTAGCCCCTCTACCGGGTGAGCGACTAAAAATAATCTGATGATGTTGATTAGAACTCCGAGAAAGACCATGAAACTCAGAAAAACTCGGTCGAAACCAAGCTCTATGCCGACCGGGTGACGAAGTTCGCAAACAAAAAGTGTTTCTGACAACCCCCGTAGCGGAAGAAGGGTGACCTCCGCAATGACGAAAACATTAAAAAAATGGGGATTTTAATAATTAAAGATTTTGAATTAATTGTGAGCATAACTAAGGCATTGCAGATTAACAGTGTTTAACAGTTTAAACGTGCGATAAATCATTACCCAGAATTTATCTTTGACAAAAACGCGTTGTTGATATTGACGATATTCCTAACATCCAAAGAAACGTGAAGAGGCTTTTGAACTCCATCTCAAAAGAAGACTTTCTTGCAAAATTTCCAGACCACGTACAGCAGATCTCAGAGGTACATAGTTATGGGAGATGAGTATTTCGAAGGACAGTGAGATAAATTTCGTTGACCAAAATTATCTTGACATCCAGGGGTCAAGAGAGCGTCCTGATGCACATATTAATATGATGTAGGTCCCCCTTTTGCATGGATGACAGCCTGCAGATATTTGGGAAGACTTTCCACCAATTTTTGATAGGTGACCATAGGAATTGCCTTCCAGGCGTCCATCACAGCTGAAGAGAGTGCTTGCAGTGAGGATGGTCGATTTGGCTGGCTACGTAATCCTTGCTCTAATTCGTCCCAAAGGTGTTCTATGGGATTTAAATCGGGGCTCTGAGAAGGCCAGTTCAGTTTTTGAACACCCATTTCATCAAACCACGTTTGTACAAGCCTCGATGTGTGAATGGAGCAGCTATCCTGCTCGAAGAGAAATGGACCTTCCCCGAAATATTGCCATAGAGTTGGGAATGCAGCATTGTCCAGAATGTCCACATACATCTCAGAGTTCATGTTCCCAATCACAGGAACTAACGAACCCAGACCAGACCACGAGAAACACCCCCAAACCATTATGCTTCCAACACCAAACTTAACAGTCGATACAATGCAGCCACAAAAGAAACGTTCGCCGGGCATCCGCCAAACTCAGACACGTCCATCCGACTGTCAGATTGTAAAGCGAGATTCAACCCTCCAAAGAACATTTTTCCACATGTCCACAGTCCAATGACGGTGAGCTCTACACCAATGCAATCGATGCTTCGCATTCTGTGGAGTGATGTTTGGCTTGTGAGCGGCTGCACGACCATGGAATCTCAAGTTTTTTATCTCTCGACGGACAGTCCTGCTCCTAACACTAATTCTTGGTGAACTTTAGAACTCCTGAGAAATTTCCACCAATGAGGACTTGCGATTTTGTTTCACTACCCTTTTCAGAGTTCTGCGGCTGCGTTCACCAAGTATTTTGGCCTACCGGTTCGTTTTTCTGCCGTTTCACTGCCTCGAAGTTTCCACTTTACAATTACAACACTCACAGTGGATTTAGGATTCTGTAGAATGTCCGCAGTCTCACGAACTGATTTCCCACAAAGGTGGCATCCCACTATACTGCCACGATCAAACTCACTAAGCTCCTTTGACTTACTCATTGCCTCACAAATGCATAAATACAATCTGAAAAACCACTACCAACACATTTTTAGCTTTCAATTATGTATCAAATTACGTCACTCACCAGAACCACTTTTTCAAGGGGTGTCCGGATACTTTTGACCAGATAGTGTATTTCATCTACGTTAATGTTACAGGACTATTCACCTAATTTTATTGTCAGAGGTTGTTACTTAATGCAGTGCTCCTCAGCCTTTCCATCGCCGTGGAACAGTCAATATTTCATAATTTTACCGCGGCCTACTGAAGGACACGACGATAATTGTTTATATTTTAGATTGCATTTATTTAATAATTTTAGTTTAATTGTATTTAAATGGGCCTTCAGATTATAATACAGTTACACCAAAAGATTAATATTAAGTTATTTAACATGGTGTATAAAATGATTACCATAAAACTTTAGAGAAATAAACCACAGTATACAAAACGAAAATAATTTAATATTCCTTGTGCGAACCGGCACTATTTGGTCCACGGACAAGTACCGGTACGCGGACTGGGGGTTCCAGATCACTGACTAAACGCACAAATGGCTTGTAATAGTACAAAAAAATGTCGAAATTTTCAAAAAGCAAAAAAAAAAAAAACAATATTAAGTATCCGAAATCAGTATTTGAGGTAGCCACCACACGCTACAATAAGTATTGCTATACGACGTGGCATGGAGTCAACCAGATTTTGAATGCCTGATTGTGGAAGAGAATTCCATATTGCTTGTTAGCACAGCAAAAGTTCGTCTTTTGAAGCTGCTGGAAATGGATAACGAGCGAGACGTCGTCCAAGCAAATCCCACACGTGTTAAAAAGCGACATGTATGGTGAACAAGCAGGCCAAGGTAGAAGTTACATGTGTTGAGCTGAACAGAAATCTCGAAATCTTTGCAACATGTGGGCGTGCATTATTCTGCAGAGAGATAGCTCCAGGGATGTCTTAAAGGAAGGAAACGACTTCGGGTGGTAGCACTTTACAGACATACCTGTTGCTATTGAGATTATCCTCAATTCGTAGCAAATTGGATCGTCCATGATACGAAATCGCAGCCTAAACCGTAACTCCGGGTGTTAGGCCACTATGTCATTCGATAACGCCCTCTGGAAAACAGCGTTCTCCATCATAACACGAATGGGGCCATCATCGTCCCACAAATTGAAGCGTAATTCATCTGAAAAGACAACTTGGTGTCAATCAGCTTGCCAGGCTATGTGCTCATGAACCCATTGCAGACGCAGCCGTCGATGGTTTGCCGTGGAGGGATCCTTTATAAACGCATCCTTGCACGCAATCCACGGTGTAGTAGATGTCGGTAAATTGACGAAGTTGACATTAGTACGCCTGTAGCAGTAAATCAACGTGCTGCCAACTGCCTGGAGGAAGCTGTACAGGAATGGAGCAGGTGTCAATCGTCTCGCGCTGACGTCACCTTCCATCATCCACTGTCAGTTTTCGAGTTTTTCTGTGATAGTCGATCCGCTGCTTCCAAATTCACCTCACGTTGGAACTGTTCTGCAGCACACGAACTCCTATTGCGTGATAGGAAAATCCTTCTTCTCGAAGGCCGATAATCCCCCCCCCTCCCGTTCAAACTCCGTAAGTTGTAGGATTTTCTCTTTATTTCGCCGTGGAGACATACTTAGGTGTCTCTAAACGTTTCCCGCTAACAAATAATCATTAACTATTTTCAACGTCCCGATGCAGCCCTCTATTAAAACGCTTTCAACATCAGTTCAGAAGGCGCTGCGCATGCACGGTGACTCTGAAACTTTATTATTTTTCGTAACATCCTATAATTGATATTTGCTGCAAAGTTCATTTGATTCTGATGATTCCTGCATGGTGTTACATTTTTTTTACTAACAACAGTGTAGTTTTGCAATTTCAAAATGACTTTTTTTTTCTTCTATCGTAAATTACCATGTTCCTATATTTGCTTGTTGTAATCATGTTCCTATTTTTTGCATAAGTTTCCTGTATATTGGATTTCAATTTACATGGATTTCATTTCATTTCATGTGTGTTCATATTAAGGTTACTTTGTTGCAAAATTTTAATGAATTTTTAGATCATATGTTCTCAATCATATTTTATTTCTAGATACCTTACCTAACTGACCTAATTGACGTGGAGTTCGATTGGGAATTTTCATATTGGGAAAGCCATAATGAATCCATGATCGCTAGATGTGAAATGAAATTAGAACAGAAACGTTGGCCTTGCAAGTACGATTCGCATTCCTTGTTATTGATAAAAGAGAAATGAGTAACAAATATATTTTTATTGCAGTCAGAAAAGTATTACGTTACGTCAAACAGGGAAATACATAATCTATACTGTTCTTGTTTTTGTCAAATGTTTAAAAAATGTTGCTTGAATATTTAAAGTTACCTTCCTGTTTTGAAAAATAAATGGATCTAATTCTAAAGATTTAATTATGTCGTTGTTACCAATCTATTGGACAGAAAACGTCTGCACCGAGTCCAAAAAATACTACCAAAAAGACTTATAGACATCATCCTGCTTAGATGTCTCTAGTAGATACGAGAGAATCGTAGGGCATACGGACTCGCCAATGTGGACCTCAATCCCTTATCTGCATCTTATAATGTAGAAATGACACCAATACATTCAGGTGAGCAAGTACCAGGAGAAAAAGTCTTCGCCTCCTCTTAATTTGCTTCTAAATATGACCATGGTTGTCTAAAGAGATCTAATTTTGCTGCTTTGAACAGATACACCTAAACTCATAGTTGTTGTTGTTTCTTATCCCAGATGGTGTAACTTAGCTACACCATCTGAGATCGGCAAAATTTAAACAAGTGTCATCCCGCAAGGTATCAGTAGTGACAGACTTGGCCAAACTATAGGCTATCTCGTTATCATTCGATCCAATATGGGATAGGACCCATTGAAAGTATATAGAGTGTCTAGAAAAATGTCGAACCAATATCCAGAATATTTAGGCTTGCCATATCCCCAACTGTTGTCCAGCTGTACAGGAGAACGACTGTCAGTTAAAATCAAATGTCCTCGAAGACAAGTTCAGAAGCAGTGTCAATAAATTGCAATAAGTCCAGACCTAGAAGGAGAACAGTAGTTAATATTGGTGTCAAATGTACCACCTGGTGTCTCAATGTGCACACCGCTTCCAGAAACTCCGCCATTACCCATACTGCTATCAGTATAAATTTTTAAGGCCGAATGAACTCATAGAGAAGTGCCTAAGGTGAAAATGGGGAATCTTTTAAGGCGAACTTATTTTAAATTTGTAGAAATAATGAATTTCTGGAGAGTATAAATTGGTAGAATTAGGTACAGAGAAATCACAACCTTTTCGAAATAAGTCAACATTGCCATGCATCCCGATATGGGTAAGAATCTAGTAGAGATACATGGAGTTTCTCTGAACTAGATCTAATAATTTGAAAATTTTATTCTGGCTGGTGTTAGCAATAATCTAATGCCAATTTTTTAAATTCTGGGTGAAGCTTCTATCATCCGTCAGAATGCAAATACTGAACCTTTGTGAACAAGTTCTTTGTTGTTTGAGATGAGTTCCGATCTAAAAACTGTAATGGTCTTTCTGATTTAACATTTAATATTTCCATCAAAGGTGTTGAGATATATTTCCTCCTCTCTCTGTTTTTGATATGCTGTCATCTGTGTAAATTATGATGGGTGAGTAGGCAGAAGTATTATTAAGGATTCAAGAGACATTTGCCTAGAAAGATCCGGAAAAATTAATCAACATATCTCATGAAATTCCCAATGTCAGGGGATGGATCTTCACTTCATAAAGGACCACATTGTTGACTAGATTTAGATTTAAATTATATATTTTGTATTTGTTTGTGAAAATTAGAGAACTAGAATTTTATTATATGGTATTTTTTTACATATAATTGATTTTATTTTTTGCAATTGTGATTCAAGCATTTTTGAATGTATCTTTAAATAAGTTACATTTGTCTTATAATGGATTTAGAGTTTTTATCCATTATTTTCAACAAGATTTCACTCAGTATTATAAACAAAAAAATGAGTTAGCCACAAAGCAAGTTAAACAGAAATTTTATATAGAATTAACAGCTGTCACAGTCAGTATTGCTTATGATATTACAGCATCGATATTTTTAAATTTCAAATACTAGTTTGATTATTTTATCTTTAATATTGCTAAGAATTTCTATCTGTCTAGTAGACATTGTTACTTAAATTATTTTGTGTGTGTGTCATGAATAATAAGATTTTAATTTAGCGGTTCTTAAACTTTTGATCAACACGAAATTTTTTAAGTGATAACTTCTATAGCCGCATTTTGCTGGTGAGTGAACTTGAATGTACGTCACGCTAGGGTTTGTAACGCTCCTTCGGGGTTTTTTTTTTGTCTTCAGTCGGAAATCGTGCTCGGATAAAGACGTCCGTGACATACACACCCCTAAAAAGAAAAGGAGAGACGTTTCACCCCTCCTCCCGCCACTCCGAAATGATATGAAACGCGGTAATTTGTCCCCCACCCCAATACGCCGTAAAAGTAAAGCTCCTAGCTTCTGTCTAAGTGCCTCCCCCACCACCTCTTTCTACGAAAATATAATTCAAAATATAACTAAGAAAACTTACCTTGCAGCAGCACCAGATATATTTGAACAAATCTGCCATACAATGACAAAAGAGCTAGTATAAGCCAGAGATTATGTGATATAAATCTTCTGACGAAATCTCTTTTTAAAGGTTTTTGACCTAGGTTTCTCTCTTCCCAATCAACTACCTGTCTTACTATCCTTTTGCTTAAATTAATTCATGGAGTGAATTGAATATTGTTAAATTACAACCAAAATTCACAAAGCCGGATCGGGTATTCTGAACAAATTGCCAATGATTTTAAGTGGGAATTTTAAAGTAGATTTTTCAAAAGACAAATCAAAACCGTTAGTTGATTTTTTAAAATTAAAATTCAATTTAATTATGTCAAATGATCCAAATGAAGCACGAGGAAGTATGGAACAAGGCTTGACGGAGTTTTTTTTTTATAGATATTTAAATAAAATTTTGAATCTAAAGGATTTATAACCTATTTCAGCTACCATAAACATATTATTTCCTTCTAAGAATACAATTAATTCCCAAATATAATTCTATATTTCACACAAAACTATTATTTTATGAGTATAGACACAGGAATAAGTAATTTTTTAGAACAATACTAATATCCTCTTCTTTTTTATTCACCGAACTAATCCCTGAAATAACGTTACAAAATTTGAAGTTATCACTTCTATCGTGAGGTCATAAGCATACACACTTTTCTTATGTATCAGCCTGATATCGTGAACCCCCAAGATTCTAAACATCCCTTCCTGACTTAAAACATACGGTTGAATGTTTTAAATGATTAATTTTAATGATTAATTTAAATGATTTAATTTAATGAAGTAATCCAGTGATTCTCTCTCTCAAACTTTCAGTATTTGCGACCCAAAATTCAATAATAGATTTTATTGTGCCTCCCCTCCCCATATAATATCAATATTTGAATTCAATAATACTATATAGTTTGACACTAAAGCTACAATACGACTTTATTCTATTAATTGCCACCAGCTTATATAAACATCTCCCTCAGCCAAAGCATTAATTGCCCCCGATCATACGGCTTTCCGAAGTACGATCTTTTCAGTACACTGCTACCCATAAAATAACTCCACAGGCTTTGGAAAGCAATAAAAGGACTTTGACATATAATTTAACTACTGTTAAATTTATTATAAAATACATTGTTACTGTATTTATTATAAAATGCATTGTGATACATTTAAAGTGTATTGTATCAGTGTGAATGTGTATTTTATTCTTATCATGTTTGAATGTGTTTTGTTTGATTATATACTTGCAGTAAAATAATAATTTTTTAAAATAATCTTTTCAATATGCTCGCTACTCCATCGTAGATTTATCACGCCCTCTTAGGATGTGCCCCCCACAGTTTGAGAAACGCTGTTATAATCGTTATCGTATTGGCGTGATATGAATTCAATCTTTTCACATGTGTTTCTACTATTTTTTTGAAAATGTATATTGTAGTTATGCAGTGGCCAACAATAAGAAACTGAATTAATATTCCTGGTTCATCGGGGGCAATTTACACATCTCGTCTAGGTTTGTACAAAAATTGCAGATCTTTCAGTTTTCCCTCGTTACTTTTCAGAATCTAAAAGGGAGGAAAATCTTAACATTAAATGAAAGACCTTCGCGGACCCCATAGAAAAATTTTGAAGACCTCCGTGGGTCCGCGGACGACAGCTTAAGAACAGCTTCTCTTATTAATTCGGATACTAGCTATATTAAATCTACCATGTAAACAATCCTTAATATTGATAACAAAAATGTAGCTCGAGACATAAAATGTATAATCAAGCGCTTCCCCAAACATTTTTAACCCATGAACTCTGTTTTCCGATCAAAACCTGCCCACGGACTCCCTTTTATAGTCAAAACTTGCCCACGGACCCCTTTTTTAAGTCAAAACCTTCTCAAGTAAAAAAGCTTCATAAATGCATATAGTATAAAAATTATAAATTAAAAAAGAAACATTTTGTTGAAGAGTTATTTATTTGCAATTCTAACTTTTGTTTAAAATAAAATTTAAAAAATTAATGACTCGGATGAACTTGATGAGATGTTATGAGTGTATTTTTGTCCGTCTCGATGTTTGTGAGTAGCAATCACAAATCCCCAGTAGCGCTAGTTTTTAGAGGCCTTTGGTTTCTTTCTTTGTGATGAGGTTTTTTATGGCACTGAATCCACGTACTATCTAATAGGAAGACGGGAAAGTAGTCAACAACTTCTGTACAATAACCTATAATGCAAGATATAAAATTGGGATCTATTTTTGTAACCAGATTTTGTGGTATCCTTGTTCAAACATTGGTTAAAATCCCTCATTTGTAGATATTTCAATAAAATGTTCTTGTATTAGTATGGATTAATCTGTGTTTGGGATCTGAGTTAGCCCAAGCGCAAAAGGGTAATCCAAGTCCACCCAGTCGGGAATATTCAAGTGAATTATTGTTATTTAATTAAATTTCCATAAAAATAAAAATTCATCAAAAATATTATTTTATATTAAATCTTGCATGGACCCCCTGGTATTTTTCAGGGACACCCAAATCACAATTTTAATTTTCCACGGATATTCTGAATAATACCAGAGACCATTTTGGGAACCACTGATATAATCGATTAATAATAGTCAAAGCAACAGTTTTGATAATTTTTTGAAGTAATATGAATAAAAAATTTTGACACCGAGGAAGACTAGTTCCTTTTTACTTACAATAAAAGCCGAGAAATCCCTTTCTTCGAACTAAAATTTGTATCTCTCTTCTGAGCAGTAGAAACTACAGGAGAGTACCAGTTGTGGATAGCAGAGGAGATCCAAATTATTGTTTTGCTATTGAATCATTGATTGGGCAACCAGATGCAGAAAATGAATTGTATCCTAATACTTTTAGTAAGTAATATCATACCTATCTTCCTGTATCCAAGTACAGGGTGAGTAGGAAAGTTAGTTTCCTTTGTCAACTGCGGTCAGATGGTCAACTGTGGTGATATGACCTTCGCATCGGGAGTGAAATGGTGCGCCCACGATACATCCCTTGTCGCAATCCGAAACAGAAAGTCATTGCCATCCTCATGGTAATGCAGGAGATGTTCTAGGCTGATCGTCATGCATTGTTCCATGTGTGTCAGGGTCAGTTTTCAGGGTACCTATCGTGCTGACACTTTCCTGTATCCTAGAATGTCTTTGATGATCTTTTGAGGAAGGTGTATGACATGATTAAAGCAAACCGACGTATCACCATCGATGGAGTAGCGGATTTACTAGGCGTTTGACATGACATAACATGAGCGAGTTCAAAAGGTGAAAAGCCCTGGATCTTTCTGGGAGGGTTTTGAAGCTTATCAAGTGGTATGGCAAATGCCCCAATGTATTTAGTACTTACGTGGAAAAATAAAGTTATACCTATCTTAAATGTCACATTCAATGTTTTGACTTTCGTACACATCTCTGACCACAGTCGACAGGGGAAGCTTACACGCACACTTTCCAACTCACCCTCGTAATATCATATCTAAAATCAACAACATTTCTCATAGCTATTCTTACTATGTGAATTATCTTCTTTTCTACTTTCAAATTTTCAAAGAAAAATGTTGAAGAAAATTTTTTATTAATAATATAAATTATTAAACACTGCTGCAACAAAAATTAAATTACAGTATAGTAAACATTTTCCATATTTAAATTTTGCATGTCATAAGATCTCTGAATTAAAAAAGGAATTCCTTCCTTCCGATAGTTCAAAATATATACAAAATCAATCTTAAGATGAAAAAGAAAATGATTATATACTAAATGCATTACTTGTAAATTATTCGGCACTATATAATAGTTCATAATACTTAATTAGGGTTTTTTATTATCACACGTTATTTGAAACTGGAAAGCAAACTATAAACCGTTTTTTGCAAAATAATTTAGCATATGGTTCCTTGTGGTTTTTCCGAATATTTCTGGAGTTAATGCTTTCACTAAAATGAATTTTAAACCATACGCTATTTAAACCATTTTAAAAATTATTTCCAAAAAAGAATCTGATTGCATAATGAAAATATTATGTAAGAAAAGTTAACAAATTACATCAATTAAAGGGATTTTTCAATCCGAGCCAGTTAGCTTCCAGAAAAAAAAGTCTTTATAAAAGTTCTCTGTGTTACAATTGAATCTGTTGTTGATGATAATGCCATCTGATCGACAGTATCACATTGAGGCATACGAAATTCATCATGTCAAGTTTTATCGCTAGTTTATATGCCTGTCGTTAAATGCAGCTTTGAGCCCCATGCTGGTGACGGTACGATTTGGCTCGATTCCACCCTAATTTTGAGGTAGAACACCCTAAGATGTGGTCAAAGCCTCTCACCTCTCTTCCCTTTCCACCAATCTCATGAGAGGACTTGCGGTTCTACAAATATTTAGAGTGCCCCCATGCTGCACTATACGTATACAAACTCCCATGCATTTTCAAGGATTCGAGCCCAAGTCCTACGGCACAGTTGTCAGTGTCACTAATCATTATACCATCCGCGCAGAACAGCTGGATCTGAAATGTACAGTTAATCCAGGTTCATTCTATAGATTGAGTGATATTTATAGTTAAGGATATTTTTCTCTCTCTCTATCATGCTAAGCAAAGTACTTCTGTTAGAATGAAAATTAACTATTCTAAAAAAAAATAGAAGTGTTGAACTTTTTATTAATTTTAAGGTATCCGGCTGCGTTCGGAACCGTGATATTGCAAAAGCGTATAAATGGATAATATTTATGATATTTAGTGTCACTTAGATTAGAAAATGTATATAAAATTGTTTTAAGAATAGTATTACAATAAAAAATTATTGAAGTACAATATTTTGACCAAAAATGAACATAGAATGATCCATTTTCAAAATATTCTCCTTTTGGGAAAAATGCTTCTATTGTAATAATATTTTGCCTGTATGTAGCCCAGACCTCTCTACAGAGGCTTAATTAGAATTTTTGAAATATATAACTTGGAAGTGGGTTTATCCCTGTTTTACGACAATAGACGGGAGAAATGTTAAGAAAAAAATGCCGATAATTATTTCAATTGGTTGTAACTCGGAAAACAATGTGAATTTTTCAAAAAAAATATAGTTCCTACTCTCTGGAGAAGTTTTTACTTTACGTAAGCAAAATATTGTTATTTTAGAAGCATTTTTTTATAAAAGGAGAACATTTTGAAGAAAGGTTATTCTAAGTTAATTTTTTGCCAAAATGTTGAATTTAAATAGTTTTTTTATCAAAATGTCCTTAAAACAATTTTACACATGTATTCTAATCTAAGTGACATTAAATATCATGAAAACTATCTATTTACGCGCTTTTTTAAAATCATGGTTCCGAACGTAGTCGGATATCTTAAGGATTATATCAATATCTTAGTTTTAATGATTTTCTTCTTTAAAAATCTAGTCATCGATTTAGATCTGAATACCCAAGCTGAAGAATACACGATGTCATCAGTTCCAGTGATGATTCAGATAAAGATACACGATCGCAGAGCTTTAGTCAACCCTTTTTCTGATGGTTTTTCTTTAGAAGGAGGAATGCAGTATACTGCTTACGTGTCCATGGTAAATTAATTTAATTTCTAGTTTTCATTTTGTTTTTGTAGCAAGGTCACAATAAAGATTTATAATGTACTGTGTCGTTGATAGTCTGAGATAAATATTACCAGGAAGATGAGAATAAATATATACGTTCTTTATATACGAGATAGGATTCAAAAGTTTTCGAACTGTGTAACTTAAAAAAATAGAACCAATTAAATTGCTCAAAGACATCCTCCTCCTAAATAAGACCCTTTAGCAACAACACACTTTTAATATCGTTTGCGAAGGTCATTGAAACATTTCTGAAATCCATTTTTAGTCATGTCCTTTTATTCAGCTTGCGATGAACTTTAACCCTTTATCTACCGCATTATGATTTACTGAAGTTTTTTTCATGCAATACTTTTTTTTTTTTTTTGAAACACTACACTGAAAATTAATGGATACACATAAACAAGATACTAAACTTTGGGAAATTTAATTAACTAGAGCTACACTGCTGGCCACCGTAAAATGCAACACCCTGAAGGAAGCATGCAAATAAGATGAAATTTACAACATGCATTAGCGGAGGTGAGATATGCAAACGATCAGAACTTCAGCATAGACACACATCACGCGCGCCTGAGGCGCCACCTCAGAGCACTATTTAAGGCTTGGACATTTCAACGATTTTTATGTTCGGCAATTGTGTTTTTCTTGTGGTTTTTTCAAAAAACGATCAGTTATGTCTCGTAGAAAATAGCTATCAGCTTTTGATCAAGTATCCAAATTCTACAGAGGAAGGATAGTGGCCTACAGAGATTGTGGATTATCTTTCAGAGAAATCGGTAGTCGTGTTGGACGAAACCAAACAACTTTAATGCGGATATGTGACCGTTGGTTGCAGGAGGGTAGGAAGGACCGACGTGGTCGATCGCATCCACCTCAGTGCACCACTTCACGTGCGGACAAGTAAGTTGTGCGCATGGCATTGACGGATCGCTCAGTCACATCACGAACCATAATACAGCACATTTGTCTGTAACGCATCATTCAGTTTCAGCGCGTACCATTCGATGGCGTTTACATCAGAGTGATCTGTCCGCAAGACGTCCATTGCTTGGTCTACCGTAGGGTTTCGTTTCTAAATCGTTTTCTAAGGTCTTCATTAAAATATAGAAAAAATAAGACACCTTTTGACATTAACTAATTTTTCGAAACAAAAAGGACTATCTTCACAATCCACTGAAAACGCAATTTTTGCTATAAAACTATTAGCTAAAATACTCATCATAGAGCCCAAGCTGCCATATATCTAGAAATAGTGGATTTAAAAGAATATTCCTGCAAAGAATCGTCAGAGTATTCGTAAAAATGGTTATTCTATTTAATTTGAAAGGGAATGGTACTTATAAGTATCGTCGGTAGATAAAGAGTTAAACTTCACTTGCAGATTGAAATCGACGACCCTGCAAGTGACGTGCCTGTTCAAGAAATAGTCAAAAAACTCAAAAGCTTGATTTCGCTATAATGCATCTCTGCCGCACACATGCTTCAACATTTCGCATTGCATTCCTAAGCAAACACAACATTTGATATTCATTCTCTGCTCAACAAACGCAATTTCTTTCAATTGTAGATCCACATCCGCCTACAAAATACGCTTCTGTGGTGAACCACTGACGACCTGATTTGGGACAAACCACTTTTAGTAAAGGTGGGGAACGCACAGTAATACAGAAAAGTTATCGTATTCCCTCTACTGCAATAATTTTTCCCGTTATTGGCTTAGTCTGGGAACTCTTGAATCCTACTTCGTAAATTCAACAGAAACGATACTTTTAGATTCATTGGTAGATGTCATTTGTACCAAAATTAATTACAAAAAACCCCCCAAATAAATCTATTCCTTTACTGTTTTGTTCTATAAGGAAAATATCAAATTTTGTACTATTTCAATGTGGGCAACATTAGTTGCATTAGTTTTAAAGATATCGCTGGCACAGAAGTTTTTGTCTGTAGATTCTCATTGATTTAGTCAATCTATTGATGAGAAACTAAACAATTGCATTAAATCATTAGTAACTAGACATAGATCACTGTATTGTAGAATGGGAGATTTTTCTAAAAGTTTTTTTTTTTTTTTTTTCTCGAGGGAAGACTGGAATTCCAACTATTTTAAACATTTGTGAGGAATAAACTTCGTTTTTAATAAGTGATACATGATGTTACACATATGTTAGTTCGTAAATTTAATCTGTAAATAACTAATAGGAAAGTAAATTAGATACAGGGAGGGGCTTAACTCAACTCGACTTCACACAAAGATTATTTATCCTCTAAGTCAGGTATACTCAGCCTGAGGTCTGTGGGCCGCATGCAGCCCACCGAGCCTTTTCAAGTGGCCCGGTCAGTGCCCATTGCTCTGAAAAATCCACTTATTTAAGGTATCCGACTAGGTTGAAAAAGTGCTTTTTAGGTGTTTGATGTTTGGTGTTGTTTTGGTCATTAGGGAAAAAAGAAATTAATTATTGAGGAAGAAGGACTAAAAGAGTTTTTTAAGTTCTTTTTATAGCATTTGCTTTATCTAACTAATAAAAATAATTTTTTAATTCGTTTATTGAAGAATGAACTTTTCATGATAAAATTTGTGCACGAAAAACGGGATATCTTCTAAGTAATCCAATCAAATACAATGAAATTTATAACATATATGCTATGAGCCCTTCAGAGTGTAAAAAACTGCAGGTTTTGATAAAGCTACATTTAATCACATTTTACAGCCATTTTTCGCTTAGAACATGCAGTAATTTTGACGAAAAATCATGACCATCAAATTTAAATACTAATAAAATATTTATTTCTTACACTATTTTTTATCCTGCGGTTTGTGCGGCTTCAGAGGGATCAAGAAGTATATCAATGACGTTAAAATTACATATTGTGCAATTTATTTTTATTTATCAAATTTTTCTTAACTTAAAAAATTTTGCGAAATTTTCCTAAAAATAATTTAAAAAAAAAAAAAAAAAGAGCGATGCACAGGTTAGTTATTGAATAGTTATGACTTTTTAAGCCTATTTATGTTCTTTAAAACAGTAAAATTATTCAGAAAATCAATTTTTGAAAAATTTATCTCCGAACCTAGTCGGATACCTTAAGAACAATATATTAAAAATTTGGTGTCACAAGAAATCAAATATATCAATTTCGCTTTTTGTTGTCGATGTCATACGAGTTCGAATTGATGTTTTCTTTATTTATTTGTAATGGTTACGTGGTTAGTGATAACAGACAGCACTGGAGTAGGGAAAGTTTCATGGGTTGAACTAATTCTTAACTATCTTTCATATCTTGCAAGCGAAAAACATTCGAAGAAAATATATCGTTTCAAGACGATTGAGGAGTTGACTATTTTGTGGTGAAAAACGAACATGGATCAATAATTGTTTGATTTGTCACGAAAGTGCTGTTTCTTAAAAAATACCAATAAACAGGAATTATTCAATGACACATTTCCTCGAAGATCTCTTTCAAGAGATGATAAATAGGCGTTCTTGAATAATCTTTGCAACAGCAACAAAGTGTTTTGTGAGCGGTAATATCCCAGCGGTAACAAAGGCATTATACGAAGAATATTATAGGTAAACATGAAACCGTTTACTGATGCAGAAATTGTGAAGGGGTGTTCCTTAAATGCTTCTAATTCAGTGTTAGGGACAAAAATAAAGAATATAAAAAATAGTAATTATAAAAAGCACAAACCAGGAGTTAAAATATTCTGATCAATTTTCCACATTTCAAACCCCCTCCCTCCCCATCTTTATCCTCATGATGTGGCCCGCGTGAGATTTCTAACATACGTTTGAGGCCCGCATGAAATAGCTGACATATGTATGCGGTCCAGCAGAAAAAAAGGTTGAGTACCCCTGCTCTGGGTAGTCTCCTAAAGTAGAATCCTGCATGTTGAATCTCTCAGTCAGTTTTTTTTTCTGGCCTCAGTAATATTTCTATAACACAAGCTTCAGTTACTTGTTATGTCCTTTCTCCTATCATTCCTTGGTATTACCTTCCACCCTACTTTGATTCACTTCACTTTTATTTAACAAGTAAGACTCATTTGCCTAAATAACGATTTATTTGCAATACGAGGGGTTCTCAAATCAAACAACTTAGTTAACCTTTTATCTACCGCATTATGATTTACGACGGTTTTTTTCATGCAATATTTTTTTTTGAATCACAACATTGAAAATTAAGGGATATGCATAAACAAACTTTGGGAAATTTAATCCGTTGGAGCTAATTAATTAATTAAAGATATTCAACTGTAAAATTAATTATATACAATGTACACTTAAAATAAATAGCCAAATGTTTTCTAATGTCTTCATTAACACACAAAAAAAATGAGACACCTTTTCACATTAACTATTTTTTCGAAACAAAAATTACGATCTTCGCAATGCGCTGAAAATGCAATTTCTGTTCTAAAACTATTCGCATTCCCCTCTAAAATACACATCATAGAACCCATGCTGCCATATATCTTCAAAGAGTGGATTTCAAAGAATATTCCTGATAAGTAACGTCAGAGTATTCGTAAAAATGATTATTCTATGTAATTTTAAAGTGAGTGGTACTTATAAGTACCGTGTCGGTGAGTAAAGTGTTAACTAATTCCCGAGGTTAGAGGAGCGTGAGTAACTGTATACCTTTTGACATCCATATTTCCTGGATTTTTATTATTATTGTTTAAAGCTATTATTGCGATTTGGTAGAACATTTTTTAGAACAGTATAAACAATTCAAATAATCAGAAGTTTCTAATCTATTAAGTAACTTGAAATATCAGTCAGTAGTCAAGTAGCCATGTCATGTGTGTGTGTGTGTGTAGTAATGTAGTCATAATATATATATAAGTATCAATATATCTGATTAAAAGTAATCTCTAAAAAGAGAGAGTATATCCGATAATTTTTATTCTTAAATTAATATCTTACAATTTCTATTTACAGCAAACACAAGAACTTTTACCCGCCCCTTATGACACCGACTGCTTAGATTATTTAGAAATATGGAAAGAAAACAATGGAACCGGCGTGTTGGACCATTTGGTTAGTAATACTAGGTTGTAGATTCTATACTAGAAAGCATCTATATTTTTGCAGAGTATGTTAGCTGATGGGTATTGTACACGGCAGGATGTTATGCGGAAGGTAAAGGTCTTTGTGCTCTCTGAATGAAGCAGATTGTCACCAACCAAAGGGTGTTAATTGTACTTAGCTTGCAAAGTGGACAATAGACACAAAATAATTGGAATCTTGTTACATTATTTTCAAACACTTTTTAGAGCATACTAGAGCTCAATCATTTCAATGGGCTTAATCAGGGCTTCTCAAACTTTCAGTATTTGCGACCCAATATTCAATCATAATTTTCATTGCATCCCTCACCATGCAATAACAATGTATTGAATCCAGAAATACTATTCAGGCACCCTAAAGCATCAACACAACTTTAAACTCTCTTAAATGCCTCCAGCGGATATAAACGTCTTGTTTCTAATACATCCAAAGCGTTAATGGCTCCGGACGTATATATACGTATTTCAGAAGTATGATTTTTTTTTCTATGCACTGCTATCAAAAAAATTATTCCGAAGGCCTTGGAATACAATATAAGGAAATTGACAGTATTTGCAAAGGATTTACTTATTTCCGATTATTTGCTTATTTATTCCTTTTCTCCCCCTATACATCACATATACGTGCCTACATGGAAAACGGTGGCATTGGAGAGCGAATCTCGTAACTTTTAATCAGCAGTTAAGGTATTAATTGTTAACCGTGTGATGCCCCCTCCCTTGAGGACAGCCTTTCTTCACTATTAACGCGACCTATGTCTGAGGGAAGGAAGGAAGGACCACTAAAATATGCCATACTAAAATCAGTTTATGATCTTAGTTGATAGTTACAACAACAATACAAGTCTAAGAGGATATTGAACACGAGTGAGTAGACGCAACACGTATTACTGATATTTAGCGCACTTAACAACTGGATCTATATTTATATATTAACTCCTAACTTAATAGTATCCGCACTATCCTTATAATTTAGATGAATTAGCTTACCGCTATGTCCTGGGTAAACAGCTTCGGTCCTTAAAACGTCGATTCAACCTTTAATCTGGCCGGCTCTTGCTTAGGCAATGCTCCGTTGGTCTCGGAACCACTTCTGACTTACATACTCCGGCACTGTTAGGCTAACTCCCCGAATTAAGACTCCTCTTCTAGACTTTTAGCTCACTTCACTTAGCTTACTTTTAGCATTAATTCTCCACTTAGCGACACTCGCGAATGCTAACATTCCAATATATATATAATTCCTAATTTGCATACACACGTTCTCTTCTTGAGTTGTTTGGAAAGAATTGCCATTCTGGCCTCCAAAGAATCCTAAGAGGACAATTAGTGGAAATCGTGATAAAGCCCCATCACAACCGTTCAAATGATCAAGCTAAGTGTTAATTTTTTTGTATATAATTTTATATATGACAAGTCAATAGGGTCACTGATAATTAGTTACCTTGTTCTTAACTTAATATAGTTAAATTAATTACAAAATACATTGGGCATTACAATTATAAGTGTATTTTAACAGTGTAAATATATATATGTTATTTTTTTATTATGCCAGAATATATATTGTTTGTTTACTTTCAGTAAATTAATAATTTTGCTAAATAATCTTCTGTTTTCGACTCTTCAATGTGCTCACTGCCCCCTTGTAGAGTTGTCACACATCCCTTGGGAGCGCACCCCACAGTTAGAGAAACGTTGGGCTAAATTCATATGATTTCATAGTCACATGGTAAATGCAATCACAGGCTTCCAGTCAATCAATTCATCAATTCCTGTGATGTCATCTTCACATGATAAATGTAATTGTGTATTGACAGTCAATCAGTTCATCAGCTTCGCTGTAGCCAACTTCTGATTTTACGGAAACTTTATTTAAAATTTATATATTTGCCAACAATAATATAGCGCACTGGTTAACAAAATGCACTTAATTTAAAAATATACTTATAGAATAAGAATATTTTTTTTGCAAAAACTTTTTGAAAAATGTTACTTCTTGTACATCTTTACCAAATTATCAGATTTGAAGTTGTGTGTCGAGATTTTACAAGTCTAGCAATAAGAACAAGTCTAATATTAGCTTTGAATTCAATGGAGAGCACGTGATTATATTTACAATGTGACATTTGAATTTAGCCCTTTTAAAGTTATTAAGGTAATTGATTTAAATCCGTGCTTCTCAAACTTTCAATATTTGCTATCCAATATTCAATCATAATTTTCATCACGCCCCCTCCTTCCTTACAATAACAATGTATTGAATTCAATAATACTATACCTTGACGCTAAAGCTACAATTAATTTTATGTATTAAATTCTTTGTTATTATGCTAAATGTTTTTTTTATGATGACAGAAAAATTGAGCTACTTTTTTTCATGTGAGTAATTATTAAGTCTTAAATGAGAGAAATGTTCCTCTTAAAATATACAAAAAAAACCCTCTTTTCTAAACAAAAAGGCTATTTTATTCCTTTTGAAAGTAAATAAGAGAAATATTTCAATACATTCAATATTTTCTATATCGTGTTTTTTTGTGTTTACGCAAACATTTGTTGGTCCAACAAATGTTTGAACTTTTTTATCTTGTCTCTGTAAAAAAATTTCTTTCTTCTCAACTGTAATTAAATTCGATGAAACAGCACCCACATTCCTTTCATTATGATTTTCGTACCATTTTAAAAGCCCAAATTAATCTTTGAATCGAATTCACCTCGGGTGCAAGTTTGATTTACTTGTTTAAACATGTATGTATATATAATCTGTTCATTTATTAGACATGTGTTGAACACTGTCAGCTGACCAAACTTTTGGAAACGGATGAATGTATTGATAAAAGTGTAAACTATCCTCATGAAAGTCAGCTATGTAAAAAAAGTAAGTTAGTTTTATTTTATAAAGATGTCTTCATAGATTTGTTGAACTTTTTGATAGAAATTCTTCACAAGCTGCACTCAATTATTCACTTATTTTTAAAATCTAGTACAAATTATGTGACTCAATTTAAGATGTAAATTTTATATATGTTTAAAGAATGGGAAATTTTAATCAGAATTTTAAAAACGAATATTTTTCTTAAAAAAACGGATTTTTTTTAAAATAAAGATTTTAATAACGTGAACATGGATTTTTCTTCTAGTACTGCTGTTCTAGAAATTCAGTTGCAGGTGCATCTACCAGATGCTGAGTAACTTTGGTCAAAATAAGACTAGACGTCTTTCAAGATAATTCTTTTATTCTATACTGAGGACGGCACATTAAAATACATAAAAAATAAACGTTCGGCAACCGCCGAGCGTCCAACCAGTACTCTGAATATATTCGTCAGCTCGCAGACTGACGTCACAAAAACAACGCCGCCTAGCGGCACTTTTATTTCACTTCATTTTGCAACATCCTCCCCCCTTGAGACTCGCAAAGAGTCTCAAGCACATAACAAATTCTATTAAATAAATCCAGTCTCTCTTTGGTTTCTTCACACATCTCCCGGATGAAGTATATTTTTTAAATATTACCTCATCGGGTGACAAAGTTTCAGATACAGTGGTAATTGATTCCTCCATACCCCTTTGAAGATTTTTATTTGAGCGTATCTCTAAAGGGTAGATACTCTGTATTGGTCGCAACATTTTTCCGTGTTGAGTTTTAAGTCTAACCGTTCGAATTTTGCCATCTCGCCCTGGAATTAATTCAATAATTTTGGCTAATGCCCAGAACAATCGTTTTTTGTTATCATCTCCAACTAAAACTACTTCTCCAATCTGAGGATCACGCGATTCCTTTTCATTATGTTTCTGTATAAGTTGACTAAGGTATTCATTCCTAAAGCGTTGGCGTAGATCTTTTAACAGCTTACTCCGATATTTTATTCTTTTGTTAAGGCTGTTCGAATTTAATTCTTCAATATCCTCAATGTTTGAGTTTTTATTACTGATAAGAAACATGTTAGGTGTAAGAGGAATCAATTCTTCCGGATTTTCTGACACATATGTTAATGGTCTACAATTTATAATGGATTCACAATCACAAAGCACAGTAAACAATTCATCATATTTTAACACTGATCTACCCAAAGTACGCTTTAAAACAATTCTTTTACAGTGCGGACCAGCCTTTCCCACCAGCCTCCCCACCAAGCTGCAGTAGGTGGGATAAATTTCCATAATATTTTTGGAGTTCTAGTTTCTTCCACTATTTTGCTCCAATTCAATTTTGATAGATCATTAAAAGCGCCTCGAAAGTTAGTTCCGTTATCGCAATAGATTGTTCGTGGCCGACCACGCCTAGCAATAAAGCATCTAAGGGCCAAAAGAAAAGCATCAGAAGTTAGGGAATTAACAAGTTCAAGATGAATAGCACGGTATACCGCGCAAGTAAACAAAGTTATCCACACTTTTCTTCCATCTTTCAAAAATAAAGGCCCCGCAAAATCTATTCCTACGATTTCAAAAGGTGCACAGTCTGTTACTCGGTCTGGTGGTAAAGGCGTTGGTTCGCTTGACATGGATTTAACTTTAAAGCATTTACAGGTTATACAATTATACAGAACAATTTTTATAGCTTTCCTAGCTCTAATTATCGAATATCTTTCTCTTAACAAGCATTGCATCATTTGAATTCCCGCGTGACAATTTTTCTTATGTACATCTCTAATTAATAGCTTAGTAAGTTCACATTTTTCTGGTAACAATATTGGGTACAAAAATGATCTTTCATCATCTCGATTAAGTATTTTAGTTTTCACCCGTAAAAAAAAATACCTTCATCATCTATGTAAGTCTCAATATAATTTGAAGATTTCGCATCAGGAAGGTAATAGCTCTGAACTAAACGAATTAATTTCTTTTCAGAATTTTCAATTTCTGATTGTGAAAGTTCAGAATCCTTACATTTTCCATTCAACAAAGTACAATTATTCACAAACCTTAAAATCCATGAAAAAACTCTAATCATTTTATTATAATCAGATATAGCATACAAATGCCAAGGAGGTGCGTCTCTTGAGAGATCAATATTTACCACTTTTAATTTTTTCCTTTCCAATTCTACTTCCTCCGATTCTCCAGGAGTTTCTCCAAGAACGAGAATTACCTTTACATCTGATTTAAACATTGATCTCACAAAGACGCACGCTGCATAGGCCTCCTTGGAAGCGTCAACAAAAACATGTAATTCAGAACTGGAATTAATTATCATACATCTTGACAAAGTAACATCTTTCAATATATACAAATCTCTAAACCATTTTAAAAATACATTTACATCCTTAGGAGACAATTCACTGTCCCAAGCAATTTTCATTTTCCACAAATGTTGTATTAATAGTTTCGGAAGCAATGTAGCTGGAGTTAATAAGCCAATAGGATCAAAAATCCCCTGCACAATTGCCAAAATTAATCTTTTTGTGATTTTTGTTTCACAGGTCAAAGTATCCATATCTGTGCAGCACTTCAAGGTATCAGTTTCTAAATTCCAAATTACTCCCAAAACGGAAGTATCTCCTGAGCTTCTATCAACAGTTTTGCCAGCCACATTGCTTTCAAAACCACGCAGGTTGAAACATCCATTCAACATGATCAATTTCGCATGTTCAATGAAACGTCCCTGCTCGTCAGTATTAAACACACCAGATACACAATTGTCCACATAGAATGAACTTTTCAGTTTCTGAGCAACCTCTTCATGTTGAGGTTGACAATTTTCTAAAAGATGCATAATAGATGCATTCAGCAGAAAAGGGCTAGAAGAAACACCAAACACAACTCTGCAGTGCCTATACACGATCCGCCCTTCACTAGATGGGAAAAAAAATCTAAGAAAATCTCTGTCTTTCGGTGCTACAGACAGCATTAAGAAAGCCTTCTCTATATCCGCACTAATACCGATTGGATACATTCTAAATCGATCGAGAATATCAGGTATTAGCTCTATCAAATTAGTTCCCTTTAATAAACATTCATTTAAAGAAGGTTTCCCTTTTTCGGAGGCCGAGGCGTCAAAAACGGGGCGAATTTTGGTCGTTTGACTATCTAATTTAATAACTGGCCTGTGAGCCAAATAATGGCATTCTTTATTCAATTCTAAATCTGGTACGCATTCAATAATGTTCAATTTTTCCCAATCCTGAAATACCTTTTAATAATCCATAAAAAATTTCCCACATCCAAATCTATTTATCATTCCTTCATGTCGTTTCCAGACCAATTATTTATTACTTGGTAACTTCAATGAGTCATACTTCCAAGGGAGTTCTACTTCATACCTTCCATCAGGAAGAATTTTAATTCTGTTATTAAAATCATTTAAGCTAAGTTCAGAGTTTTCTGTTTTTCAATTTCAGTAGGACTGGAAATTCCTAAAACCTCAAGTTCCCAAAGTTTATTAACTGGTATGTTCATAGAATGCATCGATAATGTTGTTACAATATTATCCTTTACACATGAACCCTTTCCAAATACTGTCCAACCTAGTTTCGTTTCTACGGCAGTCTCCTCTCCTTTCACCTCTTGCCGAAGAAAGTTCATCAACTGTTCTAAAGAACGGGATCCCTCGGATTCTGTTTGATGATTTCTGCTTCTTTCCCAGGCGACCAACACTTCCTCAGGCAGGCAGCTCTCCACTAAAGGCGTCAGAAAATCTCCGTATTTATCTTGAGTCTTCCCCAAGCTCTCCAAGGATCTCAATTTACTTTCAAGTTCATCATAAAGTAAGGGTAAATCTGCCTTCGCTCTTCCGGTAGCAGCATTTTTCATAACCAAAGTTAACAGGTCTCGAACGTAGATTTGTACTAATAAGTCTTCTCGTCCAAATCTTTCTTTCAGTTGATCTATCGTCTTTGGGTAATTTGCAGCAGTAGCAGGGAAACTTAGTACTAATCTCTCTGCTTTGGACCCTGGCTCCATCGATTGTAACAAATACTGCATTTTATCCTCTGCCGCAATTCCTCTATCTTCGTGTATCTTTTGAAATTGGCTCCAAAAGGTCAAATACTCTTTCGCCTCTCCATTGAACTTTTTTAGTTCGATTTTTGGGAGTTTAAATTTCCTTGATTCTTTATCGCTCGGAACAGTACACTGTCGCGACTTCAGTTCTATTTTCGTAGTAAGCTCCCAGAACTTTTCTCGGTAGAATCCAGCATCTTCCAAATCTTCAGCGAATAAATGCTCACCATCATCAGACAACAACAATGTTTCTGAAATCGCGTTCTGGCAAGAGTCCATTCTCGCAAATTTATCGTTGAATTGAATTTTCAAAACCGAAAGTGTCTCAAAATTGCAGAGTTCCTGTGCTAATTCAGATTCGATTTTCTTCAAACAATTAGAAAAAGCCGTCCTCAGTCCTTTTCGTTGTGCTTTTAAAGCATTTAAATTCATTTTCGATATCAAAAATTCAGAGTTCAACTAAAATATTCAAATCCAAAGTACTCGAGTCCTGTCGCGGACGCCACTATGTTCTAGAAATTCAGTTGCAGGTGCATCTACCAGATGCTGAGTAACTTTGGTCAAAATAAGACTAGACGTCTTTCAAGATAATTCTTTTATTCTATACTGAGGACGGCACATTAAAATACATAAAAAATAAACGTTCGGCAACCGCCGAGCGTCCAACCAGTACTCTGAATATATTCGTCAGCTCGCAGACTGACGTCACAAAAACAACGCCGCCTAGCGGCACTTTTATTTCACTTCATTTTGCAACAACTGCATTTATATCAAACCGATATCTTTAATACTATTTCAGTGATTGAATGAGAATCCATATCTACTATTGACGAATGTTATAACTAATAAAATGGCTATCTAGAAGATATCTTGTTTTTGTTAGTGTTTGGGGGTTAGAGTAGATATCATACATAGCAGTTTCAACACAATTTTATTAATCATCTTACTTAATCCACCAATACAACTAAATGAAAAGAAACGTACCTAATAAATAACCGGGAAGAGCAATCGCATTGGCCTAATGCTACATACACTGCTGTTTGTAAAAAATTTAACACCGTTAAGGAAACATCGGAACCAAATGAACTTTGCAGAAAATACCAATTATAGGATGTTACGTAAAATAGTAAAGTTTCAGAGCCACCGCGCATGCGTGGCGTACGCAGCGCCTTCTGAGCTGATGTTGAAAGTGTATAAATAGAGGTCTGCAGTGGGACGTTGAAAAGAAATAATAATTATTTGTTAGTGGCGAACGTTTAGTGAAACCTAAGTATGCCTCCACGACGAAATAAGAAGAAATTCCAACAACTTATGGAGTTTGAACGGGGGATCATTATCGGCCTTCCAGAAGGGGAATTTTCTTATCGCGCAATTGAAGCTCGTTGGCAGCGAAACAGTTCCACAGTGATGCGAGTTTGGAAGTAGTGGACCGACGAGCACCGAACAACTCGAAAAACTGGCAGTGGAAGACGAAGGTGACATCAACGCGTGACAATCGACACCTGCACCGCATGGCGGTGAATGACCGTACAGCTTACTACAGGCAGTTGGCAGAACGTTGGTCTACTGCTACAGGTGTACTAATGCCGGCTTCGTCAATTGGTTGACGTCTGCTGCACCGTGGATTACGTGCAAGGGTGCCTTTCTACAGGATCCCCATCACGGCAAACCTTTGACGGCTGCGTCTGCAGTTGGCTCATGAGCACAGTATCTAAAAAGCTGATTGGCACCAAGTTGTCTTTTCAGATGAATTACACTTCAATTTGTGGGATCATGATGGCTGCATTCGTGTTGGATGATATGTCTGTGAATGCTGCCTTCCAGAGTGCGTTATCGAACGACATAGTGGCCTACCATGCACATACCATACCCGAAGCTACCATAGTGTCTCGAACGACATACCCGGAATGAATGAGTGAATATAAACGTCGCATTGTTCAGCTCTAAGAGGGCTTTTGGTGACGGACATCATTATTTTGAACCATGGTCAAGTGACGAAGACGAAACCTGAGCTGGCACCCTCTCTCCTAACTACCGCACCACACCAGTGAAGGGATGTATGAGCTCTCGACAGATTTAACGTGCATCGCTCCCCTACATGGTGGGTCATTAGTGGTACTGGGCTCGAACTCATGACATGCCTGCCATGATACGATACCTTGAGCACTATGCTACCGCAGTCCGCCTAATACCCGGAGTTATGGTTTAGGGTGCTTTTTCGTATCATGAACAATCCAATTTTCGACTTTTCAATATGCTCATGCCCACCTCGTAGAGTTATCACGCCCCCCAAGGAGGGGACGATGCACAGTTTGAGAAACGCTGGTTTTACCCCTTCTAGGCCTTTCTCGAGCTAAACTCGGGCAGACGAAACGCACCCTCCTGGCTCATCCCAAGTGTAGCTTGGGCACTGCGAAAGATTTCGCTTTTCGATCGGTCTTTCTCGAAGTATTTCAAAAGTGATTTTTATGGTTTCTAATAATAGAAAAGTATCCTTTGGTGGAATTTCCTGCTAAAATAGGACGTTATTCTGCTGAACACCCCTTCCCCTTCAACTTTTCTGAAAGACACTTTATTCACTACATTGCAATAACTGAGAATAAAGCCAATCGAACACGACAGATTATTTGCTGCTCAAAAAGAGACAGTAAAACAGTGCTTCTCAAACTTTGAATGTTTGCGACCCAATTTTCAATCATAATTTTCGTTGTGCCCCCCTCCGTACAATAACAATGCAATGAAGGCAATGAGGACGTACTGTGACGTTTAAGCTACACAGTACGACTTTAATTATATAAACCGTAAAAGTTATCCAGATAAGTTTTAAATATCGTACAGGACAAGCCTATGGAAGTCCCAAGCCCATTTAGTAATTATTAAACTTGTTTTTATCTAAGTTTTGATAAATTAATTATCAAATACCTTATGCAGTACAGATACATGTATAAGTATATTAGTGTAAATTAAATGTGTCAGAAAGTATTTTGTTTTGTTTCTTTTCAGTAAATTAATACAATTTTAAATAATCTTTTATTTTTGATTTCTTGATATGCTCTCACCCCCCCACGTAGGGTTATCATACCCCCTAGAGGGGTGCACCCCACAGTTTGAGAAACCCTGCAGTAATGGGAAGAGGGTAAGAAGAGAAACAAGATTCTACTGTCCTGGTTGCGATATTGAGTTACGTGCAGTATCATGTTTTCGAATTTATCATTCACGATCAAATTTCGATTATTAATTTCATAATCGTTTATGTAAATGCAAAAAAATGTAAATAAATTTTCTTTAATTCAAGATAAAAGCTATGTATTCTAAGAGCTTTATATATTTATAGTCAATGTGAATTTTTGCTATACAGAAAAAGCTAACTTTACAAATACTCATTTATTTAAATAGATTTTTTTACATTGGTTTTTACGAAATTTTGTTTAAGAATGTTGCTATTATGTTTAAAAGATGTGTATGTTTGAAAATAAGCATAAAAAGTTTAACTATTTTGATCCATAACTCAGAAATTAGATTAGCCTGAAAGGGATTAATTGATTAATCTATGCATTTATTTAAGTCATTTGTCGCACATCTGGCGTAGTGGTTAGCGACTCTTGACTACTGTGCCGTAGAGCCTGGGTTCGAATCCCGGAGAAGTCATGGAATTTTGTAAATGTATAGTGCCTTCGTGGCATTGGGCTACTCTAAGCAGCCGTCGAGCCACAGGCTCTCTCGTGAGGTTAGTGGTTGGGGATGAGAGGCGGGAGGCTCCTAATCCTCCTCCTCTCTTCTTCAGGCGTACATCTAGCCCCTTGCCATGATGAATTTCGTAGGCCTTGATCTGACTACGTCAGACAAGTGGCGTTAGCAACAACATATAAGTCTTTTAAATCTGTTATGAATCTAAAATTTAAAAATTTTCTAAATGGATTTATTATGAAAAAAAACCCTCTAATATCTCCAATAATATTTTAAAATTTGTTCTGGTTTGATAACCTCTTAATTTACCGATTAATTATTAATCTTCTATCCCAGAAACTTTAAACAATCCTCTTGAGGAAACTATTGTTTAACTGTGATTTTGGTTTAAAAGCCGCTTTCCGTGGAGATGACTTAATTTTATGCTGATTAAATGCTATTTAAGCCCTGGCATTGGGGTGTTTGAGGTTACATTCTTGTTTGCATCCTTAAGATCTATTTTAAGGAAAATTTATATTTTAATTTTTATTTTTCTGCATTTTTTTCAAAAAGCATGTTATTGGGAATTCATATATTCAATATTACTAATGTGAAACACATTTTTTTTTAATATTGTTATACACTTTGAAATAAAAATATTTGTATTGTTGAATTTTTTTTATGTTGTGCGTTGAAGTGAAGAGAAAATTTTGCAAGAATGATAATTTTGATTTCGATTTAAATTTATACTTTGTATCTGTGTGACAAAGGCCCTGCCCTACACATGCGTTTGTGGAGGGGGGAATAGTAATAACTTAAATTCATATCTACTCAAAATTCGAATATTTTTTTATTTATAACATCTAATTCACAAATCCTAATACCTATTTCGAAACACGTCTGAATTTGTCTTTTTCTAAAGCATTAAAAACATGATGTTAATCAGTGCCGGTTTATCCATTGGTCGCTTGTAAGAGCGCACAGGGTCCCTCGGCCCAGATAAGTTGGACTTAATCAGATTTTCTGGTTATAAATTTCGATCCTCCAGTGCCAAAGGGGTCCATAGAGGCCCAGGGCCAAAAATGAGCTTAAATCGGCACTGATGTCTGTATATTCATTACTAATATCTTAGACCTTAAATTTTTGATAGATTTATTGGCGATTCCAAGAAGTGCAAGATCATTAATTGTTTTCACACGCCTTTCTAATCGGGTTTCAATTCCCCCTAAACAATGACGTCATTTCTATGAATACCTAATTATCCCTTTCGCCTAAACGCGTGATTGTATTTTCTATAATTTGTTTTTCCCTATTCTTCCCTGTATATAAAAACTTGATACTTGAATTATTCCCTCTCTTGTATTTTGGCACTTGTACGGAAGAGCATGCTTAAATAACTCGCCTGTTGTTCAACGTAAGTAAATGATGTGATCATAATCAAGGCCTTTTCGGTCACAACTGTTTTATCATAGTTAACCAAACTGAAAATCTTCCCGGAAAATATATATATATATATATAATTCTTCAGTGCGCGTCTATGTGATTGAACTCCTTCTAAACGGCTGGATCGATTTTGATAACATTTTTTGTTGGGGTTCAAGTGGATTAGAGAAGGGTTAATATTAACAATTCAGTCCGATATAGCAATTAGTTAAAAAGGTATTAATTAAAAACATTAAAACCCATAATTGTTTTACCCCTTTGTGTTGTTTATTCCGTGAATGCGTGGCAAGGAAAAAAAGAAATAAGAGGGGGAAATTTTGTTTTTCGCATGGCCAATTATACACTCACTTCCAAAAGTTAAGCACGAAGATGTAAAATGCAAAAAAATCAACAAATACTGATTTGATTGACACAAAATTTGGGCAGTGAAGCAGCATATATATTTATACATAAAACAAAATGAATAATTATATATAGAAATGAAAACAATATTAAATTTTTGTAAGTTATCAGATAATGTCATATTGGAGACTTAAACAGAGTTATGTATATAGTGAAAATAAACAGCATAAAATGAAAAAAAGGACATTAATAGGGTATGTGATCCCCCCTCATCTGTATGCAAAGTTTACACCTTCTGACCATGCTTTCAATTAGGTGGTCAACCACCGCAGGATTAAGCGATCGCCATTCTTCTTGTAGAGAAGTTTCCAGCTCAATAAGAGTGGATGGAGGAGGGAAACGTGAAGATACAGCACGGCCGAGAGCATCCCAAAGATTTTCAATGGGATTAAGGTCAGAAGAATATGCTGGCCACGCCATGCGTTTAATCCCTTCACTCTCCAGGTCATCATCGACGATGTCAGCTCTATGGGGACATGCGTTATCGTCCATTAAAACAAAAGTAGGGCCAACTGCTGCAGTGTAAAATCTCACAATGGGTTCTAGGACTTCATCTCGATACCGGACAGCTGTCACAGAACCCCATTTAAAGATGTGCAGGTCGGTGCGGTATCCTAATGAAATCACTGCCCACCCATAATGCTTCCGCTTTGAAATGCGTGATGTTTTGGGGCTGATTGCGTGTTCCTTGTTTACGCCATATCCTTATACGCTTGTCATCTGGCTCCAGAGCAAATCTTGACTCATCAGTAAACATGACATTGCCCCAGTCAGTCACAGTCCAATTGCCATTTTCCCGACACCATTTTAATCGTGCCACTTTTGATCGGATGGATAGAGGAACACAAACTCGAGGTACCCAGGCATGCAGTCCATTCATATGTATTCTTCGGCGTACAGTAACTGCAGATATAGCCTTACCAATGGACGCTGTAACCATAGATATCACACGTGTGGATGTCGCCCTGCGATTCCGCTTGGCTACAATAACAATATATCGATCTTCCGCTAGAGTTGTAACCCTTAGGCGACCACCTACGGGTCTTCGGACAACTGTCTGTGTGGTTTGGAATTGTTTCCATAAACGTGAAATTACAGAATGATGAACGCCGAAGAAAAGAGCATCATCTGTGATCGACTGTCCTGCTTCAATGCACCCCACAGCACACCAGCGCTCAGAATCTTCCAGTCGTTTTCTGGAAGTCATAGAAACACGTATGTCTTGAAAACAAATTGTACGAAAGTTTTAAACATCTTCTATCAGCACTTAAAATCAACTTCTGTAACCCTTCATAAAGCTGGCTTCTTATAAGACTGCTCTTTTTGCATATTTCTTGACATAAAAGCACGATTGACTGTTACCTAACATATTTGCATACTTTCATCTACCTCTGCAGCGAATTGCATCCTCTTCAATTCTGATTGGTTTCCGGAAATTAGCATTTTCCTCTCCGTGCTTAACTTTTCGATGTGAGTGCATGTTGCGTGTCCGAGGGTTGGCAAACCATCGCATTTGTTTGTTTATACCTCTCAAGGATTAACCAAAAATATTGTGGATTCAATTACATTACGATAAATTTATTTATTGTGCATTAAAAAATATACCTGTTATGAATATATATATAAATATAACTATATATATATATATATATATATATATAGCTATATATATATAATATAACTATATATATAGCTGTATATTTATATAACTATATATATATATAGCTGCATATATATATAGCTGTATATATATATAAATATATATATATAGCTGTATATATATAACTATATATAAATATAGCTTGAGTTTTATCTTTTTTTTCATTTAAAACAAGTTTAAATTTCTATTAGAATAGCTTCTACTATATTCAACTTAGTTCATAGTATTCACTTATTCACGCGCAATCGATAGGTCAAATGATGGTAACTGTGCATGTGATGACGTCAGGTATTGTAATAACTTTTTTATAAAAATTTTCATCGAAACGTTATTATCCAAACTTATTCAAAAAAGTTTGAAATTTTCGGATTTAAGACGTGTGTACAGGACAACGTCTGTATATATATATATATATATATATATATATATATATATATATATATATATATATATATATATGTGTGTGTGTGTGTGTGTGTGTGTGTGTTATAATCTTGTCGAGTGTTAACGCTGAATATCATCTATATTGGGCGATTGTGAATGTATTATTTTTAACGATAAATATTTTAGACTGTTGATATTTTCATATTTGTTGATATTGACAAGGCAAGCTTTACAATCTCTTAAATCCTGTTTATTTTGAAATAAAAACATATAGCGTTTCTCTCTCGATAGCACAAGAAGCATACACGAAGACATAAAACACAAAACTAGCTGCAGTAGATTAACTCATATTTAAAACGAAGTCAAAGAGACAAAAAGAGCGTGGACGAAGAACTCTTGCTTTTTAAACTGGGCAGTGAAAGTTTTGCGTGGCTTCTTCTAACAGAAGCCGCGATAAATCTTGTTATTTGATTACGATTAAAATCCCGACCATGCGGACAAGCAAGTCAAAATAATTAGACACGTATCCTGAAAGACTGAGCCAAAGAATTAAAAGTTACTGAAAAGGATATTATAGGGAATTATTAAATATATATATAATTACATTTTTGAAATCTATATTTTTATTTACAGAACAATATGTATTCTTAACAGGATCAAAAGTCTTACATTTATTTCAGATGGCCCCCGAACCCTTACGAGTGAGATTGTGAAGAATTGTACCCTGGAATGCAAAGATCCATGCTAGTAAGAGCCGTAATTCATTTGTATGATTAATGTGTTTGTGTGAGGAACTCGACAATTACATTGTGGTTTTTCATGTTCTTTGACATCTTGATTATATGTATTATAATGATAGACAGATAGATAAATGATACTCATTTTTATTGTAATCGAAAGCTGTCCATAAAATTTAAAAGTTTAAAATAAGTTATTTCTTTATGAACACTCATACACTGCTATTTGTAAAAAAATGCAACACCATGAAGAATTAAATGAACTTTGTAGAAAATATCAATTATAGGATGTTAAGTAAAATAGTAACGTTTCAGAGCCACCGCGCAGCGCCTTCTGAACTAATGCTGAAAGTGTATAAATAAAGGTCTGCAGCGGGACGTTAAAAATAAATAATAATTATTTGTTAGTGGCGAACGTTTAGTGAAACCTAAGTATTTCTCCACGACGAAATAAGGAGAAATTTCTACAACTTACGGAGTTTGAACGGGGGATCATTATCGGCCTTCCAGAAGGGGAATTTTCTTATCGCGCAATTGAAGCTCGTTGGCAGCGAAACAGTTCCCCAGTGATGCGAGTTTGGAAGCAGTGGACCGACGAGCACCGAACAATTCGAAACCCTGGCAGTGGACGACGGAAGATGACGTCAACGTGAATGACTGTACAGCTTCCTCCAGGTAGTTGGCAGCATGTTGGTGTACTGCTACAGATGTACTAATGTCGGCTTCATCAATTCATCCACGTCTGCTTCACCGTGGATTGCGTGCAAGGGAGCCTTTATTCAAGATCCCCCTCACGCCAACCACCGACAGCTGCGTCTGCAATGGGCTCATGAGCACAGAGCCTTGCAAGCTGATTGCACCAAGTTGTCTTTTCAGTTGAAGTACGTCCGTGAAATGCTACAGCCGGAAGTCGTTTCCTTCATCTAAGGCATCTCTGGAGCTATCTTTCAGCAAGATAATGCACGCCCACATGTTCCAAAGACTGTTAGACTGTTCGAGACTTCTGTTTAGCCCAACATATGCAACCTTTTTTATGGCCGGCTTATTCGCCAGATATGTCGCTTATTGAGCACATGTAGGATATGGTTGGTCGGCATCTCGCTCGTTATCTGCGTCATGCAGCTTCAAAAGACGAACTTATGCTGCGCATACATGCAATATGGAATTCTCGTAATCAATCAGGCATTTAAAATCTCTTTGACTCCATGCCACGTCGTATAGCAGCATTTATTGCAGTGCGTGGAAGCTACATCAAATTCTGATTTCGGACACTTAATATTGTTTTTTTCTATGAAAAGTTTGTCTTTTGTTTGTATAATACAAGTCGTTTGTGCATTAAATTTCATTTAATTCTTATGATTCCTTCATGGTGTTGTGTGCATTTTTTACAAACAGCAGTTTACATTTTCATTACCATAAATCAGCAACAATTGTCACTACCTTCACTGAGGGTGGGGTAATCGAATGATCATCGTCATGAAATGATGGTGGCTGTTATTTTTTATGAGTTGCAGAGCTACACAGAACTCATGTGGAAAGGGCTGCTTCTCATGGAACTTATCGAGACTCCCTTTACATGGAAGAAAATTGCCAGCAAAATACCGGCATTTTGTAAACGCTAGACCCGTTTACATGACGAGCCGTTATTATACCGGTTTAAAAGCTTAACATCTTTAGGAAACGGAACGCGAAGCGTTCCTCCATCTCATATAGAAAGTATTTGTAGCCTTGTGATGGAAAGGTAGAAATGTGGTAGAAACTTTTCCAAGAAAGTGGATGAGAGACTCGTTTGCTATTGGTCGAAAAGGATTAGTGAGGTAACACTCTCTGTCGGCTGCCCTGAAGTTATGGGACAGAAAGTGGTGATAAAAAATGCCTGCTTGTGTGGATTGTTGTATGAAAATTTAAAAATAAAATTAAGAAAAATAACTAAATAATTACAAAATGAGAATTTAGAAAAGGTTATTTGCAACATGGGGAATGAAGAAATTAATTAATTATTAGGGGGAATCTTACGTGTCCCGAAGGATTCTTCTGGGCCTCTTAGTATTGACAATGGGATTGTAATTTTCGAGACTGATGATAATAAACTTTCTTGAGTTCGTGGAATATTATCAAAATATTTAATTGCCAATTTCTGAATGTAATTTCTGAAAGGATAAATATTAATGACTCTGTAAATATCGTTATTTTTAGTATATCTATTTGCCTTTGTTATATTTCTAATTAATACATTTTGTGCATTTTCCAAAAGTTAAATGTTGGAATTAGCTGCATAGCCCCGCACAGGGAAAAAGCGTATGTTATAACGGTTTGAAAAGCTTGTTTGATTTTTATAACCGATTTAGAGCAGGATTAATGCGTAGAAAAACGACTTTGTTTTCAAATTTTCTCATGATGCATTTTGAGCAAGAATTGATTAAGGTATCCTACAACGTTCGGAACCATTATTTTAAAAAAGTGCATAAATGGATAATTTTCATGCCATTTAGTGTCACTTAGATTAGAATACATGTATACAATAGTTTTAAGGACATTATGATGAAAAAAAATTTAAAATACAATATTTTCGCAAAAAATTACCTTAGAATTTACCTTATTTCAAAATGATCTCCTTTCATAAAAAATGCTTCTATAATAATAATATTTTGCTTATATAAAGTAAAGACTTCTCCAAAGAGTCTGAACTGAGATTTTTGAAAAATTCACATTATTTTCACCAATTAAAATAATTATCGGCGTTTTTTTCTTAGAATTTCTCCCTTCACTTGTAGTAAAATACGGATAAATCCACTTCTAAGCTATATATTTCAAAATTTCTAGTTGAACCTCTGTAGATAGATCTGAGCTATATACAGGCAAAATATTATTATAACAAGAAACATTTTTCACAAAAGGAGAATATTTTGAAAATAGATCATTCTATGTTCTTTTTTTGTCAAAATATTGTACTTAAATAATTTTTTATTGTAATAATATTCTTAAAACAATTTTATATACGTTTTCTAATGTAAGTGACACTAAATATCATAAATAGTATGCATTTATAAGCTTTTCGAAATCCCGGTTCCGAACGTGGTCGGATACCTTAATTGAAAGATTTTTTTCTGTTATTGACTGTGCACGTTTGCCACTGAAGAAATAAGCCCTTTATTTAACATCTGGGAAAATCAAGAAATATAATAAAAATTTTATGGAACTGTCCGGGATTTGGAAGTGTATAAAAAATTTTTTGACGAGTTAAAAAAATAAATTGGATATGCTCGAACAGTTAAACAAATTTGTTGCAAAATAAAGGCTTTAAAACGGGAATTTTTCGGTGCTAATTTAATATAGGACTGCTGGGCGCTAAGTTGTTGTTTAAGTTCGCTAAGATGGGCGATAATATTACGATATGGCTCCCTAGATGTTTCTATCGTTTGGTGATGGGGTTGCCATGGGGATGACAGTTATTATAATTAACTTTTATTGGTTTCTTTTTTTTCCGTGGTAACCATTGTACAGTCACGTGAATCTTTCAACCAATCACCAGATTCTAATGTATATGGGCTGGAAATAAATACTGGTAAAAAGCTGGCTTTTCTCCCCAACCCCAATTCACCGACAATTTGTGAATTTACGTATAAAATTGACCTCAAAGTTATCGTGTTGTTTGAATTCTGAAATTTAGTGAGTGGAGTATCAGCTCAAGCTTAGTCCCATTCTTTTGACCATAGTTTAAAACTTCGATATCCGTAGCCAATAACACAAGTGTTTCTCCGTTACCATTGATAAACAATTAATCCAAACACACGCACTCACCTTGTGAACTTAAATTTTCCTTTCACTTTCGAAAATAAACCTTTTCCTTTTGTATTAGCCTTTTATGGTACTTTTTCGCTCAGTTATTGTAGTTTAATTTTTTTTTAGGAATATTTATCTTCACTGATAAGTTTCACATTTAATAACTGGCTTCTTATTTAATAGAATTGAATTCTCGAAAGTAAGTTTGCTTAAATGTTTAGTGCAAACCTTCTTTTAAAAAAAATAATTTTTTCTTGGATAGCAGAACTGGAAGAGCATTTTGGTAGTGTAATAAATGCGCCTAAAAATCGAACACTATATGCGTAAATTTAGGAAATTTAGTTGTGTAGTAAAGGGGGTAAAATGGTAAAATGTTTACATAATACATATAATGTTTACATAATTAAGTATATGCGTAGTTATTGCTTATTAGATTCGATTTATCTGATTCAAATAAACACAAAACAGCATTTATTTAAGCAAACTTTTTAATGTTCCTTAATAATTCTTATCTAATAACACACATCGAAATTTAAAATATATAAAATATGTTTAAATTATACAATAAAAGGAGGAATAATTTAAACGTTTTATTTTTTTTAATTCCTTTCTACTCTATTCTCTCTCTCTCTCTCTCTGTATATCTTGCTCAAATTTTCAAACATTAATAAAATACTTTCTATTCATCCATTTAAGTTCAAATACATTTTTATACCTGTAGTGGATGACACTTGATGTTAATACAGTTATTTCAAATATTAGTTCATAAATTAAATTAAAAAATGAATAAATAGTTACAAATGAAAATAATAGTCTCACGGCATATATAAAAGGAAAACTGCTCGTTGTGTAAGTGTAGCGTGGTAGAATTCTAATCCAAAGGTCGTGGATTCCAATCCCACCTAGGATGGCCTAATTTCTGAGGATGTCATCTTATAATATTTTATTAGAATAATGAAATTTAATAAATGAATAGATAGTAACCAACAAAAAAAATAGTCCAACACCCTATATAGAAAGAAAAATGGAATTTTTTTTTAAAAATGGCTTTCTATTTTGTCACTTAATATTGTGATTTTTTCCTATGTCTATACATATTTATATTAATTGTAACTATTCAATAAAAAGCAACTAAAATAAAGTTTTCTTTGTTTACCTAAGTAGGAATTGAAATTTTTTATATATATTACTTGTTTGTATATTTCAGTGATCAGCATTATGAAGTCCGATTCGTGAAAATTGGTAACATGGAACACACGGTTTGTATCTATAATACAGAAGACTCATGTAATATGCTTTATGAATTTCTACTTATTTGCTAAATATCATAAAACTTAATATGATTCTTTGAAATTTTCGTTTCTTTGTGTTTCGATAAGTATTCCGAGCAACTTAAGGGGGCTTACCCATGTGACGGCCTGTTTTTTAAGCATATTTAGGGAATTATTTTTGATGACCAGTAAAACATAGAGCTTTAAACTTTTTATCATTTATCCATGTGTATTTTAAGAGTATATATATAAAGTTTTAGCCAAAAAAATATTCAATTAAACGGGAGTTACAGCTCTCTGAACACACCCGCCTCGAAAAAATGGACGCTCACTTCCTCCACAATTTCGGCTGATTGGCTTATTTGAAATAAAACAAATTAACGGAATTTAAATCTTTAAGCTTAAATGCACAGAATGAACTATACTGAACTGAAAATATCAAAAATTGGATCTTTGGTAGACCTCTGAAGAAAAAGTTTCGAATTTCATGGGTTTTTTTGTTATGTTTTTGTTATAAAAAATAGAAGTATTTTGAATTTTGGAATGATTGTAACCCGTTTGGTGCGTGTGTATGTACTGAGTCTACGCTATAAATATGAAGTTATTCGGTCAAACCGTTCTTGAGATATGATGGATTAAAGTGTGAAAAACACAGTTTTGAGAAAAACGCGTTTAAATTTTAAAGTCCGATTAAAACAATGAAAATCTTAGTTTACCCTAAATCGGTCATACTCTTCGAAGGTAAACCAAGACTAAAACAAGTTCGATGAAATTTTCAATAATACTATGTATTTTCTTTTAAATCTCTACAAACTTGTCTACACTAGCATGAACGTATATTTGCATAGAGAAGGGGAATGGTATCAAACCGACTGTACGAAATAGGCCGACTGTACAACCTTCGATTGCCAACTCAAAGCTCCGAACAGCTGCTCTTCTAACATCTGCTTCTTTATAACGATTTCAAATTTTAAGAAGTTACAGAAACCTAGAAATGTTAATGAGGCAATTTATGAAAAAAAAACGATTTTTTTTCAGGCTGTTTTCGCCATATGTACGAGAGCGTGAACGTGACGCGGAACACATTTTCGGACAGAAAAAATGTCTCAATTTTTATAAAAATTTGTGACTTTGTAACTCATGCATTTGTTTATATTATAGTGTTTTTAAAATTTCAAAATATATCATAAATAGTTAGTTTTTCCTTTTAATTTGTGAAGGGATAGCTCTCTTAGCATTACGGTATAGGAAAAAAAATGCAAAACACATTTTATAAAAGAAAAAATGTGTCAACTCGGATAAAAATGAGTAGTGTGATAAAATAAGTGATACTCTACAGGAGAGTGTAGCCAGAATATACATAATATTAATGTTTGAGTACTTTTATATCTGAAAAAACATTCCGAATTCGGCCCCTATTCTTTAACATTAGTCGAAGATAGCCTTAAGCTCATCACATGGGCGAACGCCCTTAATGCTGTTATTTTGATTATCTTTATTTGTACCTTATTGTTAAGGTGTAGGGGATGCCAAAATAATGCGTTTAAATTCAGTTCCCTAAAGGAATTTTATAATTTAATGTAAAATATTTGACTCCAGCATTCGCCTCTTACATCATATTATGAACTTATCGAATAATCAAACCAACTTGGTAGATATTGTAGCAATGATGTTCGAATGAAAGGAAAAAGGTCCATGTATTTAAAAGGTCCTAGAATTATTAAGTTCGTGATAGCCAACAAAAATCGGGAAACAGCCATATAAATTTTCCCTTACCGATCTCCTAAGAGTACAGTATAAATATTTGGTAAGAACGCAGATAAGGGGTTTAAAAATAAATCGGAAGACATAAATTGTGTGCATGCGATATCACATGTAGTCATTTTAAAAGAGAGGGGAGTTAAAATGCGAGTTGTAAACGAGAAGATCGTTTTAAGTTACTTGGATTTTTTTTTTGTCAAATAGATTCTTCGATTCTCTCAGTTTCAAGTACTTAAAAAGAGTTTATTTTTACATATCTATGACTAAGAATTCATTCAAAAAAAATTTGACGCACAGTCGAGTGTAGCGGAGATATATAGTCGAGTTATCTCTCTTTTTAGAAAACGTAAAAAGTTCAAAATAATAAATTTCAAATATTTTTCATAAATTTCGAAAAACATAAATAGAAAAATTTGAAAGGAAAACTAATTAATTTTGATAAAAGAATTATAATATCTTCAATGGGATAAATTCAAGTGACGTTATACTCACATGAAAGCTGCAATCCTGTGTTTCCAGCCAATTGAACTGAAGTGCCAATGAATTAGGGATACCTACTTAGTAACGGGTTCGGCCTCCTCTGACCTTGATAACGGCTTCCACACAACAAGGCATAGATTCAACAAGTTTCTGGAAACATTCCACGTCAATGACTTACCAAATATTGGCTGAAGCTGTTTTCAATTCAGTAAGGTTCAGTGGTGCTGTGTTATGGACCTTCACGACTTGTTCCAAAACATCCCAAAGATGCACAATAGGATTTAATTCCTGGCCTTCTAGGTGGCCAAGACAGAAAAGTTCAGAGGAATGCTCATCCAACCAGTCGGCAGTAAAACCGGGACTGGTGAGAGGTACAGTTGTCTTGTTGGAAAACTCCATTACCGTGCGGATAACAGAGCAGCATGAACGGATGGAGATGGTCACCCAGCAATTCTACGAACCCAATTGCATTGTGGGAGGTAGTTGGTGAGGGAGTGTTTGGGTTTATGGCGCAAGAGCCAAATCTGGCTAAACTGCGCCAAACATTTGTTAAAATATGAAACTGTTAATATATTTTTAAAATATTGACAATGCTCTCTCAGTACGTATTCTAATGATAAAAGCAAATAAATTGTGGTGGTGGGTTGCCCCCACCATGTCACACAAGATCTTAAAATAACGGATAGGTTTAAAACAAAGAAAAGCATAAAGTAAAAATTAAGTTGAGATATGACAGAAATATAAAAAATGGTATTAAAATTCAATTAAGAACGTAGCAAAATGTTTTAAAACACACAGTAAAGGGTAAAAAAAATTACCTCGGACAATTTCTAAGACGGGCTGGAGCTAATTGGAGTATTGTTCACGTTTGCAAGCCTCGTCTTGATAATATTTTTCCAACAAGTAATAATCATCCTTTTTCCTTTTCGGCGATTCTACCTCTTCTTCAACATCATATACAAGCATGTTCTAGTTTGATGTATCCTGTAAAGGTGTGCTTTTTTGGGGGGGGGAGGTTAAAGCTCCATTTGTACTTCTATTTTTTCCTACGACTTTTTGAAGTTTTTTTGCAGCCTGGGATGTAAAAGGAATGGTATTGGATATAGTGGTACTAATTTCAACAACAGGACATGTTTCAGCTGTTAAAGGTGTAAACAATGATACTGTGGATGAAGAAAGTGCTTTATTAGATGAGGAAGATGCAGCAGAGGTAGATAAATTATTAGATGTGGAGGAACAGTATTTATTACAGGAATAGGGAGTTGAGATTCTGATGACGATGTAACTGTGACAGAAGATGTCACAGAGTAAGAGGTTTGCTTGAGCTGTGGTTGATGATTTGGTAACTACAGGAATTTCGGAAGACATTGTTGGCTTTGAAATGGATATCAATAGCTGCAGTAATTTTAAAGGCAGACATGCTATTTTTGTAATATTTTCTTATATATACCCAGTTTGGGTTGTTGTCGTTACAGTTCAGGGTTTGGCAGCTTGTGCGTATGTTTGAGATAACTGTGGAACTATTAATTTCCGTGCTTATACGTATGATAGAGGGAGGTTGGTATACGCACCAAAAATCCCAAACAGAGGCACAAAAAACACCCCTGACCATGATTGAGCCACCATGCCCTTGTACAGTTCCAAGCTGGCATGCAGGATCCATGGCTTCATGAACCTGAAGCAATATTCTCAGCCTCCTGTCTATCTTAGGTAGTCGGAATCGAGACTCATCACTCCATGCTACTCTTTTCCAGTCTCTGTGCTCTCTTGACCAGAAAAGACGTGCAGCCCGATGGCGAGCATTCAGCAATGGTACTTTCGTAGATCGACGACTCCTGAAACCCATACGGTGAAGCGAACGTTGTACAGTCCGTTTATTGAGTGTACGACAGGTACCGTCATTGAAATGGGTGGTAATTTGAACTAATGTTTGACTTCGCTGGCTACGTACAATACACCTGAACCATCTCTCACCACGCACTGTCAAGGCTAATTGCTCGTTGCAGTTTTGCCGATCGCTAATTTTTGTCCACCATCTATGTATTCTTGGTATACTCTTGACACTGTCTGTCTACCATGACAATTTTAGCTGCGAGACGATTTTGTAAATTGATGGCCCATGCGTTGTGCACCTACCTACGATTTGTCCGTGATCGAAGGTCGTCCAAATCAGGCAGTTTACCCATACTGGCAACTCCAACAACTAATTCAGAACATAGGCGTTTCTATTTGGACATTTGTACTGTAAAAACAGTCCTCAATCCCATATCAGGACAGGTCTTTGATGCGGGCCATAACGAGAGTGGGGTTTTTCTTTCTGCTGAGTGGCATGACGGTGATTGGTTGGTCGATGGAATCCGGGAGGCAACCCCAGTACGCGCTATATAAGCAGTTACCATAGCGCCCTCACTTGCGCATAAATGATGCACAGCGCTTCACAATTTGCATAGCTCTTGCTATGCCAAATTCACTGGCACTTCAGTGTAGTTCATGTGCTAAGCTGTTGCCAACTTGCTTCTTAAAGAAACTTTCTTTCTAAAAGTACATAATTTTCAACAGTAATAACTCACATAGATCAACAAATGCATTAGACTTAAAAATAAGTGCATAGCATGATATAAAAATTTTTATTTAATTTTGAAAAATATTTTTGAAGAATCTTAATACTGAACATCTTTACCCAACTACCAAATTTTAAATTATTCCCAAGCTCAGCAAATAGAACAGCAAGTACAAGTCTAGTGTCAGTTTTGAACTCAATGAAAAACACGCGATTGCATTTGTGAAGGTCTCTCGAGACCTCACTTTGAGAACGAGAATAATTTTGAGTCACAAAAGAACCAGTAGCCATTTTTATAAATAACTTTCTTTATTTGGTTATCTTTCCCAAATAGAATCAAAGACTTATTAACAATTGTTTCTACCAATATTATGAGGTTTTAAAGATAATATCCTTTAAATTAACTCAATTAATTAATGATCTAATTAATTTATTTATTAAATAAAAAACGATCACGCAGAAATTACCACGATAAGAGATCCCAGAATTATATTAAATAATGTTCTTATTGAACATTTAACTTTAATCTGACTCTTAAAACTTTAATGAGACTTTAAATTCAAAATAATATTTACCACTCGGAATCTCAATTCTTCATGAGATTAAATTATCAACAACAAGACTTCAATTTAATTTCACTATAACTCTATGTTTCAATATCTATCTCCTACTGCTCTAACTTTACTATTTCGTTTGACTTAAATACTGAATCTAATCTACATAACAAGGAATCCTGTCCGCTTTTTTGGAGTTGATTGGAAATAGGTAGGGAATTAAATTTCCCTAAAAAGGTCGGTTCAGAAGGTTAGTGATAAAGTTCCGTATAGATTCGTCACACATTTATGATGTGACGCTCAGGAATTTAGCCCATTATTCTATACCTTATATATTCGTAATTCTTATAATATTGAATAATAATATAAATCATAGCAATAGGTAAAGCACAGTGTTCACATGCAAAAATGTTTAATGATTTTTTCGGGAAGACATAAATGTTTAATTATTTCATAAATGCATTTACACTCATCATTTTTTTTCTTCTAATTTTTCATCAGAAAAATTAGGAGTTCGGTTTTCATCGACTGTCATTAAACATTTGCTTAAAGACTTTGCTATCTTTCCAGTCTCAATTAGTGTATTTCAGAAGCATCAAGAAATTTTTATGAAACTAATTTCTTAAAAACTGTAATAATATCTCTTATAAAAATATTACTAATTTTTTTTTTTTCAGTGCCGCGATTGGAATAAGTGGTGCATGTAAGTAAAAGCTTGAAATTCTGATTCGACTGTTAAATGCTTTATATATATTATCGTTGATCCCTTAAGTGGCTTGCCTGTACAACGTATGGGCTAACGAAAGTTGGCCGCAACTGGTTCGTCCATATGATGTATAGGCACTGATATTTTCTTTTTTTATTTCATTTGTGCTTATTAAATTCTTATAGTGTATCATTTAAGTGGCTGAGGGGTCAGTGCATCGCGCTTCCACACCACAGGTCTAAGGTTAAAACCCCGGGCTGGGAAAGGATGACTCAGTCTTTCATCCCTTCAGTGGGTCGATAAATGAGTAGCGAGCTTGCTTGAGGACTTAACACTGGGAGTTTCGCGTTATACTGACTATACCTGACCTAAACATATGCTCATGCACCTCAGAGCCCAAGGTCGCGTATGCTGAGTTGGGCACAGTAGGCTTTAGCCCTCGTGGGCTATTACGCCACTGAGTTAAAGTATTCAACTACCCTAAAATCATGATTTTTTTTTCAAAAATGACAATTTTATTTTATGATTCTATTCTATATGCCATCTTATTAGCTTAATAAAAATGCCAAGGATTTTATGTACCTATGTCAGATGTAACTTTTATTTTCATCTCTCAAGGTTTTTCTACTGTTAGTTAGAAGCTTTAATTTCTCCTTTCTCTTTCTGTGTTAGGAAATCAAAATTCATTCTATGAAGTGTACACTACAAATTTTAAACTCACTGCAATTAGCTACTTTACCTACCTACGATCAATTATTACCTCTGATAACAGAATAAATCATGAAATCCAGAATCAATTAAACCTGGAAAATATGGCGTTTAATGGACTGAGTAGGTTTTTAAAATCGAAATTTCTTTTTAGAATCACAAAGTTTTTAATTTACAAAACTCTTATTAGACCAGTTCTGACATACGCATCTCAGATTTGGAAATAACAAAAATGGAAAAAAATCAAATAGCAGCAGCGCATCCTTTGAGAGAAAAATGCTTCGAAGTATTGTTAGAGGTGTAAATGAAAATAATAGCTGGAGAAGAAGGTATAATTTTCAATTATATAGATCTTACAAACACTCTAGCATCATTAAATACATAAAAAAGAATGAATTAGATGGCCCATATAATCCGGATTCCAGATGATAATGTCGTCAAAAAGATGACTGGCAACAGGTGACATCCAGTTTAAAGTCACTGGGGGTGAATGAGGGAATATTAACGTCGTACTATTCAGCTACACGAGGGCTTTTGGCGACGGACTACGTAATTTTGAACCATGGTAAAGTGACGAGAACGACACCTGAGCTGGCACCCCCTTCTCCTAACTACTACACCACAACAATGGGAGAACGTTTCAGCTCTTGACAGATTTAATGTGTATCGTTCCCCTACTCGGCGAGTCTTTAGTGGAACTGGACTCGAACTTATGACATGCCTGCCGTGATCCAATACCTTGACCACTGTCAAAGTCAGTGGATTCGGAAGCGTGGAGGAGCTGCGGCAGCCCAGGGGTTAAGGTACCAGATTATGGAAAGCTTGTCATGAGTTAAAGCCCAGTACCACTAAGGAACCACCGTGTAGGGGAACGATGCGCGTTAAATCTGTCGAGAGCTCAAACGTTCTCCCGTTGGTGTGGTAATTAGGAGAGAAGGTTGCCAGCTCAGGTGTCATCCTCATCACTTGACCATGGTTCAAAATTACGAGGTCCGTCACCAAAGGCCCTCATGTAGCTGAGCAGTGCGACGTTAATATTCACTCATTCACTCAGAAGCGTGGAACACCAAGGCTCAGATGGACAGTGGAGTCAGACTTTATGACTATAAATAAGAACACTTGGAGAACTAAAGAGAATGAGAGGTCATTGTGGAGGAGACTTCGAAGGAAGAGACTGGACCACGAGAGACTGTCTTGCCGGATATGATGATGATTATGTAGTTAGCTACTGTTTGAACAAGCTTAAATAAACCTAATTTTAGCTCTTGAGGATATATTTCTCTTATCATTTATAAAAGTTACAGTTTTTACATAATCTAAGTTTAACCGATGATGAAACAAAGTTTCAAAGTACCTTAAAAAAGTCTAGAATATTCTAATTTTGTATCATGTTTTACAGCTACTTAAAAATGTTTGAAGTAAATATCTCATATAATTATTAAAACCCTATTTTTCTTTGCAGGAAATCTCGTATCAGGTTGTCAATTGTTTTCAATAAATTTCGTCTCACCAGATACGTTTATCAGCCCAAATTTGCTGTAAGTATTTTCTTTAGAATCGTTTTAATTTCTCTTGTGCTTTACGGTAGGATGTTTTTTTAAACCTCTATACCGACAATGTTAAATTGGCTGTTTTCGATGTACCTTTTCTCAAAATCTGTTATGTGTACGTGCTTGAAATTTTTCATACAATTAAAGTACACCTTTCTCATTATAGCGAAATGAACTTCTGGCTAATTTTGAATTTCTTAGTAATTTGTAAAATAGTTTATCAAACATAGGAAATTTAACCCATTTTTCACATAAAAAAATTTGTAAAAAATAAATTTTTGAGTTTTTTACAAAAAGCTCATTTTAGTGTATATTAGCCGTCATTATAAATATGTCATAAAAAACTTGCATATATGTGAACATTATTTTCCCAGAAAAGGAGCATCGAACATCAAACATTTACATCTTGAGATAAATTAATTCTAATGTATAATTACATTTTTATTAAAACATTCCTCCCCTTTACTCCAAATGATCTACATCTTTTTGAATCTCATCACACATCCTCTCTCTTCCTTTTAAGTCCTTTTCTTTGCTTAGTTCCTTTGTTTTTTGTAAACATGAGTATTTAGGCTTTAAAAGCTTCTGTGTTTTTAGGTGTTCCGTTGCCTGTACCATGCTCAATATTGTTTTCTCAAAATTTCTTGTCTTGATACATTTCCCATCTTAAATGATGAAATTGCATCACATGTACATAATGATAGTACTTCTATTTGTACAAATATTTTCTTCGGTACAGGAGACCATATTACGTTGTTTACACTTTCGTTGGGATTTTGTGTACCTCCATGTAAACACTTTTTTAGCAATTCTGGATTTTGATTTCCCTCATTCATTCAACTTTTAAGCAAAAACAAAACACTTTGTTTACATTTTTGCCATTTAAATGGGCGTGGCCTAATTTCAACGATTATTTAAAAATAGGTTTTAAGGACTTCTAATTATCCTAGAGGTTCAAGTAAGGTATTTTTAGAAAGGTTAAAATCTATACAATTTAAAAATGTAAAAATCTCAAAATTGTCATATTAAGAAAATTTTAGGTTTCCAACACCACTTAATGAATTTTGATTCAAAACATATCAGGGCCAAATTTCCAGACATTATTGAAACGAGGAATTCTTTTTACTATTTTGTAATTGATGCAGAAAATTTTTCTAGTAATGTCTATGATAAAATGTCGCTGTAACACCCTCTAAGAAAACACATCTGTTAATGGGGATAAGATTTATTTCGATTATATTTCCAAGTTAGGAAAACTATTTATAAGAAATAATGCGACATTTGCGCAAATGGGGAAAATACCAGTAACACATTCTAATAGTACTCACATTATATTTTCAACATTGAAAATATCTTAAATTTAAGAAAAATATTACAGTCCCGTTAATGTGAAAATGGGTACTATTACATAGAATTTTGTATTATTATAGGATATTACAGATTTATATTTTGAAACACAGAAAGAAATATTACACAACTATAAAATGTGGGAAATTTTATTAGTATTTAAGCATTTTTATCTTGCCTTTTGTTCAAAAACCCATAATGTAATATGATTTCTTTCCAGAGCGTAGAAATGTTCAGTTATATTGGAGGCTACATGGGAATGTGGTTGGGACTGTCTCTCATCTCACTGTTCGATCTCTTAGAAACAATTTGTTATCTATTCTTCTACCCTGTGGGACGCATGACAGCGAAGAGGAAAAAGAGATCAGTAAAACCAGAACCAGTGAAAAATGCTTTCTTAGGGACTATGTATTAATCACCAGCTTCACTTTGTTTAGTATTTCTGTAGCTATCTTAAAAAAAAAGATATGCATGTTTGTAATATGAATACACTATCTATAATGAAATTGCTCGTATTGATGTAGAGTTTATTTTCTTTTATGCACAATTTCAATTTCTTCACTTTCGAGTTTGGAATTAATAATAGTTATATTTTTAGTAAAGAATTATAATTAAAATTATGTCTTTTAGATGTTGTCAAAAGAAAATAAAAATAACTCTCAATATCAGTGAACTGTGATTTTTTTAAAAAAAAAATGTTACGTATTAATTTATATCGATTTATGTGAAATTATTGCTATCTTACTACACTGGTGTGCAAAAATTAAGGACGAGACGGTTTTTTCAATATAACTTTGTACAAAAGCTTTCCAAATCAACACATTTAATACTGTAAGATCCCCAATACGTAAGGACATGTGTAATGTAAGCAACACTTACAAAAAGAGAAATCAGAGGGATAAAAAGAAGCTTCATTGAAAAAGTAGCATGGAGCGCAATGCGACTGAAGGCCGAAACATCCCTGTGATGGGTGTCCAGCAAGAAACATCCGGTCTTTAGTAGGGGATATGATCTCCCCTGACTGCTAGGCAGGTTTCACAGCGTCTGCCCATGCTGAGAATGAGGGTGTCAATGAGTTGTTGAGGCATTGCTGCCCATTCGTCTTGCAGCGCCAATCGAAGCTCCCGAATCGTTACTGGTGGTAAGGTACGAGCTGCCAAGCGTCTGCCTAGAAAATCCCATACATCCTCGATGGGATTGAGATCCGGAGATCGTGCCGGCCAATCCATACGTTCAATATCCTCACTCTCTAAGAGCTGTTCTGCAGCTACTGTGCGATGACATGGTGCATTGTCGTCCATGAAAAGGAACTGCAGACCCATAGCGCCTCTAAAAAGACGCACATATGGAAGAAGAATCTCGTTACAATAACGGGTCCCGTTGACTGAACCTGCGTCGAAGATGTGAAGGTCTGTACGACTACCAAGCATGATGCCTCCCCAAACGAGAACACCGCGACCTCCATACCTGTCCCTTTCAATGATGTTCGAGGGATGATTGCGGCTTCCCCGCTCTCTCCAGATGAGTATGCGATGAGAATCGCTACTCAAACTGAATCTGCTCTCATCTGTAAAGAGTACTCGTCCCCATTCATTGTCTCTCCAATTCCGGTGTTCCCGGCACCACAGAGAACGCCTTCTCCGATGGGCAGGCGTTAAAGGTACACACCGTACAGGGCGTCGTGCAAACAGACCACCACCGTGCAGTCTTCTGGCCACGGTAAAACGCGATATCGGTCGTCCAGTCGCATGTGTCGTGTGTCTAGCGATTTCTCCCGCTGTCTGCCGCCTGTTTCTTCTGGACTGTAAGACAATGTACTGGTCATCTGTGGGTGTGGTTCCTCGTGGACGACCACTACTGAACCCCCGGATAGCTGTTCCTGTAGTTTGAAATTATCTCCAAAGTCGTGAAAAGATGCTATGAGCAATTCCGAACTCTGCGGCCACACTTGTCACACTACGGCCTTCCTCCAACTTCCCAATGATTCGACCTCGGGTAAAAGCATCCAGATGTCGTCTAACAGTTTGATTATTCGCCATTTCTCGCTGAGACAGCAACTCGGTGTGATTTTAACTGCTATACGGCGTGCAATCTCTTTGCCAGAAATACTGATCTTACACCGACAACATGCTTTATGCTACTCGGACACTCCCCCATTACGTGTACCTGCATATCTGCGTATGTGCTACCGTACATCACCTTACTTAATCTACTGATTGGTCTTTCTGTCCGCTCTGCCTCTTCGTTCAGCTGATATGCTAATTTTTCGACTTCGTCCTTAATTTTTGCACACCAGTGTATTTATGGAAAAAATTCTAAGGAGGAAAAAACAATCAAATGACTCACTGCTTTTAAAATGTTTTAATATATTTTTTAAAAAATTATGCAAGTAATTTCTTTAAAAAATAAAGAGTTATTGCTAAAGCTGAATTGTTTTGAAACAGTTATATATTCCCCAATAGATTCTTACATTAAAAAGAACTGTCGAACAAAATGATTTTTTATAGATGTAAGAGTTGACTTATGTCAAGGACCTGAACTATGATTCTTTATTTATTCAAACCACTTACACATGAAAAAGACAAAGTTTTCCTAATATATCGTTCAAATTATATATACTTTACAATTGTATAAATTTTCTAATAATAAGTGTTTTCTTGAAAATCCTAATTCATATTTCTGAAGAAACGCATAAAAATTTTGTTTTATAAAATATCAAAAATAAAAATTTTGAATAATTACTTTTTATCGATACAATTTGTTTTAAGAATATAGAAAAAATCTCAAGAAAAATTACACTTTTAAAGTTCGCAGATATTATTATTAAGTGTTAACATTAAATTATATTTTTCTTCTTATCTTCTACCTACACTGAAGAGCCAAAAAAAACTGGTACGCCTGGCAAACATCGGGTAGGGCTCCCACGAGCACTCAGAAATGTCGCAACACGACGTGGCATGGATTCGATTAATGTCTGGAGTAGTGCTGGAGGTAATTGACACACCATGAATCCCGCAGGGCAGTCCGTAAATCAGTAGGGGTAAGAGGGGGTGGAGATCTCTTCTGAACAGCATATTGCAAGGCATTCCAGATATATTCAATAATATTCATGTCTGGGTAATATTATTTCATGTAATTATCATACATTAAGATCCTTTAAATCATAAAAAATTGATGCTGGCATTATGTTTTGTGAAGCTTGTTGGATCACTGCTTTGTCGCATAACATTTCCAGTCGAAAATTTGCCAGGAACATAACTACTATGAGGTATCTATTTTATGCCATCCCTAGCGATATATATACCAGGATTTACTAGAATATTATCAGTTACATCTACATTTTCTTCAGATTCTTCTTAGTCACTTTCACTCAATCTTATGTCTTCATCGGAATCTAAATTAAAGCAAGGTAGCTAACCCTTATCTGATTCTTTTTCAGAAAGCTCTCGCTACAAATTGGCTTACATCTTTTCTTCGAGTCATCGTTTTAAGGTGTCTGCTCTGCTCAAGGTTCGAAAATCGAATGAATTTTTTTACGAGTAGATAAGCAAATCCTATGTAACGAAACACATAGACATAACGATTTTCATTTAACTGGCCCATATCTGCTGTGAATCCAATAACACTGCATTCAAAGTGAAATAAATGTGTGATATTAATTTCGGAGGTTTGTTTTACTATCTACTTAATGCACTATCTTTTGCTGAACGACAGCTATTTAAAATGATAAATAGCTTTGGTGTTGAAACGACACCAGCGGACGTTCAAAGTATATTTATTTGCAAAATTTCTAATAATTAACCTAGAACCACAAATTTTTTACTGTGTAATCACTATGGAAAATGATTAAAAGGAGTCGGAAACCTCTATACCTACAATTCTAAATGGGCTGTTTTTGGTGTATCTTTTCTCAAAATCTGTTATATGAACATGCTTGAAATTTTTCATATAAATTAAAGTACACTTTTCTCACTGTACCGAAATGATCTTTTGGCTAATTTTGAATTTCTTAATAATTTGTAAAATATTTTATCAAACATATAGTGAAATTTAACCCATTTTTCACATAAAAAATTTGTAAAAAATAAATTTTTGAGTTTTTTACAAAAAGCTCATTTTAGTGTATATTAGCCGTCATTATAAATATGTCATAAAAAACTTGCATATATGTGAACATTATTTTCCCAGAACAGGTACATCGAACATCAAACATTTACATTTTGAGATAAATTAATTTTAATGTATAATTACTTTTTTATTAAAACATTCCTCCCCTTTACTCCAAATGATCTACATCTTTTTGAATCTCATCACACATTCTCTCTCTTCCTTTCAACTTTTTCTTTCCTTACTTCCTTTGTTTTTTGTAAACACGAGTATTTAGCCTTTAAAAGCCTCTGTTTGTCGAGACGCTTCATTGCATGTACCATGCTCAATATTGTTTTCTCAAAATTTCTTGTCTTGATACATTTCCCATCTTAAATGATGAAATTGCATCACATGTACATAATGATAGTACTTCTATTTGTACAAATATTTTCTTCGGTACAGGAGACCATATTACGTTGTTTACATTTACACTGGGATTTTGCTTACATCCATGTAAACACTTTTTTAGAAATTCTTGATTAAATGTTTTGATTTCCATCACTTATTCAACTTTTAAGCAAAAAAACAAAGTACTTTGTTTACATTTTTCGCCATTTTAATGGGTGGGGCCAAGTTTCAATGATTATTTAAAAATGACTTTTAAGGGCTTCTAATTATCCTAGAGGTAAAAGTAAGGTATTTTTAGAAAGTTTAAAACCTATGCAATTTGAAAATGTAAAAATCACAAAAGTGTTACATTAAGAAGATTTTAGGTTTCCAACACTTTTAAAAGTCATGAAAAATTTTCAAATTACTTGCAAAAATTAGGAAAAGAAAACAAACTAAATAGGCCCCGGCGTCCAATCAACACCGACAGACGTTCTCGTGTTAAAATGTCATCATATATTGCTGAGGTACAATGATTAATGAGCTAAGAAACAGAAGTGTCACCATCTTCGGGTTGAAAGAATTAAAACACGATTTTTCTCAGAGTATTCCATAGATGACCTGAAATAAATCGTCTTCATTCTGAAGTTTTCTGATTCAATTGATTCCAGTCTTTGAACCACACTATGAGACACACTAATATGCCCAGAATGTTTTAATCACCTCATTTCAATCTTATCCGACAACCAATCGATATAATTCAATTCTAACCAACAATAAACACGAACAATTAAAAATAAAAAAACACAAATGTTTTAATACAAACTTGAGCAGGGATGGCGAACCAGTTGCATTGATGGCACGCGACACAATATCTTGGGTACGCCAGTGATCAAAATGGTTTGCATTTTATTTCAAAATAATCACATTCACTATGAATTATTACGAACAAACGCGAGTGACCGGTCGCGGGGCGGAGGATAAGACACTCGTTTGTCATCACCTTGCGTTACGTTGAGGACTACAGTTGCTTATGATGCAAAATTTGTCCACGCATTGCATAGTCAATTACGTTGACACGACTGTATTTTAAAGTTTATTTGTGTTATATTTACGATTTTTAACTGTTATGTAACATAGCTTGTTCAGAAAAAGTGCTAGATAGTAAGTGTAATATAGAAATTTGTAACTTGGTGAATCTAGAAATATGACATTATTAGTAAAGGCGGCAAAGCTGAGTGTATTTTATGTTCTGAAACAGTGGTATACGGAACATCGTCTGTAAAATTGCATTTTGAAACAAATCACAAATCCTCTTGTCAAAAAAGTGAACCACAGCAAAAATAATTAATTGCTTAGAAACTATTTGGTAGGTGATCCAGTTCAGCATGCATTCTACTAAAAGTAGACCAAGTGTGTAGCTTGAAAAAGCGGTGAATTGGCAACAACTGTTTTGGTCACGTCCTCCCAAGCATCTCCTCTATCCATATGACCAGTTTTGCCTCAATCGAACATACCAGTTGGGAGTACTGCGTCATTGAGTGAACACGTGCAACTGCCGGAAAAATGTCGAATCAACATCAAGTTTCTTGTGAAACTTAAGAAATCATCCACGAAAACATTTCAAATATTAACTGAGGCGTACGGAGATGAACATTTGTCTCATATATAAATTGTATAAGCGGTTTTCAGGTCAAAGAGTCTGTGTGGAAAATGATGAACCTGCTGTTCACCTAGAAGATATACTTCTTTGGCGTAACACGATTAAAAACTTTCTGAAAATCTTCAGCAGGGCAAGCTGGGTCAAGGACGAAAGGCGGTCACGAGCAGAGTTGAACGATACTAATTTTAAGTCAATCGGACCTACCCAATCCAAGATAATTACGATTTAAATCAATTTAAACACCCCCCGCACAGGGACAATAGGACCAATAACATGGGGGGTCGGCAGACTATACCTGGAGATGAGGTGAACCGAATGTGACACATTAGACATATTGAATGAATCGGCGGGAAGAATCGTTCCTGTGAAAATTAAGACATCCGCCTGAAGAGGCCCCGAGTTAAGGTCATTTTAAAATAATTAAAACATTTAAAACAATTACAATAAAAGCAGGGCTCCCAGAAACTCGAAACTTGACCTGGTTGTAAAGAAATACAAGAGAAATCCATTCGAACTAGTCCGGAGTCTCTAGTTACAAATGGGACGGCTCTAGCTCGGGTAAGGAAAACGAAATTAACTCCCCGGGGGAAACAACTGTGACGTAAATGGTCTCGTACATCCCAACAATACACAGAGTAGTAGGTGATTCCAAAGTTTCATCCTTCTATCTCTGTAATATCGTGACGTCATCAAAAGATCGAACCCCATAAGAATAAAAGGGGACTCTAATTTTAGTAATAACGCCCGCTAAGTCCAGTATCTACACACGAATTATAACAGATGAAAGAACTCTACGAGGAGAACCTATGGTCCGAGTTTCATTAACGAAGCACAAAAATCCTCGGAGGTATGCTGGATTTATAAAAATTTAAAACTTTTAAATAATTTTAAAATGTTAAATATAGGTGAAAAATGGGGGGGCTACGGTCCTGAAAAAATATGTCTATGATGCTCACACACATAGGGAGAATAATTGAATCTATCCGGTGCGGTCGATCAAGGTGGAATAGGATTCGAGTTATTACTGGGGAAGACCTGTAAAGAGGAGCACCGGAGGAGATCAATTCTACGTTAAGCTCATGCTAATACAAAAATATGGCGGAGCTCCAAAAATCAAGTCCCGAGCTCAATTACTGAGGGGGGGATTTTTCTAGTCCCTATAGGATTAACATGGGAGCATGATATTTTAGTGCTTAAGCCCTCAACATACTGTCACAATTGGAATGAAGAAAATGACTGGATGGGTCTCGGCGAGTGGAATAGTTGGTTCAAATCTAAAGTCCGAGACCCGAATAGGAGCCAAGATATTGTTAATTTAAACAAATTTAAAAAGTTTTAAAAAGTTTAAAACAATTAAAAATTATGTAAGAAATAGCCCTATAAGCACAAGCACATGAAATTATAATAACTGGAAGAATACAGAGAGAGGGATCGAATGAGCCAGGTCCGAATGAACTGTCAGGCTCGGGTGCCGAGATATTGGCCAAAAAGCTGTAGAAGGGGAAAACGCACCGGGGGGATGCGTCCCAACAGATACGGTTTATATAACAATAGTTATTACGATTCTCCAAATATCAGTCCCCTAGCACCAAAAAAGTAGCATGTTAAAATATTAGAAAATGGTGTGCGTGCGCATCGGTGCCATGACGGTATGTGTGCGCATCCGTGAAGATGTGCGTCATAGCCGTGATGGTGCGCACGCACATCGTAAAAATTTACCCTCATCCTTTTTCACAAACGCGCAATAAAAAGTATAACTTCAATAATTTATTTTGTATGTCAAACATTAAAGGAAATTGCTATGATTGTTTAATATTCGAAGATATCGTTACATTCATTTGTTTCAATTTAAATTTTTTGGATTAATTAACATAAAAGTTAGATACAGTGGCGTAGCTAGGTATTGAAAGCCCTGATGCTAAAAAAATGAGGGCCCTATCTTGGTTGAATTTTATCAAGTAAAAATATATGAATATTTTAAACATACAAAACTCCAATTTTTGTTTACTATCTTCTCTTTCTTGGCATTGTTTTAGCTTAAACGCATCAATGTGGGTTTTCTTACCCCTAATTTCAGTTTTATAATTTATGCAATACATTTCGTATGTGCTCGCGAGTACTCATTGACGTTAAAAGGAAGGAAAACATAATGCTACGCTACACAAAACGGTATTATTATTTAAAAAGAAAAACTCTGCAAAAGAGCAGAGGAGGGTTTGCCACTAGTGTAGGTTTTTTAAGATGTAATAATAAATATGGTAAGATTTATCACTGAATTTTTCTAGTAACAGTTTATAAAAAAAATGAAAATAATTGAAAATAATATAAACCTTTCAATAAGTAAAAGTTCACAAAACTAAACAAACAACGGAAAAAATTTAGAGAAATTCCCTACAAGAACAAAATTACTTTCGAGTAAATTACCATGATTATAGTTATGTTGTAGCCTTTTATATTTATATCATAAGTTTGGTTTTCTTGGTGACAAGGGTCCGAAGGCCCCCCTGAGATTGAGGGTCCCGGTGCATGGCACATCCTAGCCCATTGGTAGCTACGCCACTGGTTAGATATTAGCCGAATGAACCATTAGTCCAAACTTGATATCATTAACAACTCACAATTAAATGTTTCGATGTCAATCTGAATAACAATGAGCACAACTCTTTCTTTCTCAAAATTTAAAAAATTGCTCTCAGCAATAGTATATTATTTATTCATTTGTTTACTAAACGGCTGTTGTCATCTTGTGACGGATCTGTACGGCACATTATCACTAATACTCTTAGGCGTCTTTGGGGATTGTAAATTCGTGCATATTTCCAACCAGCGCTAAAAGAAGAAACCGGGATATGCAAATTAGTCCAAAGTATTTAAGGAGAATGTTGTAAGTTAACTGTAGGCTATTACACCAAGAGATAGGTTGATAGAGTTCAAAGAAGGTTCAAGTTTATTGTGCGATTAGCGTCTCGCTGATCATTAGGCAGTGATCTACAATTGGAGAGTTTGATACGCCTGGAAAGTGAGGTAGTAAAAGGAAGATGAGATTTAAATCTAGATTATCGGATCATAAGAATAAATATATAATAAAGTTAATGGGGGAATTTAATGAATGCTAGTAATTCAAATTGCGCGTATCTCTCGATCCTCTTATTCCGGTAATCCCGTTCGATATTGAGTTTAATAGTTGATTAGTATCATATTTCGTGATTTAATTTAATAGTAAGGGTTAATCACATTGACGTAGACATATTGATTAATCTTTGTAATTAGAAGATTGATATTTGATTCAAGTGAATAAATATAATTTATTAATGTAAAAATGTCGCCTGGTCGTTCTTCGCCTCAAATCAATTTTGGTGTCCAGGGTGGAATCCAGAGGGATTCTCACAATCTGACTAATTAATTATTGAACAATTTTGACTAAAATTTCAATCACTTGCTGTTTGGAAATAGCATGTTTGTACCAGAAGACAAATAACATACTATTATGTCTCTTTGGTTTACTGGAAAATTGTATTTTTATTTGTCTCTGTAATTTTTTGAAAGAAGTAAGGTAGGAAAAGTTTTACATAAAATAATTAGTTTTACTTCCGAAAAGTAGTATATATAAATACACACTGGTTTTTTATTTTCCTGTTAGTATTCATTTATTAAAATTTAACACGGTATCCAATCAAAACAAATGCAAATGATTTAACCTTTAAAAGTTTAAATTATTATTATGAAACTCATTCTTATTAGTAATAAACATCCCTTGCATAATGTAGAACGATTTGAATAATTGCTTTTTAGAGTATTTTAATAATTTAAGAGCAGAATATACCTAATTACACATTATGAATATTTACGTTAGCAAAAATCTTTAAAATCAATCGAATTCCATGACAGCTAATATTTTCCTTGTTATATTCTTTCTAAATTCACAAATTCTGCGTCGTATAAATGTTTTAGGAAATATCATGCAAGAATTATTGTGATATTCAGAAAAGTTTGCTGAGCTATTACAGCTTTAAAAACGGATTAAAGTAAGTACATTTTTTTTATACTAAGTTCTATGACTTACTTATCTAAGTTAACAAAAGATGATCATGTGACTTTCTTTTTTATATTAGATTTGGTATCTAAAAAATATAGTCCGTTAATCCTATAGGAATGACATAAAAGTTGTATTTAAATCGGGAATTATATATGTATATAGTCGAACCTCTATTGCGAATTTTTCTATCTAGCGAACTATTTCATGGAACCTTGTGCATTTCACAATTTTCTTCGTAAAATAACCTCTCTGCATTCTCTATATAGCGAACTTTTTTCTGTTGTGATTCAATTTTTTTTCTCCCTTTTTATAAAGTATTCTCCCTTTAACACATTTTATGGTGGTCATAAATCTTGAACTGGTTTTATTAGATCCTAACTCACCGAGAGCAATAGAGTTCTGGACGTTTCATCCAAGAAGTGCAACCTTTAACCCCCATTGCCTAGTTCACTAGAAACATTTTCGATATCCCTTTTCACACTCAGTGGAGTTGTCCTGTGTCCCCGTGTTCTAGTTATAAAATAATGTATGTTTAAAACTACTTGTATGTTTTAAATAAGGAAAAGCTTTAAAAATTTGTTAATATTTTAATCTAAAAATAATTTATTATAATTAAAATTATCGTGTATCGTGTATTTAAGTCTTCGTTGCTGGGTTTGGCCAGGTTTTACTCCACTATAATGGTTTTGTTTCTTTCGGTGAACTCGTTTTTATTTAATACACTCATGGACAAAAAAAATTAGCACACCGAGAAAGAGTCGTCAAAATGAAACAAAATTTTACATACGTAATGACTACTTTGATATAAGTAAATGATTAGAAAATGTAAGAAAACGGAGTATTTATTTCAGAGAAAAAGGCAAATGAACGAAGGATTTAATACTCTGTTGAACGCCCTCTAGCGCGAATGCAAAATGCGATATGTTTGGGCATTGAGGCATACAAGTTTTGTATGATGTCTTGAGACATTGCGTTCCATATTTGCCGTAACCTTGCCTCTAATTCGTTCAAACTCGTGAGATGCCCAACTTGTTATCCCAAATGATCACAGATATGCTCAATTAGAGACAAATATGGGAATCGGGCAGGTCAAGGAAGGGTAGTAACAGTGCGGATACAGTCTTGTTACACCCTTGCCGTGTGAGGCCGAACATTGTCTTGTTGAAAAAGGGCTCCTGGGAGCCGTTGCATGACAGGCAGCACATGTGGTTGCAGGATGGCATGGACATACCGCTGGGCGGTCATGGTGCCAAGGATCAATACTAGGGGTGACCTTGTATTATAGGCAATGACACCCCATACCATCACACCAGCTGTGGGAGTGTTGTGTCTCTGTAAATCAAAGGCAGGATTGAGGCATTCTCCGCGGGGTCTCCACACATGAACACGATTGCTATCACTGACGAGATTGAACCTGAATTCTTCGCTTAAGACGACCTGGTTCCATTCTGCTGCAGTCCAGTTCCCTCGTGCATCGCACCACACTAAACGGAGGCGTCGATGGGTGGGCGTCAAGGGCAGCACACGCAATGGGCGCCGCGATCCCGAATGTCCTTCAGCCAAGCGCTTTCGTATGGTTCGAGAAGACACAGGGGCCCCTACTGAGGTGCTACCTGTGCCTAGATGGCGGCATATGAAGCAGTCGTCTGTACGCTTGCATTTCTTACAATGTAGTGGTCTTCTCGACGACTGGTCCGTCGAGGGCGTCCTGAGCTTGGTCTTCGTGTAAATGACATATCTTGGATCCAGCAGTCCCAACACCTCCTCACAACACCATCAGAGCGGCCTCATTGACGAGCTACTCGCCTAGCTGACACCCAGCTTCCATCATGCTTATGATTCTCCCCCTCTCAAACTGCGACAGTTACTCATATTGTCTTCGAAAACGGCGTAATGGCATGTCTACCTCAGATCTTTCTTTGTAAATGATTCAGCATACTCAAACAAGCTGTGGTCACCGGTTTTATACTCCACGGAGAAAGACGTTAAATGCCCTCTATCGGCTATACGTAATGCTCAATCACGCTGCATTTCTAATCATTTGATTGAAATTGAAAAAAAGGAAAAGATGATATGGAGTCCGGACTCCTTTCTCCCCAGTGTGTGCTCCTGTCTAAAACCATACTGGTATGGACTACATCTTCTGATCTTCTCGTTTTAATGCAATAAGATACAGTCGACAGAACAGATAAAAGATTAATGTTGAGATATATATTATCAAGACTATGATATTAGGTGGGGAAAAAGAAATCCATTATTTTTGCATGAAAATCAAGACTTTATTTAACATGCTTCCTATTGTCCAATTTGAGTCAAATATGTACCGTTTTGTTGTATAATTTGCTGCCATTTTAAAGGTAGCTTCGTAATGCCTCTCTCATAGAAGTATTGGCTCTTATTGGCGAAAACTTCTAGTAATCGATTTTCACAATCTTCCCTTCATCCCAATTTCTTATCACTCAGGAGGTTTTGAAATGTGAGAAAAGGTGGAAATTGCTTGGTGCCAGGTCCGGACTATATGGTGGATGCATTAGAACTTCCCAACCAAGCTCCCAGAGGTTCTGGCGAGTCACAACAGAAGTGTGTGGCCTGCGTTGTCCTGATGGAACACTGGACAACGCCACACACAGGCCACTTCTGGCCATTTCTGGTCAATCACTGGCTTCAAACGGTCCAGTTGTTGACAGTAGAGATTTGAATTTAGTGTTTAGCCATTCGGAAGCATCTCCTAATAAATTATTCCCTTCCAGTCTAACCAAATACACAGTAGAACCTTCCTGGCCGTTTGTCCTGGTTTAACCACCGTTTTAGCTGCTTCACCGCCCTTTGACCATGATCGTTTTCGCACAATATTGTAGTATGTGACCCATTTCTCATCCCCAGTCACAATCCGTTTAAGAAAGGGGTCGATTTCATTCCGTTTGGCCAAGGCTTCGCAGATGAAAATTCGATCCATCGTGTTTTTTGGTGTTAATTGGTGTGGCACCCAAACATGGAGCTTCTTTTTGAATCCAACTTTGCTCAAATGGTTAAAATGGTTTTATGGTCGATTTATAGTTCCTGGGTGATGCTACGACTACTAACATGATGATTAATTTCGATTATATCTGTGATTTTATTCACATTTTCGACGCCGGGCCTGCCTTAGCGAGGTGCATCTTTAACGTCAAAAATATCTGAACGGAATTGACGAAACCAAAATTGCACGTAATTACCTGTTACAGTATTGGCACCATAAACACCATTCGCAATTTCAGCCACCTGCCTTGCACTTTCACCTTTATCAGAGAAAAACTGTAAAAAGAACCAAATTTTCTCTTTGTTGACTTCCTTTTTTAACACCCTCTAACACAACTGAATGGACCAAACAAAATAATAATAATAATTTATTTAGTTTGAAATGTCATCTTGACAACGAGCATAAATTTGAAATTGTTTGATCGATACTTCACGAGATATCTGCACTACAACAATTTAGCGAAAAAATAATGGATTTCTTTTTCCCCAACCTAATGTATTATATAACCTATATAATATATTTATGTTGCTTAACCTGGAATCTTTTTTAATTATTCTAAATAGGGTTAGGTGGGGAAAAGGGGGCCCATGGGGTAAAATGGGGGTATATTGAAAAACATCTTTTTTCTCTTTTTAAATAAAGATATTTTGTTATTTTTTAGAGACATATATTGAGATTATAGTAAATATTTTAATTTAAGTTTCTGAAGTTAGCAACAAGTTTGATGTTTATTAAGTTTCTTGATATGCTGATTGTATATGGTATATTAGTTTAGGCTGATGTGATGAACTTCCTTCTAAAATCAATATTAACTAGCAAAAACTATTAATTTTGTTCAGACTTGTAGAAGCAATATCTAAGGAACAGATCTACATAAAAAGGTCAGAATAAATTTTTTAATTCTATTTATCATGAGTTATTTTTTAGGTGGGGTAATTTGGGGGTATGGTTAGACTTAAGTGTTATATGATAGGGATATATTTTACCTCTATGTTAAATTAAACAAATGTCTAATGCTCTATATTTTATAATAAAATGAGTGAAACAATTAATTTACTTAGTGTTTATTCACTTAATAGTGTTATGGCTCACTCCGTCGAATACTCAGCACTCACTCAGAACACAGTTTTTAGTGGACTGGTGTTTATTTTTACTCACATCTCTTTTTAGTTATATCAGAATTACTGGGCATGCGCAGTCAGGCACTGTTGCGCTTGCGCAAACATTCCGCCCGGCATTGCAATGTTACAACATTCAATAAGTTTCATGGCTTTTACAATATTGTTATATTAAAATGTAACATTATTAAATTAATTCTAAATCAGAAAGAATTCACTAAAATACACACAATACTAAAGATTAATTACAATAACTTAAAAATAAGTAAAATCTTGTAATACAAAAGAGAAAAAAAATTCATTCTCTCATGGGCAAGATACAAATTTTAGAAATAGGTCTTTTTTACTACACCATGTTGAGTCTTGATTGTTACAACCCTAATTCTATTATCCTTTCCAGGAAATACCTCGATCAATCTGCCCATTAGCCATTTATTGACTGCTAAGTTATCCTCTTTAATAAGGACTAAATCACCCACTCTAGCGTTATCCTTTTCAAATTTCCATTTAGATCTCTGTTGAAGATTACTTAAGTAATTATTACTCCACCTTTTCCATATAGACTGCACAATTTTTGTTAATCTCTGATATATGTTTAATCTATTTGTTTCTATATGTATAATGTTTGGTTCACTAATGGAAGTAATTGGTCTTCCAATTAAAAAGTGTGCCGGTGTCAAAACCGACAAATCGTCTATATCCGTTGACAAAGGGGGTGAGAGGACGGAATTCAAAATTCCCTCAATTTAGTCATAATGGTTAGAAACTCTTCATAAGTAAACCTAGAATTGCCTGCCTCACGTTTAAAATGGAATTTGAACGACTTTACGCCAGCTTCCCATAAGCCGCCAAAATTTGGTGCTCTGGGAGGGGAGAAATTTCAATTTATATTTTCATCTACTAAGAAACCAGCCAATTCAGGATCAGGATTTATCACTAACTTGTACAATCTCTTGAGTTCTGCATTAGCTCCTATAAAATGTTTTACCATTATCAGAAAATATTAGAGAGGGTCTTCCTCTTCTAGCAATAAATCTCTTTAATGAGGCAATAAATGTCTGAGTTGTTAAATCCGACACTAATTCAAAATGTACAGCTTTAGTGACAAAACACACAAAAAATTGAAACATATATCTTAGCACAAACTGCTTTTACGCTGTTTGTTGCTCTTGATCAAAACGGTCCAATAAAGTCAATCCCTGCAATCAAAAGGGAAAATTTTTCCTAACTCTTTCTTTAGGCAAATTGCCCATTATTTGTTCACAAGTTATAGGTTTCACTTTAAAACATACAAGACAATCATGTACTATTTTTCTTACATACATTACGTCCTCTAAGAGGCCAAAATCTCTGTCTTACTTGATATAGTAAGGCCTGTGGACCCTAGATGGAAGTATTTTTAAGTGAAAATATTCTACAATTAAATTCGTTAATTTATGGTTGCAAGGTAATATTACAGGAAATTTGCATTCAAAGTTCAAATCACTATTACAAAGTCTACCACCAACTCTCAACACACCATCTTTATCTAAAGGGATTTAAGCTTTTATAAGACTTTCTGCAGACACTGTATTATTTTCTTTCAAACTTCATTATATCTTTTTTGAACTCCTGTAGTTGCACAATCCTGATTAAGGTGACCTCCACTTGGTTGATTTCCTGGACATCTAAAGGTCCTCTCCTTTTTTCTCCTCAGCAATTGCTATGAACCTAAAATAAAACTTAACATTCCTAATTATTTTAGTGTACTTATTACTTATATTTAACAGGTCAGTCATAAATGTGTGTGTGTGTGTGTTGAGTTTGTTAGATTTAAATTAACACAGTGCTTTGCGTTACTTTTAAATTCACAGTTAAATTCATCATTATCAGTCACTGATGAAAGGGTATTCTTTTCCGGAAAATCTTTCGTCGTTAAAAACTTGAGGTCCATTTCACCACAAAAAGTTGTTGAGAAGACTGGACGGGTCGAGACCTCTTGAAACGAGGTCAGCTGGGTTCTGTTCCGAAGAAACATGATGCCATTGCTCTGCGTTAATCAAGTGTTGGATTGTGGCAACTCTATTTGCCACGAAGGTTTTTTTAAGCAAGTTAGGCTCCTTCTGGATCCACGCTAAGACAATAGTCGAGTCACTCCACAGGTACACGAGGGTGTTTTTTCATTTGTAAAGGCAGTCTCAACTCTTTTCATCAGTTTTGCAAGAAGAACGGCGGCACACAGCTCGAGTCGCGGCATGGTGACACTCTTCACAGGTGCTACTCTGCTTTTACTTGTTACAAGTCACTGTTGTTGCACCATCTGGCGATTGAGAACGGCAATATATCACTTTGATCCGTAACATTTCTCTGAAGCATCCAGCAAAACCGTGAAGTTCTACCCTTGTCGCTTGAGGATGCACAATACATCTACCAATGCAGATACTTCTTACACTGTTGAAGTCCTCTAGGAAACGATGCCACTCTTTGGCTCTCTCAGAGGCAACTCGTCGATCCAGTCGATTTTAAGACTCCAAAGACTCTGCATGAAGATCTTGGCTCTTGCGACTACTGGACCTAATAGTCTAATGGATCACAAACAGTCTAGCTATTGTCGAAAGGACACATCTCTTGGTATAGAGGTCTTTTAACTCCACTGCAATTTGAAAATAAAACAATCCTCTTGTGATTTCCAGGACACTCTAACGTCTTGGTTTCAATTGGATTCTCGAAATCATAGTCTCCGAGGATGTTGAAGCCAGTTCCGGATGACTACTACCCCACTTGTGCAATTCCATTCCTCCCTTTTTCAAAATGCCGGAAAGTTGGTTTTTCAAGGCCTTGGCTTCCATTAAAGACGCAGCGCCGCAAAGAACGTCGTCCATATAAAAGGTTTCTCTTAGAACAGGTGCAGCCAAAGGGAAGAGTTCTTCTCTTCATCTCTCGATAACTGCAGTAAAGTTCTCGTTGCTAAAAGGTGCACTCACCGTGCCATATGTGACTGTTTTTTCATCTCAAAGGTTTTCACTGGATCCTCACTGGACTTTCTTTCCACAAAATTCTAAGCAACGGCTGTTGGCTCTCATGGATGAGTATCATTCGGTACATCATCTTCACATCTGCCCGTAAAGGCATAAGGATGCTCTCTAAATTTAATCATAATTGTAAACAGTCATTTTGAACCAGTCCTCCATTGTATTGTATGGAATTCAACGATAACCCATTACTTGTAGGATTGGTAGCATTAAAAACTACCCTCAGCTTCGTTGTGCTCTTTTCTGGTCTAAGGACGCCATGGTGTGGCATATAATAGGCAGCCTCAGAGTTGTCATGCTCTGCGACAGCTTCTTTCATGTGACCAAGTTGGTCATACTCATGTATAAAGTCTCTATACAACTTAAAATATTGAGGATCTCTGATTAATCGAGTCCACAGCATTCAATCGTTTTAGAGCGATGTCCCTCGACTCACCTAAACAATTTGGTTCGTTTTTAAGGGCATTTTAACCACATACCGACCCTCCTCATCTCTAGAATGCGTTTTTAGGAAGTGATCCTCACAAAAATTGCTTCTTCATTTTAGGTTTCTCTACGTCAACGTTTTCCAATTCCCAAAACATTTTTAAAAGTTTGATTTAAATCTCCCTTTAATTAATCCCACAATGAAGCCGTGCTTCAGTATCTGCAAAACTATTGCTCCTGAAACCACGAACCCAAACACAGTATTTTGGAAAATAAGATTAGAATTTTCAGAACGAATTTTGCCCACTATGCAATAATTCATAAAAAATTTCTGCACCCAATAAACAATCAATGGGACCTGGCACATAAAAGGAATCATCTGCTAAATTTATATTTTCAGGAATTAATCCTTTCACATTTAGATTTTTAACTGGAGTTAAATCAGTAATTTTATCTACAACTAACATTTTTATTCTCTTTTTATAACTACCATCAGATTCGAGATTTCCGTAGTTACGCAATTTTTAACACATACAGAGAGTCATTTAAACACGTGACCAGAATATTTACTTTTTCTTTTCTTAATCCTAATTTTTCTACGAATTT
>BMAU01013867.1:0-13679 GCA_019973935.1 Trichonephila clavipes
AAAACGAAACTCAACTGACTTTTGGTGCATAGTTTTGGAAAATTTCAGTTGTACATCAAAAGATGCTATTTTAAATCCTTTTTTGAAAAAGCTTTTTCAAAAGGTTTTAGTGATTTAACGTTATTTATAAGCTTAAAATATGTTAAAATGGGTGCTAAAAACAATTCGTGAAAGAAGAATAAAATAGCTAGTAACGTTTGCATACGAAAATACATTATCGATGTTTACTTTTTAATGTAAGCTTTTTTGATAAATTTCGTATTAAAAATACACGGAATCCGACAAAAAACGCATTTTATAGGAGACCCTTGCAAGAAAATTTAAATATGCAAATAAAAATTTTATTATCTGTTGGAAATTCTTTCTTTCAAAATATTTTAATAACCTGCACATGACGCGTTTCTTATTCACGTATCGAATTTCAAAAACTAACTGAATCAATTATTTTACAAGATCTCCCCTCCACAGCTTTTTTAATTCTTTTCTAATAAAACCGAAAAACGACGTTGTTTGTGTTTTTCTCATTTTACTTCTTAAGAAATGAAAAATATTTATCAAATTTACCACTAAAATACATATCTTTTAATGAGATTTTTAAAAGTAAACTATACCACGATTCTTTTTCAGAAGAAAAATATCCCATTAGTTGCTTGGCAAAAATTATGCTTTAAGATTAGTGCAAAACATGCAATTCTATTTATAATGAAAGAAGCTTGCTATACATACTGAAATTTTGAATAAATTTTATAAATTATCGTTAATAATATTGTTTTCAACAGTAAAGATGAAATATTTATAATAAGCGTCAAATGTTTTCCTTAGGAATGTATCAAAAATACTTTTTTCTCTATGTACTGATACTAAATGATTAACTATTCAGTTTGAGCAGGGGTCGGCAACCTTATAGATGTGGTGTGCCAAACTAAAATATCATGTAGTTCAGGGTGCCCCACTAAAATATTTGAAATAATTCGATTTCCACAGCAATGGATGCAGAGTTAGGGATTAGAGGTAATAAATATATTTATTATATATTAATTATGCATAATTTAAAGATATTTATTAACATGAAAAAAAAATAACATAAGTTATGCCGTATTTACTCGAATCTAAGTCACCATCGATTCTATGCCACACCCCAAATTCTATACACGTTTTTGAGAGAAAAAAATTAAAAGGTTCTTTGATATCCGATGTTTAAGAAAAAAAAATTGTGACGGGGCTTTACAGTTTTTTTCATACTAATCTTCTTGGGGAATCTTTGGGGCCAGCATTGAGTTATTTCACAGCCGATCCTCTCAAGAAGAAACCGTGATATTCAGATAAGTTAGTAGATATATAGTAAATGTTTTGTAATCGCAGGAAGAAGCAGTAAGGAAGCTGAGATGCTGAACGCCGCACAGTGGGCAGTTTTCCCAATCGAGCGCTCGCAAAGTCCAAAACTGAAATTGCTCGAAATGCGAAAAACAACCCACTATGTGGTTTATGGTCCTCATAGGTTCTCTAGCCATGTGGTAAACAACTTTCGTCAGTACGAGAATGGAAATATTTCGCAATCAGCGGTTTATATAGGGTTTCTTTTTGATACAAGAAACATTTGCGAGATTCATTTTATACTAAGAAATTCAATCATTTCGTCTGAAAAAGATTTTGCAGATTGAAGCGTTTTTTTAATACATGCCATTGGTAAGTTATTTCTTGAGTTGACTTTCAAATTAGGCTCAAGTTTGATTAAAAATTGTAAAAACATGACATTTAGCACAGCATGTAACTCCTACTAACATGTGTGAGATTTTTGTGTTTATTGGAGTAGAACTTTTGGGATTGACACGGATTGATCCCAAAAACACTTACGTAACATAGAGCAGATATAAACCTTTAATTTAATACCAAATATAGCTGCTACTACCTGCTACTCCCAAAGTTAGGATTTTTTTTCTGCGTCGGCCGACGGTATTACTTGACATGCCTTATTCAATGTGTAAGGAAGAGCAAGATACTAGCGCAAAACTAATTTTTTGTTAAGTTATGACTACAACGGACTTGGATAAATATGAGGACCAGCAGCAACTAAAATTTAGAAAAAATGTTTAAAATTTCTGCTTGTTTGTAAGGGAAAAATGGATGAGGTGCCATAGAAATGAAATTTTTTTCTCCAAGTTGAATGATGTGTGGTTGTCGGGGGAGTAAGATTTATATTATATTTTATTATTTTCTAGAAAAATATATAGATAATATTTTAGCGTGGTATTTTAGGTTTATTTAAGCTTATAATAATTACTTTTTCAGAATCATAAACCTTAAAATGGTTTTTCTCGGTTTGTGTTTTTTCACATTCAGAATACCACCTCTTCGACAATTATTTACCAATGACGTCCATTTTTCTCCTTGTGTCTTATCTGTAATGCATGTGACAAAATTAGGGATCCATTTTGCTCTAAACTGAATACTTCTTTTTTAAAAAAAATTAAATGTGGGAAATATTAGGCTTTTAGATGAATTTTAACATATATATATATATATATATATATATATATATATATATATATATATCAACATTTTATTATTTTTTCTCCAAAACTATTGGGTTGTTCAGAAAGTAGTTGTAATTTTTTGCACCCAACTTCACATTTAAGCCGTATATTTTTTATGCTTTGAGAACTCATATAGCAAGGCTTGTGTGTGAAAAATTCCAGTTAATTCTACGCAGTAGTTTTTGGTTGGTGCCTTTTTAAATATGGAGAGCGGTAAGCAGCATTTTCGACATATCTTACTGTTTTACTACAGAAAAGGTAAAACGTACTGTTCAAGCCAGAAAGAAATAGACCGATGTGTATGGAGAAGGTGTGTTGATGTTGCACCAGTGCCAGAACTGGTTCGCTTCAAATTTCGATCCGGCAATTTTGATGTCGAAGATGCACCACGTTCGGGAAGGCCGATTGAAGAGCTGATAAAGACGCGATAAAGGCATTAGATTGATGAATCAGCGAATAACAACACGTGAGATCGGATTGAGGTTAAATTTATCAAATTCAGCGGTTTAGCTTATGACCACTTGAAAGGCCTGGGATTGTCCTCGAAGCTCGATGTATGGATTCCCCATGTTCTCACAGAGAGAGAAATCTGTGTCGCCGCATTGACGTCTGCGATTCGCTTCTCAAACGTCACGAAAATGATCCGATTTTGAAGCGCATCATCACTGGGGACGAAAAAGGTCATGGAGCAAAAAAGATGAACAGGCTCCAACCATTTCCAAAGCCGATATTTACCAAAAAAAAGGTGATGCTGTCTGTTTTTTCAGGATTTTAAAGGAAATCGTTTTTAGCTTTTACCGGATAACACAATGATTAATTCGGAAGTCTACTGTCATCAGCTAGACAAACCGAATGATGCACTTCACCAGAAAAGGTCAGAACTAATCAACAGGAAAGGTGTAGTGTTTCACCAAGACAACGCGAGACCTCACACAAGTTTGGTCACTCGCCAAAAGCTTTTACAGCTTGAATGGGATACAATACCAAACCCACTATATTCTTCTGACCTGGCACCATCGGATTATTATTTGTTCCAGTCACTCCAAAATTTTTTAGACTGTGAAACCTTCACCTCAAATGAGGAGGTCAAAACCCACCTTGATCAGTTTATTGCCAGCAAAGACCAAAAATGTTATGAGTGGAATTATGCTACTACCAGAAAGATGGCAAAAGGTGTTGGACCAGAACGGCCAATATATAATTTAATAAAGTATTTGTTTTTTATACGAAACCTGTCTTTAATTTCCACACAAAAAACGAAATTACTTTCCGTACAACCCAATAATTAAGGTATTGTAAAATCGATCCCTAAAGGTGCTATAAACATTCTCAGAAATATTACAAGAATTTCATGTCAAAAAACTAATTAACACAAAAAGAGCAGAATTTTATAAATTTCTAAATTTTTTAAAATACATTTAATTTGTAAAATAATGTGAAATTTTTTATCTCGTATCATTTTCTTAAATAAACATTACATGAAATGCTAAAAAGTAATTTGTAAATACATAAATAAAAAATGCTCAAAGGGTGCCGCGAGTCATTTTGATCACTACCTATTATCCTTTGTTGTATATGTACAATGTTATGTTTGATTGTATTTGTATAATCTTCAACAATTATATTAAATTTAATTTTTTTACTTGCTACACTCTATTTCTTGTATATATTCTCCCACGTGTAAATTACTGCTTCTGTTAATATCCTTAGATCCTTGTTCAAAAACTAGTTCCACTTAGCAATTATTTATTCTTGATCAAATTCAAACTGGACATAAATTAGTTAAGACCCAATTAACCTTATTTGTTAGTAAAAAACAGAAAATAATACCCAATTTATATTAATTATTATGATTTTAGATCATTATGAAGACTATAAAGCCATAAAATAATTTCCGAGCGCTAGATTGGGAAAACTGCCCACTATGCACCGTAAGCTGGTGGTAAGGATTTAAACTTAGAAGCATAATTACAGAACGGGCTTTAGATATCTTCGAGATATTTTCATCATTCCGTAACATTTGATTTCAATAATTGTGAAGATTTTTTTCATAGTACTACAATGAGGGATGCTTCAGTTTAAAAGTATTACACAACCATTTTATAGTCTATTGAATATTTAACGATAAGAATGAGCCACACATACATGCAAGCAGATTCAGCAGAATCGTTTCATGGCAAGGAATTGAAAGTAAGAGAAATTCTTTAAGGTATCCTGACACGTTCAGAGTGCTTTTTTAAAAAATAGCATATTTAAACATTATAGATGTTTTATAGGAATCAATATCAATAAATACTAATATTTAACTAACAATATTTAAAATTCAGCAAACAATATTACATAAATAATTAGCAAACAAAACATAATTAGCAAACAATATTACATAAATTTTACAAAAATCCCAATTATAAGTGAAATTTTAGCACTGTTTTTGAAAAATTTCAAAGCAATTAAAGAAAAAAGTAATAAAATTGTATTAGTAAGAGTATAGAGTTAAAAAAAGTTAAAGTTATAGTACTAAAAAATAGATGCATTTATCTAGAGAATGTGTGACGGGTTTACGCGTCTTTTCTTTAACGTGTCCTTTGGGTTCTTTGGGGCCAGAATTAATGGCAACTCTTTCCCAACCAAATGCAAGAAGTGAAGTGTGGAAGAAAGATGCAAATTAGGAAGCTTTTAAATATCAGAAGTTAGAGTAAGTGGGATGGCAATTAGAGGAATGTAAACATAATCCAGGGTTCAAGCGTGAAGAAGTTGGAAAACGTTACGTGGCGAAGAATAGTAATTATACGTGATAGAGATCCATTGATCAAGGTGCATACCATTGCATTCGAGTTATTGTAAGGTCTCATCTAGGATAGTTGTGATTGTTACTTAAACTATGGCAAGGTAGGATTGACTATTTAATATTAGGATCTGTGATAGTATTAGAATCGTGTTTAGGCGAGTCAGTTATTGATAGTGGTCCGAGTTAGGTTAATTCAGTATTATATCTATTGTGTGTTTTGCCACCGTAGATTTTCTCACATATATTATTATAATCTCATTTGTTAAAAGCTTAAATTCAAAATCTTAATAAAGATATATTAAGATTATGTATGCATCTAGTTCTTCCGTTAATTCTACACCTTTAACTCACGCTGATACTCAAAGAGATATTCACCTGAGAGGGGGATATCACAAATGTACTAAAATTTAGATATTTTATTAAAATTTGAAAATTTTAGAACTGGGATTGGGTAAGCATTATAAGAAATATGACATTCTTTATGAGACCATTATTTAAATAACAAGCCATAACTCAAAAAAATATTCATACAATAAGAACTATTTTAGTACATTCTGTAGAAAATAATATAAATATCAGGTTCAACAAGTTTTATAGAAGTACATTTATAACAATTTGAGTTATTAGACTCACCATGATAGCTTCCGAACAATTTAAATGCCCAATTCTGGTTTACTTTCGGTTTTTCTAGTTTTATAAAATTGATTGTAAATTGGCCTCTAAATAATGTAGAAAGAAAACAAAGTATGTTTTGTTAACCAAAACATCCATCTATTCCATAAAATAAAAAAAAAAAATCAAAATATGTATTTTGACCAAATTCAGTCATTTTCAAGGTGTTCGAATACCTTAAGCGTGAGGCTTGGAAAGGAAAGAGATTCAAATTGATACATTAACTTTATACAGTGCCACTGATAATTGCTTATGCTTGCTAGAAGTTGCCGACCTCTTGTTTAGAGTCTCAAAAGTTCTGTTTTGTTCCTGTAGCCCAGTGTTTCTCAAACTGTGGGGCGTGCCCCCGGGGGGCGCGATAACCTTACAAGGGAAAAGCGAGCATATCGAAAGTATAAGATTTAAAAATGATTAATTTACTGGGATGAATTAAAACAAAATACTTTCAGACATATTAAAAAATGCACTTTTACTCAGATATCATTTACAGGCCCGCGATAATAAGTCATCAAAAATAAAAACTTCTTCAATACCTAATTAGCTTTATTTGATCCTATAACCAAATAAAAAAAACTTTTATTTGATTTGCTTTAATCCCATGCTGAGAGATTTTTTTTACTACGCTTTCTATTTAAGCCTAACATACTACTCATTCAGAGAAAAAACAGATCCCAGACCCAGAATCGAAGAAATTTAGGAACATAAAAAATTCATCACTGTCATTATTTTTGAAGTACTGCACATTATAGCTGTAATCTGTATGCCCTTCTAAGTTATTGGTACAGTTAGTTATGACCCCTCTCTTACGTGTTTGTTTCTCATTTAGGGAAGTTGTAAGTAATGTATATCTCTGTTGCGCTTTTTTCCATCCAAAAAAACGTTTTACACAATCTTTTAGCAGTAACATACACATTATCATAATGAATACAATTTTTACCCGGAAGTGGTCGCGCGGGACACACAGATTACGAAATCGTTAATTCTGGCAAAACTGTTTATTTGTTACCAAAGAAAAATTGAAAAGTTCTTGAAAGTAGGCAAGTAAACTTTCTCTTAGTTAAATTATTCACTGGAATCACGATTTGTATCGTATACAATAAAATAATTATAAAAAAAAAAAGGATTGGGGTGACTCAATAACCCCGCTCGACCGTATCGAGTGCGCGCCTGCTCCCGGGTAAAAACACGTTGAAGTCTTTTCGCTTTAAATATTAAAGATAATACAATTATTCTTCATCGGAAATTTATATTATTGTTCATTATTTAACATCAATTATACATGCTAATTCTGTGAGGCTTAAAATTACAATTCACTTAAAACTAATTATAATTTCAGCAACCATTTTAAATAGATCACTTTACATTTTTGTAAACATTGTCGAGCACTTGGCTTTAATGTTTGGCAAGAATGTTTTATTTTCTTTTAAACGAACTCATGCAAAGAGCGCGTACTTCGGCCGGTATACTTTTTAATGTATCAGTGCTGCACAGAGTATTTTATAAGTAATTAATTAAAACTAAATTAAGAACAAGTTTAATAAGTATTAATGACTTCGATGGGCTTGTCTTGCAAAGCAAAGTTTTTATAAGGAATGCTTATGATTAGAAATTGATCCTCTAAATTCTTTTTCTATATTTAGCAGATATCTATATTTTGTCTTCTACGCAGCCACCGGATTTGGCAATATGTTCAATTTAAAAATTAGAGGAAGGAAAATTAACATAATAATTATCCTATTATTTTATTTATTTATTTTTGCTTAAAAGTAGTTCACAAAATTTAAAAATTACGTTACTAATTTGTACGGTTTATAACTAAGATCGCCTATTGTAGCTTTAGCTTCAAAGTGCATTAATATTGCTTTCAGTATATTATTAATGCATAAGGGGGGCGCGATAAAAATTGTGATCGAAAAGGGGGGCGCCAGTATTGAAAGTTGGAGAAGCACTGCTGTGGCCTTTATGCATACATACTTTAAATGTCAGAAATAAATTAAAAAAAAGTATTAGTTTTTTTAAGTTACAAAAATTTCTAACTAGGACCCTAAAAAATATAAAGTGACCATGGTTTTAATTGCGTTCAAGGAGAATATTTTGTAGATTTAATACATTATTAGAGTTAAAACTTTTAATTGTTTAATGAATGTTAATGTACGCAATTAAATCATAGAGAGATGATTTATGTTACTAAAACTCCTTTTCATTCAGTAATACGAACGTTTAAGCGATGAAAATCTTAGGTTTCAATCTCCCTAAACTGGGTTTTCATCTGGCATTTTGAATTAAAACTTCTATGATAAGAATATATTAAATGGCCATATCCATATCTTGCAGATGTTCATTCATAAGATATTTTAATAGAACAAAAAAATATTTTCTTTTGCTACTCAGTTATATTTTGATGAATGTACAGTATCCTTAGAGAGAAATGAATATTACATTTTTTAAAATTAAAATATAGTTGTTGTTGGAGGGCCGTTGGTAGCCTAGTGGTTAGAGCATCGGACTCCACACCGGAAGGCCTGGGTTTCATGCCCGATGCCATCAAATACCCTCCCAGTACACACGGAGTACGTAATTGTTAAATCAGTGGTCCCGAAAGTCTTGTGGGCTGAATCACGAGTGCTGGGGTCTGGAGAATATTTCCCTCCTCTTCAGTTCCATGCCTAATTTGGGGAGTTGCAGATAGGTAGTGCCGCCATCTATCATCCCTTCGAGGAATTTCGACGAGATAATTCGTACTGTCACCTGTATGGCGCTCAAGGCCACGAACAACGACAGGCATACTTCTAGCCTCTTGCGAAGATAAACTTCGTGGGCATCGATATGTCAGACAGGTGGCATTAGAAACAACAACAATAAAATTTAAATGATATCAAGTATTTTCCTTGAATCTACATTTGTTAAACAGCCATACGGAATTAGACAGATTGAACTTGAAATCATAAATGATATACCTGATCAGGCCTTGATAATTTATGCAAACGGTAGCCGTTCGATACGGGTACACAGGAGTGGTATGTTAAGCAACACTTCCTGGAGTGATGTTAAAATCAGCATCATGAATGCAGACCACTGTTCCGTGTTTAATCGAAACTCATTGCTATTAGTGGTGCTCTCGATCAGGCTCTCAACTCTAATAAGGACAATATTTGGATCCTGACAGACAGCAGTATCTCCAACCAATATTCGAAGAATTGGTCAAAAGTTATGGACAGTACTAGTCTGAATAATATTTACAGCTTGGCTAAGCTTGGTCAGAGAAAACAACTGAATACCGGTGGATACCGGCCTAAGTGGGTGTGCCTGGGAACGAGACCGCTGATGAGCTGGCAGGTAGGGGTTGTGATCTCCCTGCCGCCAGTTCCTCTGTTGTGATAACCCCTGGCTGGGGGAACCATCTCTTCATGTACTGGACCTAGATTTTTGAGAGGTAATGATTGATGATTCAAGCTTTAGCGGTAATAAAACCAATTTATTATTATCCAATTATATTGATCGGGTTGTGATCTCCTGCCGCCAGTTCCTCTGTTGTGATAACCCCTGGCTGGGGGAACTGGGTCTCTTCATGTCACTGGACCTAGATTTTTGAGAGGTAATGATTGATGATTCAAGCTTTAGCGGTAATAAAACCAATTTATTATTATCCAATTATATTGATCAAAGATAGCCCTACTTTAGGAAGGAAATCAGGAGGGATACATTGTAACTCTCTCAATCTTATGTGAGTAAGCGCCTCTAATTCTAACCATTTAACTGTAAGTAAAGGTATCCTGTAAATCTCAATCTTCCTTTTTCATTTGAATAGCTAAAACCCGTTCTATAATTACGCGTCTAAGTCTAGATCCTTACCATACGTTCACGGCGTTCAGCATCACAACTTCCTTTGCCTTCTTCTTCTCCTGCGATTACTAAAACTCCACTATATGTCTACTAACTAATCTGAATATCAAGGTTTCTTCTTGAGAGAGCTGACTGTGAAATAACTCTATGATGGCCAAAAAGATTTCCCAAGAGGATTAGTAGGAGAAACTCGGTAAGGCGCCGTCACACTGCCTTTAGCCATTCTGAAATCCATTCCCTCTCCAGAGCTAAAATGTATTGGTGGAATCCTCCTGCTCACCAATGGTACGTAGTTAAGAGTCCTGGTCTATCTCTACAGTCAAGAGATCCAGGGCTCTTCAAATGGCGGAGAACCTTAGAAGCGGTCACTTGTGTGGTATGACCTTGTGCAGGGGTAAGAACTTTCCATACCTGTCCCTGCTTATCTTCGTGACTACTGGGGCATATGACTGAGGCAGTTTTTTGATGAGTAGGACCTGGATTGTGACATTTTTTTGTGGAAAGATCAAATAGACATTGTGGAGTTTTCTGCATCAAAAGGAATTTGAAACAAAAACAGCAACATTTGGTAGATACATTATAAAATTTGCTGTTTGAAATAATAAAGCAAAGTTATTACTTCAGGAGTAAAATTTAGACCTAAATACCATTCAGATACTTACTTCACAAAGGAAAAACAATTTTTTAAAAGATTTTGAGATTTTATTTTATTACACATTAGAAGATTAGCCTTTTTCATTTATGGGGAGAGACAAATAAACAGATTATGCTTTCAGTAGTTTAGATCAGTGCTTCTCAAACTTTCAATACTGGTGACCCAATTTTAAATTATAATTTTATCGCGCCCCCCTTATATAATAGTAATAATATATTGAATGCAATAATAATGTACTTTGACGCTAAAGCTATAGTAAAGGGTGTTTTTTTAGAGGTATAGAACTTTAAATTGCAATAAAACAACGATCTATTATTCGATTGACATGAATTTCTTTTTATTCGAAAGATAATCTTGTGGCATTACATTTTAAATATGATTTCTGGCATACGACTGCCATGGCTGGCTCGAATGTAGTCCAATTTGGACGACCAATTTTCGATGAATTTTTCCAACATTTGTGGCCGTATATCGGCAATAACACGGTGAAATGTTGTCTTCAAATGGTCAAGTGTTTGTGGATTATCGCATACACCAATGACTTTACATAGCCCCACAGAAAATAGTCTAGCTGTGTTAAATCCCACACAGAATCCCTTAAGGCCTATTCACAGGTCCAAAACGTGAAATTAGGCGGTCACCAAACGTGTCTTTCAATAAATCGATTGTGGCACGAGCTGTGTGACATGTTGCGCCATCTTGTTGGAACCACAGCTCCTGGACATCATGATTGTTCAATTCAGGAATGAAAAGTTAGTAATCATGGCTCTATACCGATCACCATTGACTGTAACGTTGTAGCCTTCATCGTTTTTTTTTGAAGAGTACGGACCAATGATTCCACCAGCCCATAAAGCGCCCCAAACAGCCAGTTTTTTCTGGATGTAACGGTGTTTCGACATACACTTGTGGATTAGCTTCGCTCAAATGCGGCAGTTTTGTTTGTTGACGTAGCCATTCAACCAGAAGTGCGCTTCATCGCTAAACAAAATTCGCTTATGAAAATCGGGAACAACGGCAATCTCGTTTTGGGCCCATTCGACGAATCTACGCCTTGCTTGATGATCGTTTTTGATGAATTGCCAAACCAAACTGAGAATAAATCACTTGACAGCTGTTAAAATCGGTCGCCATCTTGGAAAGTAATGCCGAAGCAGAAACTTCTATACCTGAAAAAAAAAACACTCTTATGATCTTAATTATAAACCGTACAAATTAATAAGATAAGTATTAAGTTTTTTATATATGTTATTCTCAAGTAATATATATTTTAAGTAAATTACTTTTAAGTAATATGTTAATTATGTTATTTTTCTTTCTCTAATTTTTAAATTGAATCAGATTGATAAATGATATTTAATTAAAGATTTATTTCCTTCACCATCCATTTCTAAAAGTACAAATGTCATTACAAATAGTCTAATCTATGTTGCTCTCTATCATATCCATTACATCTGGCATTCACGCAAACGTTCACGTGAGTCTGGGCAACCTAATGGACGTTGCACAAAACATGTCAAAATAATGTACCTCGTACAATTCCAGTCAGTCTTGGCCGAGTCGATACTTCTATAGCTACCGAATCTAGCTTGAATGTACATTTTTTAATTTGCACGTTAATTGTAATTAACGGTAGTTAAGTATTTACGGCAGTAGGTTAAAACGAAATCATAGATATATTTTTAAATCGCAGCGAGCATTCGACAATGATAAAGCATCAACGAGTTCACAGACGAGGGCAAATTGACAGCAAGTTACGAATGGGTTAGGGATCCATTTCAAAATACTTCAGAAGGGCTCTCAACTGCCGAAAAAGAGATCTTCATAGATTTCACATCCAGTGACGAAATTAAAGGGCAATTTTGTAACGATCACTCTTTGAATTCTGGATAGAGGTGGATGATGAATTTTCTGCACTGAAAACAAAAGCATTTTGTATACTATTACCATTTTAAACATCATACCTTTGTGAATCCGGAATTTCTGCGATGGCTACTTTGAAGACAAAATATCAAAAAATAACTCAGAGTGTCAATTTCTAATTTTTAGTCTTCCTTTGAAAAACTTTGCTCTGCAAGAAGCCCATAAAGTCACTAATAATTATTAAACTTGTTTTAATTGCTTACTGGCTGAAATACCCACTCTTAACGTTTATTTTTTTAAAAAATGATAATACATTATTCTTGATATAATAGCTTAATTGTAAGGAGAGTAAAACCAAGTGCATAGCAGTGTATACAAAAATGTAAAATGATTTTTTGAAATGAATGCTCATATTATAAATGGTTTTGAATGAACTGTAATTTTAAGCCTCGCAGAATTAGCATTTAGAATTAATGTTAAATAATAAAAAAAGAAGGAAAAATTCTAATGAAAAACAATTGTGTGATTTTTAATATTTAATGGAAGAAAAGTTCAAAATGTTGTAGCCCGGGATTAGGTGTGCACTGGATGCTAACATTAATGGTCACGCGGATTAACTCACCCCAATTCTTTTTTTTTTATAATTAATTTTAATATACACAATACAAATCAGAATTTCAGTGAATAATTTAACTAAGAGAAAATATACTTACCTATTTCAAGGATTTTGCAATTTTTCTTTGATAATTTGAGAAAAAATCAAATAAAAATGAACTAAATTGTTCCAAATGTGCGTGACCTTAATAAAGGACACAAATCACACACACAGACACTTTTCACCAGCATTATAGGAAACTTATTTGCAAGCAAAACTGTCACATTTTGTTCACGTTATTGTAGTTTTAACATCCTTTGATGATCGACAAATATCCTGTTGAACTTTCTCTTGCTTGTTTCTTTTTGACAGGGCGAAGTGCATCTTGCGGTACGCTTATGGCTTCGTATTTTTCTTAATGGAGTTGTTCTTAATGTAACTACTGAAAATTTTCCTTTTCATGTCCATTGCTTTTCTCAAATTTACTTTTCGCTATCATGATTAATATGCATCATTTCAGCAAGTGTTTCCCTTGTTTGATCAGTTTCAATTTCCTTTCAGAGAGATCACAGACACCCATTTCTTTTTTTATATTCTACTCGTTTACATTTATAAACCATAAGCAATCGTACAACATCACAATTAAAACCTCTAATTTATTCATAAGGGAAAATGCAGCATGTTCAAGAAAATATTTTTGAACAAAAGTGGTCCTTTCGAAACTCGGTT
>BMAU01013868.1:0-11777 GCA_019973935.1 Trichonephila clavipes
TTTGAAAACCATTTTAAAGGTCTGAAATAGGTAAAAAAGCGGCTTTTTGTGTCTTCGGAAATTTTATTATAAAGTAATTTTTATTATTTTAATTGCTTTGAAGCTTAATGTTTGTTTACACATAAATTTTAGACCCAAGTGTTTTTCAACCATGCCTTATTTTCTTCAAATTTTCCTTGCATTATGATGCATAATTTTTTTGTAAAAAGGATCCTATGTAAGCTAGCTTAACCCCACTTCATTATCCTAAGTCTGTATTAGTTTTAGAAAATGTAATAGATTTTCTTTTTAGTTAACCGATTTCTTCATTTGTTGATCTTTTTCTTAGTTTTTCGACCAGAATTTTGCCAAAAAATAAACTGGTATAAGCATGCGTATACAAATAAAAAGATATGAAACCAATCAAAGTACGGCGCTGAGGTCAACAAAGTCTATATAAAACGACGAGTGCCTGGTACAGTTCTTAGATAGGTTACAGCTGCTATAATGGCAGGTTATCAAGAATTAAGTGAGTTTGAACGTGGTGCTACAGTCGGCGCACGAGATATGGGACATATCATCTCCGAGGTAGCGATGAAGTTTGGATTTTCATGCACAACCATTTCACGAATGAACCATGAATATCGGGAATCCGGTAACATATCAAATCTACGACAACGCTTCGACCGGAGAAAGATCATGCAAGAACGGGACCAACGACGACTGACGAGAATTATTAAGCGTGGCAGACGTGAAAACCTCCCATTAATTTCGGCAGATTTTAATGCTGGGCCATCAACAAGTGTCACCATGCAAACCATTTTACGAAACATCATCGATATGGGCTTTCGGAGCCGAAGGCCCACTCGTGTACCTATGTCGACTGCACTACACAAATCTTTACGCATCGGCTGGGTCCATCAACACCGACATTGGATTGATGATGACAAGAAACACTTTGCCCGGTCTGACGAGTCTCGTTTTTGATTGAATCGAGCTGATGGACGTGTACGGGTATGGAGACAACCTCATGACTCCATGGACCCTATATGTCTGCAGGGGACTGTTCAAGCTGGTGGAGGCTCTGTGATGGTATGAGGCGTGTGCAAATGGCGTGATATGGGACATCTGATACGTCTTAATACGACTCTAACAAGTGACAGGTACGTAAGCACTTTGTCTGATCATCTGCACCCATTTATCCTCATTGTGCATTCCGACGGACTTGGAGAATTTCAGAGAACGATGCGACACCCCACACGTCCAAAATTGCTACAGAGTGGCTCCAGAAGCTCTCTCTTGAATTTAGGCACTTCCGGTGGTCAGCAAAATCCCCAGACATGAGCATTATTGAACATATCTCAGTAGCCTTGTTACGTGCTGTTCTGAAGAGATCTCCACACCCTCTTACTCTTACTGATATATGAACAGCCCTGCAGAATTCTTGGTATTTTTTATCTCTAGAACTACTTCAGACATTAATGGAATTCATGCCACGTCGTGTTGCTTCATTTCTGCCTGCTAGTCTACACGATATTAGGCGGGTGTACCAATATTTGAGGGGCTCTTCAGTGTATATATATATATACACACTGAAGAGCTTATATATATATATATATATATATATATATATATATATATATATATATATATATATATATATATATATATATATATATATATATACACATTGAAGACAGAGACGCACACAAGGGGGACCCCCCAAAGCCCTTGATTATTTTTCTGATTCATTATAATTCTAAGGATATAGTACGTAAAATTTAATTAGGAATTTGCTATTAATGATTAATTTCTTTAATTAATGCTAATTGTTTATACAATAATTAGCTTTTTACTGTGTTTTGTTCCCGAAAATCAACAAAATCAAAAGAAGCATAATACAAGAATGGTGAACTTACGACACCTGAACCCCCTCCCCTTGAAAAATTCCTGTGTGTTATGACTGAAGAGAGCTTATATACACTCTGTCGCAAAAAAATATATGCACCCAGAAGAAATCAAGCTACAATCACGAAACTCGGCAAGAATGTAGTTTGGTAAGAGATATGCAAATGATTAAAATTTCGAAGCCAATGAGACAAGGCTAAGTGTGCTATGCGCATATTAGTTGCGCAACTGGGAGAGTTTAAAAGCATGAGTACGAGCGCCGTACGGCTATCCAAACGAATCTGATGACTTTGATAGACGATATTGAGACTTAGGATGCCTCTAAGACGTAACCGGCGGCAGTACGAGCAGCTGATGGACTTTGATAGGGGCCGTATAATAGGCCTCAGAGAAGCAGGTTGGTCGAATAGACGTATCGGCCGCCACCTCGGTCGGAGCGATATGGTAGTTGCTCGGTGTTGGCAACAGTGGATCACAGAAGGTAGAGTGTACCGTCGCGGAGGGTCAGGACGTCCCAGGAACACAAATGATCGCGAGGGGATCGTGCAATCAGAAGAGTGGCCACTTCGGCACCAACAACGTCGCTAGCATCGATTCAACGCCACTTACCTCCTTCCAGACATCCAGTGCCATCAAGAGAAACCATAAGGAGACGACTGACCGAAGTTGGCTTGAGGAGCCGACGTCCGCTAAGACGCTTACCACTGACCCCACATCATAGGCAGTGTCGACTGGATTTTTGCCGACCTCGGGCAACTTGGAGTGTGACAGACTGGAGACGTGTTATCTTCAGTGATGAATCCCGATTCAGTCTCAGTGATGATGACCACCGCACACGTGTCTGGAGGCGGCGGCCAGCGGTCCGATCCGGCATTTATTGTCGAGCGGCATACAGCAATTTCACAAGGTGTGACAGTGTGGGGAGCAATTTCTTGGGACACACGATCATCTTTAGTGGTCCTTCAAGGCACTTTGACAGCTCGCAGATACGTGGACGATATTTTAACGCCGATTGTGCTACCCATGCTATCAAGTCGCCCAGGTGCCATTTATCAACAGGATAATGCTCGTCCACATACTGCCCGACTCTCCCAACAATGTCTTCAAGGATATGACGTCCTACCATGGCCTGCCAGGTCACCAGATCTTTCGCCAATAGAGCATGTCTGGACGCGCTGGGAAGGCAACTGCAGGCGTCCCGAGATACAGGAGAATTAACTGCGCAGATGCAAAGACTATGGCAGGATCTTCCACAGGGGGTCATAAGTGATCTAATTGAATCGATGCCACGCCGAATTTCGGCTTGTATAGCTGCCAGAGGTGGCTTTACTACTTACTGATTTTTAACCTTTTGCAAGCTGTAACCGCTTAATAAAATGATATTTTGTTCTGAATTTTTTTTAATCATTTGTTTATTTTCATATACACTACATGCATACCAAATTTCGTGAATGTAGCTCAATTTCTTCTGGGTGCATATATTTTTTGCGACAGAGTGTATATATATATTATATATATATATACAATATATATATATGTATAATTATATATATCTATATATATATATAAAGGAGAAAAGCGACTCCCTCACTCACTGGTTGACTCACTGACTAATCACGATATCTCCGGAACTATTACATCTACAGACTTGAAATTTGGTAGGTAGGTTCCCTTCATAGAGTAGACGTCAGCTAAGAATCGATTTTGCAAAGTACGTACCCCAAAGGGAGTTACGGGGATTTAAGGGGCGTAATAGATAATTATTTCCATTACTAAACTATTAGATGTACAGTCGTGAAACTTGGTACACAGATTTCATTCATAAAGTAGAGGTTCCCTTCCTAATGATTTTTACGAAAATTGACCTCCAAGGGGCGTTGAGGGCGCTTAAGGCGCGTTATACATAATTATTTCCATTTTTTACCTATTAGACATACAGTCTTGAAATTTGGTAAACGGATTCCTTTCATAGAGTACAGATCCCCTACAGAATGAGTTTTGTGAAAATCGACCCCCAAGTGGCGTTATAGGCATTAACTCCTTTTTTTAAACTATTAGACGTAAAATCTTGAAATTTAGTAAGCTGATTCCATTCATTGAGTAGAGATCCGCTGTAAGATGGGTTTTGTGAAAATCGTTTCCTAAGTGGCGTTGCGGGGGCTTAAGGAACGTTATAAATAATTATTTCCGTTTTTAAACTATTAGACGCACACTCTTGAAATTTGGTAAGCGGATTCCTTTCATAGAGTACAGATCCCCTACAGATTAAGTTTTGTGAAAATCGACCCCAAGTGGCGTTGCAGAAAATTAAGGGGCGCTATAGGCAATTAACTACTTTTTTAACTATTAGACGTAAAATCTCGAAATTTAGTAAGCTGATTCCATTCATTGAGTAGAGATCTGTCATAAGATGGGTTTTGTGAAAATCGTTTCCTAAGTGGCGTTGCGGGGGCTTAAGGGGCGTTTTACAAAAATTATTTCCATTTTTAAAGTATTAGATATACAGTCTTGAAATTGGGTAAGCGGATTCCTTTCATAGAGTATAGATCCCCTACAGAATGGGTTTCGTGAAAATCGACTCCCAAGTGGCGTTACAGGCAATTAACACATTTTTTTAAACTGTTAGACGTAAAATCTCAAAATTTAGTGAGCTGATTCCATTCATTGAGTAGAAATCCGCTATAAGAGGGTTTTTGTGAAAATCGTTTCCTAAGTGGCGTCGCGGAACCTGAAGGGGCGTTATACATAATTATTTCCATTTTTAAACTATTAGACGTACAGTCTTGAAATTTGGTAAGCGGATTACTTTCAGAGAGTACAGATCCGCTGCAAAATGGGTTTTGTGAAAATCGACCCCAAGTGGCGTTGTGGAGAATTAAGGGACATTATAGGCAATCAACTCCTTTTTTAAACTGTTAGACTTAAAATCTTGAAATTGAGTAAGCAGATTTCATTCACTGAGTAGAGATCGGTAATAAGATGGGTTTTGTGTAAATCGTTTCCTAAGTGGCGTTGGAGGGGCTTAAAGGCCGTTATAGTAAATCATTTCCATTTTTCAACTATTAGACGTACAGCCTTAAAATTTGGTAAGCGAATTTCTTTCATGGTGTAGAGATCCACTACAAAATAGTTTTGGGGGAAATTGATCCCAAAGGGTCACTGAGGGGGATTAAGGGGCGTAATAGATAAATATTTCCGCTTCTCAATTAATAGACCCACCTGCTTGAAAATTAGAAGGTATGTTCCGTTCATGCAATAAAGTTCCTTTTACAAAGATTTTTGTGAAAACGGACCCCCAAAGGAGTGGGGTTATGAGGAATTAAGGCGTGTTATAGAAAAATTCCTGTTTTTGAATTTAACTCATTTACTTGAAATTTGTTGAGCACTTTTCTTTATATATAGTTGAATAGAGTTCCACTAAGAATGGATTTTACGGAAATCAATTCCAGGGGGAAGCGGGGAGAGTTATTGGGGCGTATTGACACACAAAATTCTCGTTTTGAACTGCTAAGATTATAATAATAAAATTTGGTTTGCATGCTTCTTTTGTTGAATTGGAATCTGCTAAGAATGCATTCAACGAGGTATTGATGATAAAAATTCCGTTTTTGCTCTGTTAGATTTAGACTTTAGAAAAAGATATTTTTAATTTATGTCCTTTTTTTTATCAAGAGGTGAGAGTTTTTACTGCTATAAATTCATTTTTCAATACAATCGAATTCTTAATGCTAGATATCGATAACACACACATATATATATAAACAGTATACATTTATTTATACAACATCGTTAAATACCCAGTGAAGCGGGTGGGTAACGGCCTAGTATATCTATATATATAAATGAGAAAAGCGACTCACTCACTCACTGACTGACTCACTGACTAATCATGATATTTCCGGAACTATTAAACCTACAGACTTGAAATTTGGTAGGTAGGTTCCTTTCAAAGAGTAGACGTCAGCAGAGAACGGATTTTGCAAAGTTCGAACCCCAAGGGGCGTTACGGGAGGTTTAAGTTTGCGTTATAGATAATAATTTCCAATACTAAACTATTAGATGTACTGTCGTGAAACTTGGTACACAGATTTCTTTCATAAAGTAGAGATTCCCTACATAATGATTTTTAAGAAAATCGACTTCCAAGGGGCGTTGAGGGCGCTTAAAGGAGAATTATACATAATTATTTCCATTTTTAACCTATTAGACATACAGTCTTGAAATTTGGTAAGCGGATTCCTTTCATAGAGTACAGATCCCCTACAGAATGGGTTTTGTGAAAATCGACCCCCAAGTGGCGTTGTAGAAAATTAAGGGGTACTATAGGCAATTAACTACTTTTTTAACTATTAGACGTAAAATCTTGAAATTTAGTAAGCTGATTCCATTCATTGAGTAGAGATCTGTCATAAGATGGGTTTTGTGAAAATCGTTTCCTAAGTGACGTTGCGGGGGCTTAAGGGGCGTTTTACAAAATTATTTCCATTTTTAAAGTATTAGATATACAGTCTTAAAATTGGGTAAGCGGATTCCTTTCATAGAGTATAGATCCCCTACAGAATGGGTTTCGTGAAAATCGACTCCCAAGTGGCGTTACAGGCAATTAACACATTTTTTTAAACTGTTAGACGTAAAATCTCAAAATTTAGTGAGCTGATTCCATTCATTGAGTAGAAATCCGCTATAAGAGGGTTTTTGTAAAAATCGTTTCCTAAGTGGCGTCGCGGAACCTGAAGGGGCGTTATACATAATTATTTCCATTTTTAAACTATTAGACGTACAGTCTTGAAATTTGGTAAGCGGATTCCTTTCAGAGAGAGTACAGATCCGCTGCAAAATGGGTTTGTGAAAATCGACCCCAAGTGGCGTTGTGGAGAATTAAGGGACATTATAGGCAATCAACTCCTTTTTTAAACTGTTAGACTTAAAATCTTGAAATTGAGTAAGCAGATTTCATTCACTGAGTAGAGATCGGTAATAAGATGGGTTTTGTGTAAATCGTTTCCTAAGTGGCGTTGGAGGGCTTAAAGGCCGTTATAGTAAATCATTTCCATTTTTCAACTATTAGACGTACAGCCTTAAAATTTGGTAAGCGAATTTCTTTCATGGTGTAGAGATCCACTACAAAAATAGTTTTGGGGGGAAATTGATCCCAAAGGGTCACTGAGGGGGATTAAGGGGCGTAATAGATAAATATTTCCGCTTCTCAATTAATAGACCCACCTGCTTGAAAATTAGAAGGTATGTTCCGTTCATGCAATAAAGTTCCTTTTACAAAGATTTTTGTGAAAACGGACCCCCCAAAGAGTGTGGGGGTTATGAGGAATTAAGGCGTGTTATAGAAAAATTCCTGTTTTTGAATTTAACTCATTTACTTGAAATTTGTTGAGCACTTTTCTTTATATATAGTTGAATAGAGTTCCACTAAGAATGGATTTTACGGAAATCAATTCCAGGGAAGTTTTGGGAGAGTTATTGGGGCGTATTGACACACAAAATTCTCGTTTTTTGAACTGCTAAGATTATAATAATAAAATTTGGTTTGCATGCTTCTTTTGTTGAATTGGAATCTGCTAAGAATGCATTCAACGAGGTATTGATGATAAAAATTCCGTTTTTGCTCTGTTAGATTTAGACTTTAGAAAAAAGATATTTTAATTTATGTCCTTTTTTTATCAAGAGGTGAGAGTTTTACAGCTATAAATTCATTTTTCAATACAATCGAATTCTTAATGCTAGATATCGATAACACACACATATATATATAAACAGTATACATTTATTTATACAACATCGTTAAATACCCAGTGAAGCGGGTGGGTAACGGCTAGTATATCTATATATATAAATGAGAAAAGCGACTCACTCACTCACTGACTGACTCACTGACTAATCATGATATTTCCGGAACTATTAAACCTACAGACTTGAAATTTGGTAGGTAGGTTCCTTTCAAAGAGTAGACGTCAGCAGAGAACGGATTTTGCAAAGTTCGAACCCCAAGGGGCGTTACGGGAGGTTTAAGTTTGCGTTATAGATAATAATTTCCAATACTAAACTATTAGATGTACTGTCGTGAAACTTGGTACACAGATTTCTTTCATAAAGTAGAGATTCCCTACATAATGATTTTTAAGAAAATCGACTTCCAAGGGGCGTTGAGGGCGCTTAAGGAGAATTATACATAATTATTTCCATTTTTAACCTATTAGACATACAGTCTTGAAATTTGGTAAGCGGATTCCTTTCATAGAGTACAGATCCCCTACAGAATGGGTTTTTGTGAAAATCGACCCCCAAGTGGCGTTGTAGAAAATTAAGGGGGCACTATAGGCAATTAACTACTTTTTTAACTATTAGACGTAAAATCTTTGAAATTTAGTAAGCTGATTCCATTCATTGAGTAGAGATCTGTCATAAGATGGGTTTTGTGAAAATCGTTTCTAAGTGACGTTGCGGGGGCTTAAGGGGCGTTTTTACAAAATTATTTCCATTTTTAAAGTATTAGATATACAGTCTTAAAATTGGGTAAGCGGATTCCTTTCATAGAGTATAGATCCCCTACAGAATGGGTTTCGTGAAAATCGACTCCCAAGTGGCGTTACAGGCAATTAACACATTTTTTTAAACTGTTAGACGTAAAATCTCAAAATTTAGTGAGCTGATTCCATTCATTGAGTAGAAATCGCTATAAGAGGGTTTTTGTGAAAATCGTTTCTAAGTGGCGTCGCGGAACCTGAAGGGCGTTATACATAATTATTTCCATTTTTAAACTATTAGACGTACAGTCTTGAAATTTGTAAGCGGATTCCTTTCAGAGAGTACAGATCCGCTGCAAAATGGGTTTTGTGAAAATCGACCCCAAGTGGCGTTGTGGAGAATTAAGGGACATTATAGGCAATCAACTCCTTTTTTTTTTTAAACTGTTAGACTTAAAATCTTGAAATTGAGTAAGCAGATTTCATTCACTGAGTAGAGATCGGTAATAAGATGGGTTTTGTGTAAATCGTTTCCTAAGTGGCGTTGGAGGGGCTTAAAAGGCCGTTATAGTAAATCATTTCCATTTTCAACTATTAGACGTACAGCCTTAAAATTTGGTAAGCGAATTTCTTTCATGGTGTAGAGATCCACTACAAAATAGTTTTGGGGAAATTGATCCCAAGGGTCACTGAGGGGGATTAAGGGGCGTAATAGATAAATATTTCCGCTTCTCAATTAATAGACCCACCTGCTTGAAAATTGTAGAAGGTATGTTCCGTTCATGCAATAAAGTTCTTTTACAAAGATTTTGTGAAAACGGACCCCAAAGGAGTGGGGTTATGAGGAATTAAGGCGTGTTATAGAAAAATTCCTGTTTTTGAATTTAACTCATTTACTTGAAATTTGTTGAGCACTTTTCTTTATATATAGTTGAATAGAGTTCCACTAAGAATGGATTTTACGGAAATCAATTCCAGGGGGAAGCGGGGAGAGTTATTGGGGCGTATTGACACACAAAATTCTCGTTTTTGAACTGCTAAGATTATAATAATAAAATTTGGTTTGCATGCTTCTTTTGTTGAATTGGAATCTGCTAAGAATGCATTCAACGAGGTATTGATGATAAAAAATTCCGTTTTTGCTCTGTTAGATTTAGACTTTAGAAAAAAGATATTTTAATTTATGTCCTTTTTTTATCAAGAGGTGAGAGTTTTACAGCTATAAATTCATTTTTCAATACAATCGAATTCTTAATGCTAGATATCGATAACACACACATATATATATAAACAGTATACATTTATTTATACAACATCGTTAAATACCCAGTGAAGCGGGTGGGTAACGGCTAGTATATCTATATATATAAATGAGAAAAGCGACTCACTCACTCACTGACTGACTCACTGACTAATCATGATATTTCCGGAACTATTAAACCTACAGACTTGAAATTTGGTAGGTAGGTTCTTTTTCAAAGAGTAGACGTCAGCTGAGAACGGATTTTGCAAAGTTCGAACCCCAAGGGGGCGTTACGGGAGGTTTAAGTTTGCGTTATAGATAATAATTTCAATACTAAACTATTAGATGTACTGTCGTGAAACTTGGTACACAGATTTCTTTCATAAAGTAGAGATTCCCTACATAATGATTTTTAAGAAAATCGACTTCAAGGGGCGTTGAGGGCGCTTAAGGAGAATTATACATAATTATTTCCATTTTTAACCTATTAGACATACAGTCTTGAAATTTGGTAAAGCGGATTCCTTTCATAGAGTACAGATCCCCTACAGAATGGGTTTTGTGAAAATCGACCCCAAATTATTGGCGTTGTAGAAAATTAAGGGGCACTATAGGCAATTAACTACTTTTTTAACTATTAGACGTAAAATCTTGAAATTTAGTAAGCTGATTCCATTCATTGAGTAGAGATCTGTCATAAGATGGGTTTGTGAAAATCGTTTCCTAAGTGACGTTGCGGGGGCTTAAGGGGCGTTTTACAAAATTATTTCCATTTTTAAAGTATTAGATATACAGTCTTAAAATTGGGTAAGCGGATTCCTTTCATAGAGTATAGATCCTACAGAATGGGTTTCGTGAAAATCGACTCCCAAGTGGCGTTACAGGCAATTAACACATTTTTTTAAACTGTTAGACGTAAAAATCTCAAAATTTAGTGAGCTGATTCCATTCATTGAGTAGAAATCCGCTATAAGAGGGTTTTGTAAAATCGTTTCCAAGTGGCGTCGTGTGTCCATGAAGGGCGTTATACATAATTATTTCCATTTTTTAAACTATTAGACGTACAGTCTTGAAATTTGGTAAGCGGATTACTTTCAGAGAGTACAGATCCGCTGCAAAATGGGTTTTGTGAAAATCGACCCCAAGTGGCGTTTGTGGAGAATTAAGGACATTATAGGCAATCAACTCCTTTTTTAAACTGTTAGACTTAAAATCTTGAAATTGAGTAAGCAGATTTCATTCACTGAGTAGAGATCGGTAATAAGATGGGTTTTGTGTAAATCGTTTCCTAAGTGGCGTTGGAGGGGCTTAAAGGCCGTTATAGTAAATCATTTCCATTTTTCAACTATTAGACGTACAGCCTTAAAATTTGGTAAGCGAATTTCTTTCATGGTGTTGAGATCCGCTACAAAATAGTTTTGGGGGAAATTGATCCCAAAGGGTCACTGAGGGGGATTAAGGGGCGTATAATAGATAAATATTTCCGCTTTTCAACTAATAGAACCAACTGCTTGAAAATTACAAGGTTTGTTCCGTTCATGGAATAAAGTTCCTTTTACAAAGAGTTTTGCGAAAACTGACCCCCAAAGGAGTGGGGTTGCGAGGGATTAAGGCGTGTTATAGAAAAATTCCTATTTTTGAATTTAATTCATTTACTTGAAAATTGTTGAGAACTTTTCTTTATAGTTGAATAGAGTTCCCCTAAGAATGGATTTCATGGAAATCAACTCCAAGGGACAGCGGGGAGAGTTATTGGGGCGTATTGATAGACAAAATTCCGTTTTGAACTGCTAAGACTATAATAATAAAATTTGGTTTGCATGCTTCTTTGTTGAATTGAATCCGCTAGAATGCTCTCAACGAGGTATTGATGAGAAAATTCCGGAACTGCTCCGTTAGATTTAGACTTGAAATTTAGCACGCATGTTTATTTTATGAGTAGAGATTCACTGAAAGTTTATTTGGTGGAAATCCACTTGATTATTAGGTTAGTGTGGGAGCGAAAAATCTTTTTCTCCTTTCTATTTTAGATATAAATAGAAATTAGATATTATAATTTATGTTCTTTTTTATATCAAGGGCGAGAGTGTAACAGCTATAAATATATTTTTCAATACAATCGAATTCTTAATGGTAGATATCAATAATTGATATATATGTTAACAGTA
>BMAU01013871.1:0-24375 GCA_019973935.1 Trichonephila clavipes
TGCAAAAGCAAAAAAAGGATGGTATCTAATCGCTCAACGTTTTTTAAGACCCATCTATACCTTTATTGTAAATGAATAGTTTCTTGTAATGACTTTACGGTCATATCCTTTACGGAGCCTTATCGTGTGGGGAATTTAATATGCATTTTTGATACCACCATTTCAGTGCGGCCATGTCGCATGAACTGCTTGAGCAGTGTTTCAACAACAGCACGCCCCCTAGGGGGCGTGGTAACTCTACAAGGAGGGCGCGAGCATATTAAAAGTTGAAAACAAAAGATTATTTTTACAAAATTATTAATTTACTGAAACAAACAAAATACATTCAGACATAATAAAAATAAAATACTTAGCATTTATCAGATATAATGCACTTATAAATGTATCAGTACTGCCCATCAAAATCCAACAATACTAAGTTAAGAATAACATTAATAATTACCAATGACCCCATGGGCATGTCATACATAAAACTATATACAAAAATTAACCCTTATCTTGATAATTAGTACGGTTTATTAATTGATCCCTTTACTGCCGATTAAAGATAAGCAATTCGCTCTAATGCCACATTTTCCACGTAGGCACGCGTATGTAATTTATTGAGGGAGGGAGAAAAGGAAGAAATAAGAAAATCCTTTGGAAATAAGTAAACCCTCACAAAACTGTCAAGGTCCCTTTATTGCATTCCAAAGCCTTCGGAAAAAATTCATATGGCAGTGCACAAAATAGATCGTACTCGAAAGACTTTTATATACGCCGGTACTTAAGAGGTTAAAGTCGTATTGCAACTTTAGCGTCAAAGTATAGTGGGTTATTTCCGAATCAATTACATTACCAGCTATCACATTGTATGAAGCATTGAAAATTATAAAACAATAGAGCGAAACTGGAGAAGGGCCAAAAGCTTAGAGTTCAATTCCAATAGAACGTCTTCTTGTTATCTTCATGTGCAAATGCATGTTACTGTAAGTCATTACTGAAGAAATGGCAAAGTACTTCAAGCACTTAAATCAGATACAGTATTTAACAGACATGGCATAAATTGTGTTATTTCTGACAAGAACAAGAATGTAAAGTTCCCTGCGCGATGATGATGCTCTCACCGGATATTTGGTGGAGTATCATAGCAAAGGGCGATTTCACTGTACCTGATCCGATACCACCGAGAGAAAACCAGATGTCGTCCCTTGATTAAATGACCGCGTCATATTCAACAGCGCTGAAAATGTAACGTTAACCGGCGATACCATTTCTTTTCGTGCTGTTTGAAACGATGATGATAAATGCGTTCACAAACTAGATTTTTGTTATTAAATTTTGAAAACCAATCGCATTTAAAAACGGAAAAGATGCCGAATTTTTTGTTGTTGGATGATTTTAAAGAACATAAAGAGTGGGAAACCAGAAACCAAAGAAATGAGATCCCAGAAAACACGCAATCCATGATGAGAATAAAGCAGTGTAAACAATGTATCGAACGTCATGTAATAAAAGAGCATGGAAATTTAAATGTGCCAAGTGAGAAAGTGTATAAATATATTCATAACACATTTTCATATTTTTCACTTAAAGGCAATTGTACATAAAACAGGCTTTTGAGCAACCCGGCATGAGATAACCGCGAAGGAGATACGTTCGTTTCGCTCAGAACGCTGTCAATGCCTTGTTCATTTCCTTGTTTCTTCAGGATAATAAACATGAAGCTCACATCTGTCCTATCTCAGATGGCGCTGTCGCTCATAGTCGCGTCAGGAGCTGCTTCCTGACCTGTTCATTATTATGTGCTTAAGTCCCCATCGCTTAGACGTACCAACGATCCCGAAAGCTTGCAATCGCTTTCTCGCACTTCCTGATATACCTGTAAGGTATTGGCAACAGGCAATCAACAATGCGATATACAGAGGATAAGAGCCATCTGTAGTCCTGAGTACCTGACAATGTGCAATATTTATTGAGGAACCCAGCTTTCAGCATCAAAGGAAAATAAAAATCACTTTGAGTCTTCGTATACATCAAGCTTTATTAAATATCGGTAACATAGCCAATGTTTTATTTTTCAAAATTCATTCCAAAAAGAATGTTGAAATTGTGAAAAGTTTGCGCCTGGCTTTTTATGATAACCAGCCATAAAATATTTTTGTGAAAATCAAAAGTAGTCTATTATAAATATATATATTGATATAACACATGTATTAATATATGGAATATATTACTGATACATATGATAATAACATAGTTATATATATTATATTTCGTGCAAATTAAAGTGTCATCTCATTATTTATTAAAAGCAAACACGCTTAAAAACAACCAGATTTTAGAGGGTCATTTTTAAGTGTAAAATATACTAATTTCATAAAATAATTAATTAAAACATGATTTGGCCCTACTTTATCAAATATTAGTATCTTCTTACTTTTTTTAAAATCGATAAAAATATGAAACAAAAAGCCTTCAACAAACGTTCAGAAAATACTTACATAGTGTAATTTTCAGTTTTTGTTCAATCAGAGATTTTTTAAAGCATTTTTTCTCCGATCTGCTTTTCTCACAAAATTATGTAACAATCACAGCCAGAAAGATTTTCACACTCCAATGCATTATAAATATCAAACTAAATGATCCTATAACATCAAAACATAATGCAAACATGGCGGTTAATATGTAAAAGTCATCAATATTGTAGACTTACGTGATTTTACGACGTTAGGAAAAAATTTAACCACGGACTGTACGCAGCCATTGCAAACACATTCTAAAAGTTTCAAAATCTCAAAATTCTCTCTAAACCTGTTCAAAGGTAGATTCTAAAAAAGTCAAAATAATGAAACAAACCAGTTTCGATGTTTTTAAACATGGGGAAATTTGGTGTATTTTATGCATGTAACAGTGGTCTTCGGCTAACGACAAAAAGTCATTACATTCACCCGAGTTGAAGCTTAGTTACCCATTATTGAAAAACTTTTGAATTATTTTTAAGGTTTAAAGCTTGAATCTGACAATCAATGCATTAACATTAATAATATTTGCAAATTAAGTGAAACAGATAAAGAAAATATAATGAGTTTAGTTTTCTCAAAAACATGTAACATAAAAAATATCAATCTCATGAATTTTAAAATTGACATTTTTGTCATGTTATAAAGTGTGACGTAATGAAAAATAGATATCCAGGTCAAGCGCTCTATTTTGGGAATCCCCAAACTCGTACATGAACATGTACAGTCACATTATAATTAACTTACGAGGAAATTCACTACATTCTTTATCATTATATTCTGAGAAAATGATGAATGCAGTTTTTTAACTGAACGTCATTTTTGAGAAAGGAATTGAATTTTCACCATGGAAGCGCCACTTTATCACAAAATGTAATGAATGGGAAAATTAGGGAAGTTGTCCCATTTCCGATTGAACATTAAGACACCTCTTGCAATTTGTTTTGCATAAAATAATATGGAAAATGCAGTGCCCAAATTGCCAAAAATAGCATTTTCTAGTTTTTTATCTAACGAGATAATTTCTAGTAGCATTGCATCAACCCTCTCAATTCCGTACCAATCTTCGAAGCAATTAGTAACTGTCACGCTTTACCCATGATATCGCACCCTGAACGATAAAGTGAATTGATAAATGAGTAATGTATTGACATTTTGTACGAATCTGAGATGGTATTTAAAAATACTACGATTTTCCAGTATCAATATTTCGGAAAGTTTTCGCTGGGATTTCGTAAAAGTTATCATTGAGGTTTTGTTAAAAAGCGCGCAGAACATCTTCTCGGGCGCCTAAACTTCCAAAAAAATTTACTGGACAAATTGGACAGAATTGGACAAATGTTTCCATAAAACAATTCCAAACTCAAAACTATTTTTTTGTGCTTAAACATGAAATTTATGTATTTTATGTGTGTAACTAGCTTCTCTGCAAAGGCAACAAATCATCACACTTGATGTACCCATCTTCACATCAACTGATCCCCAGGCGAAACCATAAAACATATGAACTCAAGACTTTGACTCCTCCAGTATTAATTATACATTTATATTTATAGTGAAGTGAAATTTTTATATATATATTAGTTAATTTTTCAAGAAACAAACTTTTAGTTAAACGAGCAAATATAATTATTATGAATTTATTGAAAATTTCATTTTTCTAAAATGTGCTTAAGAATATTTCAAAAAAAGTCACTTCAGTAATTTTACAATTGCATTTAAGAAAAAGGTACATTTATAAAATTTAAAATTCTGAAAAAAAACATTTAGTAAACAATTTTTATAAAAAAATCTTACCTTGTAAAAGTATTATCCCTATTTATTTTCCATCACAAATTATCTTCATTATACAATACTTAGTTATAAAAATTAAGATTCATTACGTATGTATTTCTCACCTGGTCACAATCATATAACTAATTTTTTCTTTTAACACTTTACTTAAACCGCGAAATCTAGTAATCAGTAATAATAACTAATTTAAAAGAATTTAAACTAAAAGAAAAGACCTAAATTTCAGTAAAAATGCCTACATTTAAGTATAACATTTAATAAAAACCCCACATGAAAATCTGAAATTGCCTCCAAAGGTTTTTAGCAAATCAAACAGTTGCAGTTATACAATTATCTAAAGTTAATATGGGTATTAAAAAATAAAAATTTATCGAGTCTTTGCAACTTTTCCCCAGTTTTAAAAGGCAATGTTTACATTTCTATTTGTCAAAATAGGCGTGATAAATCAATTGATTATTTTTTTAAAAATCATTTTTTAAAATACTTCTTATTCATAAAATGGCTTGTATGTTATATCATTGGAAAGGTCTTGATTTGTAGATTTCAGAAAAACAAAACTCAAAACCAATTTTTAAAAGGGGTTTACCCTACTGACTGCTCTTAAATATTTTTCTATAAGGCGTTTAACTTAAATATAATGTACTAGCTGAGTATACCCGTTCTTTGCACGGGTGAATTAAAAATTAAACAACACAGATTGAAGGATAAAAGGTTTTTTTAATGAGTTAATTTTACATAAATTACAAAATTAAACAAACAAAAAAGCTTTTGCATACCTCAGTTAAACAAAAAAAACTTATTTGTTATATTTTAAGTCTGTAGATCTAATAGCTGAAAAAAGGATTTTTTTTTTTATTTATAACGCCCTGTAACTCTCTTGAAGGTCGATTTTTAAAAACACCTTCCTAATCTTATCTCTTCTCAGCGAAAGTAACACATTGTTACACATTTTGTGTAACGAACACTTAAAATAGTGTAAATAATTTTATATCTGGATGTGTAATACGTTAATATTAATTTCTGTTGCATTTATTTTTATGTTAAATTTGTAAGATTCGCAAGCACAACGTCGTTCATTACATTATAAAGACGATTTAATAGAAACATAGGTAAATATTGGTGATAGATCCAAGTTGACATTACTTTTGGTGACCCTGTTGGTCACTCAGCGATTGATTGAACGGTGCAGAAGTTGATGGTAGTAGCGCCGTCTGCTGGGAGCTTAAAGAAAGAGGATAGTACAAAACACTTCTCCATAAAAATATACACGAACAAGCTAATTTTCATACATATTGGTTGGACGGTGTTAGAGTGATGTGATTTACCATATAAAAACATCCATTTATATATATATATATATATATATATATATATATATATATATATATATATATATATATATATATATATATATATACACTGGTGTGCAAAAATTAAGGTAGAGACAGTTTTTCAGTATAACTTTGTACAAAAGCTTTCCAAATCAACACATTTAATACCGTAAAATCCCCAATACGTAAGGACATGTGTAATGTAAGCAACACTTACTAAAAGAGAAATCAGAGGGATAAAAAGAAGCTTGATTGAAAAAGTAGCATGGAGCGCAATGCGACTGAAAGCCGAAACATCCCTGTGATGGGTGTCTAGAAAGAAACATCCGGTCTTTAGAAGGGGATATGATCTCCCCTGACTGCTAGGCAGGTTTCACAGCGTTTGCCCATGCTGAGAATGAGGGTGTCAATGAGTTGTTGAGGCATTGCTGCCCATTCGTCTTGCAGCGCCAATCGAAGCTCCCGAATCGTTACTGGTGGTAAGGTACGAGCTGCCAAGCTTCTGCCTAGAAAATCCCATACATGCTCGATGGAATTGAGATCCGGAGATCGTGCCGGCCAATCCATACGTTCAATATCCTCACTCTCTAAGAGCTTTTTTGGCAGCTACTGTGCGATGACATGGTGCATTGTCGTCCATGAAAAGGAACTGCAGACCCATAACGCCTCTAAAAAGACGCACATATGGAAGAAGAATCTCGTTACAATAACGGGATCTCGTTACTAAATGATGTTCGAGGGATGATTGTTGCTTCCCGCTCTCTCCAGATGAGTATGCGATGAGAATCGCTACTCAAACTGAATCTGCTCTCATCTGTAAAGAGTACTCCTCCCATTCATTGTCTCTCCAATTCCGGTGTTCCCGGCACCACAGAGAACGACTTCTCAGATAGGGGGCGTTAAAGGTACACACCGTACAGGGCGTCGTGCAAACAGACCACCACAGTGCAGTCTTCTGGCCCCGGTAAAACGCGATATCGGTCGTCTAGTCGCCTGTGTCGTGTGTCTAGCGATTTCTCCCGCTGTCTGCCACCTGTTTCTCCTGGCCTGTAAAACAGAAACCGGTCATCTGCGGGTGTGGTTCCTCGTGGACGACCACTACTGAACCCCCGCATAGCTGTTCCTGTAGTTTGAAATTGTCTCCAAAGTCGTGAAACGATGCTGTGAGCAATTCCGAACTCTGCAGCCACACTTGTCACACTGCGGGCTTCCTCCAACTTCTCTCTCTCCCAATGATTCGACCTCGGGTAAAAGCATCCAGATGTCGTCTAACAGATTGATTATTCGCCATTTCTCACTGAGGCAGCAACTCGGTGTGATTTTAACTGATATACGGCGTGCAATCTCTTTGCCAGAAATACTGATCTTACACCGACAACATGCTTTATACTACTCAGACACTCCCCCATTACGTCTACCGGCATATATGCGCATGTGTTACCGTACTTTACCGTACATCACCTTATTTAATCTCCTGATTGGTCTTTCTGTCCGCTCTGCCTCTTCGTTCAGCTGATATGCTAATTTTTCGACTTCGTCCTTACTTTTGCACACCAGTGTATATATATATATATATATATATATATATATATATATATATATATATATATATATATATATATAGATGTAGAATATATGTATGTGTGTGTCTTTAAAGTTATTTTTGATTAAAAAGGTTTACTTTGGTAATTTTCATGAAAAATAGGAAAGAGTAATTTGTTGAATTTTCGCCTCAATTTTTTCTTCATTTCTGTTTAAATCATCACCAATGCCTATTTGTGTGATACCGGAACAATACTTATAAGAAATCCGATTGAAAAATATTTTTGGTCAACTCATAGAAATGTTAAATAAGTAATGAAATGGGAAAATAAGCTTCATTAGCATGCAAATGAATCATTAAGGTTTCTTCAATAAATAAAAACAGATCTTTCTTATTTCATTAAATGTGTATAAATTTTTGTCTTGATTATAAGAAGAAAACCTAATTCAAAGGCAAATTCTTGCTGACTAAAACAACAAAACCGTAAAAATCTGTCATGTAAAACAAAGCAATCGTAAATAATTCTTTTCCTGTCCCTCCTTCTTAAAAACAAACACAGTTGTTGTTTTTATTTGCTTCAATTCTTTGCGTGTCTCAGAAGGTTATTTTCCTTTTCCTAGGGACTTAGTTAATCTTGAAAACTTATTACAAAGACTCACGCAACTGAAGCGTTTTGAAGGTTCTGCATATGAAGACTAAGAAGAAAACATTTTGATGTTAATTATTTTGCTGCATACTGTAGTTGAATTAGAAATTTAAATTAACTCTACATGGAAATGGTTCGTGTAAACGGGAAACAATATTGGTTGAAGTTTTCCCAATACCAGATATGTAGCGTTGACAGTTCAGATACTAATTAAAGGAACACCAACCTAAACAATATGAAACAATTAATTATTTGTTTTTGGACGTCTTTATTTCCTTGAGGATATAAATTCACAACTTAATTAATTTGCAACAACCGAAATAATGGCTGCAGATATTAGGAAACACATATTTTAACTTAATTTGTTGTAAGGAATTTAATATTATTCTAAAAGTTAAATGATCTATGTTTTTTTTTTTCATTCTGTATTGAATTTTGAAGATTTTAAAAGAACAACAAAAAATATCTTCACGTATGATATCGCATGCATATATCATATTCTTCTGGAAGAATATTTCTCGTATAATTTTAAAAAAAAACTTATAATGGAATTAATTATTTTCTGTTTAGATTTCATATTTTTAACTTTTTACTAAATATATTTTTTTTCTGTTTCAAGTAAATTTAACACTTTCACAGTTTAAATTAACTTTATCTATACTTACTATACTTGAGTATTGTTAAACTAATTTTTATGTTTTAAACTAAGTATTATGACGACTGGGTTTGTTATTTAGGCGTTGGCCTTGTACGCCCAAGTTAGCGGGTTCCAACCCAGTGTAAATCGGTTGGGTTTCATGATGCAAAAAATCGACAGCGTCCATGTTGTATGATTATGTGGTATGTAAGAAATCTCTGTAGTGTCTGTTTGGCTTAGATTCCTCCTGCAAAATAAATTTAAAAATTCTAGTACAATTTCACATCGTTAGAGCTTATGTTTCCGCCTCTGGAGAAAATTTCATTGTGGCAATTGGCTTAGATATAGTATTGTGAAAGTGAAAAAAGTTTCATGTTTGCTACCTAAGTTATTATATCTGTCTTAGAGCATATCATATACACTTGGGAATGGTTTGCTGTTCTTAAATACTGATGTAAACTGATTTAAGGTATCCGACTACCCTAAATTCATGATTTTTTTCAAAATTGACAAATTTGTTTATGATTTTTTAATAGACCATCTTATTCAACTTTATAAAATGCCATTTTTTTATTTTCCATTCACTAGAACAAAACTACAAGTGTTTTAGTAAAAGCAGATGCCATAATTTTACACAAGATGTCAAAACTTTAAAATGCGTTTAACTCAAAATGTGTTTTTTTTTTTTTGAAAACTCAAATGGGGGCAGTGATTGCTCAAAAAGTTTTGAAAATAATTTGCTGAAATTTTTTTCAATGTTTTGTATAACAGTAGAAGTGTTTTGACCTACAGATTTATCAATCACAGTTTTATTTCTAAATTTACAGTCCCTTATGGGAATATAGTCACTGTTTTTTTAAGCAATTTCGTATAATAACTAAAATAAAGTGCTCTAGTTTTTGTAAAATTAAAATCTCTCTTATCCTGAAGATAAATTCAAACATGAACAACAAAGTAAACACATCAAATCTGAAAATTTGAGAATGTGTTCAGAAAATTTTTGTACAGAGCGGGACTCGTTTATGTAATTATTTGTACATTTTCACCAGTTTTTTCCCATTTTGATAGCAATAATTTTTTCTCTGTTCTCAATTTTAAGATTTTTTCCTTAAAATATACTAAATAAATCAAAAAATCATGAAAAATCTATATATCTCCATTTTTTCCAAAAGTTGCAAGTAGTCAGATGCCTTAAAAGGGGTCCGGCACATCCATAGGAGCCCATGTTAAATTGTGTAAATTTATCTTCCTTTTTCTCAGAAATTGCTTACTTACTCTTCTCATATATAATATTTTACTTAAAGGTTATTTGTGCTATCAATAACACTTTAACGAAGGGTTTTGTCCTTTTGTTCAAAATTGAGTTAACCCTGCTGCTCTGTTCGGGTATATATGACCCAAATATGTAAATTACGGAGTACGAAATATATTCATAAAAATACAGAACGTGGACATTTTCATGAAACTTCTTGACATCGTAGATAAACCATATATTATTATTTACTCCTGGAGGGGTTTATGTTTATTTGTATTTCGAAAGAATATTTTCTATTTATACCTAATGTATCGTTCGGGTCAATATGACCTAACTCATACATGCTCAATTTTGTTTTCGAATAAATTAAAAGAAAAAAATAAAAACTTATAGAAGCTTCTGACAGAGAAGAAGTATCCGAGTATGAAAATCATACAAGTAATGGAATTGAGAATAAAGGTTCTGACTATAAAAAGATGTGGATATCAATAATTAATAGATGAACAATAAAGAGAACATTCAGTCCAAGAACTGTGAAATAAAGTGGAAGCTGAATCCGCTCCCACTTTCTTCTCGATCAACTGCTACTAATATTATAAAAAACTACTAAAGATATGCAACTGCAAGACGTAAAAAAAGCATTAGAAGTAGTATTCAGTTCTTCAATTCAGAGCGGAAACATAAAAATGACTAACCCTGAAAGAGAATGAGTTCATCTAAAAAAAGTGGAAAAAATGTTGAAAGTAAAACTTTTCAAGCATATACTGTACTCAAGCCCAGTGACCGAGTGGTAGCGTATCTCGCCTCTACACCACAGGTTCATGATTCTATCCTTAGGCTGTGCAATGTCGACTCAGCCTTTCATCCCTTCAATAAAGGTGTACCAAGCTTGCTTGGGGACTTAACACTGGGAACTTGATTTCAGATTGACCACCTGATCGGGGACATCTGCTCATGCACTTCAGAACCCAAGGTCACATATACTGAGATGGGCACAGTAGGCTGGGGCTCTCATGGGCTGTTGCGCCACTGAGTTCAGTACTGTATTATTATTGTCTGCTGGTGTTTTTATATGTTCGAAGGGGAATCAAGAAAAAGTACATGGGATAGAGAATCTGGCAGAAATATATTTCCTGCGACATTGTCTCTCGAAATATTTTGTAGTATGACGAGAATGACTCGTTTTGATAGTAAATCCACTCGTCAAGAAAGAAGAAAAATCAGATAAATTAGCTGAAGTGCGAGATATCTGTCAAAAGTGAATAGAAATTTTATCAGAATTATATAATCCAAATGGAAATATTACTGTAGATGAACAATTCGTAGCATTTCGTGGCCGATGTCCTTTCAAAATTACATATCAAGTAAGATATCTAAATATGTGATCAAAATACGGACTTCATAGGACCGTATAACTTCGCATGTATTGAAAACACATATTTACTCTGCAGAAGAACAAGGGTCAAAGCCAAATAAAACCTAGGAATGCGAGTAGTGTGTGATTCCACATGTGGGTATTTGAGACACAATATTTTTTATTCGATAATTTTTAACATCTTACGACTTAGACAACTTCTTTTCAAAACGTAAAATGACTGTACTTGGCACCATTAGAAGAAATAAACCAGAACTTCCTGAAGAAATGCCAAATAAAAAGTTCACAGCTCCATATTTTATTTAATATAAGACACAATAGTTGCAAACTACATCCCGAAAAAAAGAGCAAGAGAGCTAATATTATGAGCACTTTGCATTAAGGTATCCGACTATGATCGGAACCGTGATTTTGAAAACGTATAAATGACTAATATGTATGATATATGGTGTCACTTAGAATAGAGAATGTATATAAAATAGTTTTAAGAATAGTATTACAATAAAAAATTATTTAAGTACAATATTTTGGCAAAAAATGAACATAGAATGACCTATTTTTCAAATGTTCTCCTTTTGCGAAAATGCATCTATTACAGTAATAGTTTGCCTTCGTATAGCGCAGAACTCTCTACATAGGCTCAACTAGACTTTTTGACATATATAACTTAGAAGTGGGTTTATCCATGTTTTATGACAACAGGAGGGAGAAATTTTAAGAAAAAAACGTCAATATCTCTTTCAAATGGTTGTAACTCTAAAAATAATGCGAAAATTTCAAAAATCGTAGTTGAGCCTCTGTAAAGAGGTCTGAGCTATATACAGGCAAACTATTATTATAATAGAAGCACTTTTAACAAAAGAAGAACATTTTCATAAAAAGGTTATTGTAAACTAATTTTATGCCGTAATATTGTATTTAAATAATTTTTTTTTTGTCAAAATGTCCTTAAACAATTTTAGGCATGTATTCTAATCTAAGTGACATTAAATATCCTGAAAATTATCCATTTATGTGCTTTTTTTTAGAATCATGGTTCCGAATGTAGACGGATACCTTAAGGCAAAGAAGTTAGCACACAATAGACCTGACAAAAACTCATTAATGATCATAGATTATAATTCAATTAAAGGACTGTGAACTATTGAACATTTTTTAAACACATAAACTTACAAAAGACAAACAAATCGCTGGCCCATGATAGTATTCTATAACATGCTTGATGCCTTACTTGAATGCATTCTGCGTTCAATGCCTTTGTTCTATAGACTTAAATACATAGTAATTGAATGAAAACAAATTGACTAAACGAAGGCAATTTTTTGAAAAAAGTGGAAAATCCCTCAATATGCCTGGAAGCAAGGCCTAACCTACCAAAAATTTGAGTCAGTAAAAATAGCGAAACGAATTCAGAGAAAATGTGAAAGCGTACCAACGGAATCTGCTGAGTTTACCACAAAGGGGCAAGAAACACATTTGCCAAACTCATATAAAATTTTTTTTGTTCAAATTGTAAATAAAAGTAAGTTTCAGTTTCGAATATTTTTCTGCTATTTTTATAGATATTTTATATTATTAGATCTATTTTTAAACTTAATTTACTATTGTTTCAACCATTTCTTAAATAACACCTGTCATTTACGACAAGAAAGTTAGTTTTTTTAATCGGGTCATATTGACCCGAACGCTACATACGTGTTGTAAATACGAACATAACAGCAGATTAATTGCGAATTTTTACAATTGTCCAATATTTTTCCTAAAATTTATTTTAAAATTCATATCTAAAAAGTGTACTTGATATACGAGGTGTGTAAATTAAATAATGAGACTGGTTTTTTTTTTTTCACTTGTTTATTCCAATAAACTTACAATCCAACATTGTCTCCTTCAAAGTAACTGCCTTCTGAAGCCACACACACAGCGCTGGAGACGTTTCTTCCACTCCTCATAGCACTGGTGGAACTCGGATATGCCATTGGAATAGCCTTCAGCTGGTCGGTTACAGCCGTTTGAATGTTTTCCAGTGTCCCAAAACTATGTCCCTTGAGGTGATTTTGCAACTTTGGAAAGAGGAAAAAAGTCACAAGGTTTCAAGTCGGGCCAATAGAGGGCTGAGGAGAAACAGGAATGTTCTTACTGGCCATGAAACGGTTCACTGAGAAAGGGTTTTCGGAACCATTTTGGTGCAGATCTTTTTCTCATCTTCAATCCATTGGTCGAAATCTGATGTACGGTGATGCGATACAAACTCAACTCTTCCCCAATCATTCTGACTGTCAAGCGACGATCTGAACGCACAAGATCCCGGAACTCTAACGGCATTTTGCATAACGGCTGAAAATGCCTTAAACCACCGAAAACCCGAGCCCTTCACAAAACACTGTCTCCGTAGTCTTGCTGAAGTTTTGCAAATGTTTCCGTGCGTTGTGTCCAAGTCTGAAGCTAAACTTGATAGCACTGTCACTCATTTCAGAACACACAAGAAAAAACCTGTTTCACTAAACAAATCACTACAAACAATTAACTTGATTCAACGACTTCAAACTCATACTGATGACGCATCACATGTTTACCTACCTTTTTCCCTGTCCTTTTTCGCAGTATTGCCAAATCAAACACTACGCTACCAGTATCATTACTTAATTTACATACCTCGTATCTAATTTCATCCATTAATTATGTAAATATTTTAAAGGCCGGCTCAGTGAAAATTCTGAGGATTATATGATTAGTAGTTTTTTTGAGAGAAAAGATACATCAAAAGTGAAAAATAATACAGTTTGAAAAAAAACAGTCTTTAAAGTAAAAAATTTGTAATTTTTTGAACATTTACCTTTTTACTACTGTCCAGAAGCATATGAGAAGTATTTTTACTCTCTGCTCATTCAAAGATTCTTCTAAAATTCTTTTCTTCATTATTTTTTACAATTTTGCCTTTTTTTGGGATCTTAAGATGTTTTCGTTGGGCTACACGAATCCTACGTGTATCTAGTTTTTTGAAGGACGCACAGTTATAATTTGGTTCAATATCACAATGTTTTAAGATCATTAATTTTGCCACTTGACTCATTTTGAACTGCTTAACCCTAATTTTAGAGTTTTAATTGTACAAATGCAGATCTTGGGATCAATATAAATATGGTATTTTCAACTTAATTGGGTTATAGTCCTTTCGATGTAAACATTTTTCTCAATAAAAATAGGATCACCTAGATCTCTAGAAATTGGGTTCATTTAATTCATTATGGTATAGGGCATGTGTATGTGTTTATGATCATAGTGCCTTTCATTAATTTCAGCTTCTGTCTTTTGAAACTTGCATCAGGCATTTATACCCGCAGGACACAGTCCATGTTGAGCGTCTCGTTTTGATACAAATGAAAAATAAAACGCCTAAACAACAGTTTTCATGCTGTGTAGATGTTTTATATTATTTTTAATCACCATACTATATAATACCTTTGAATTTCTTATATTAAGATGTCGGTTGCGACCACTTAGATATTTTCCATCACTTAGATTTTTTGTATCCTGTTTCATTTTTAAACCCAAAAGACGCGTACCCATACTCTTTTGGACAAACTCAATACATTCTAATTTTTTCCACTTGAATATCCTATGGATTCTCGCTCATCAGAAATTTATGCAAGGGGGAAACACAGGTGTCTCTACCAGAGCTCAGTTGATTCGCATAAAGGAGTAGCTTCATTTAAAAAATAAATAAAAATGCTTCTTAATTATCATACTTCCTCTTATCATATATCATTTTAAACAAAAAAACATTTGAAATTTTAAAACAATAAAAATAGAGAGAAAATCGATAATTTTTCAAAAATCTGTTCCGGATGTGCATATAATTATCTTCAGCATAATTTTTGTTAATCTTTGTATCTTACAGTCTTAATAATTAAAAATAACCACACATACGTGGTCAATCAGATGTATCCTTGAAAATTCCCATAGCATATTTGGGGTTCTTCTATTTTTGACAGCATCAAGCTGTTTTCGCTTAAAAATATCCGACTACATTCGGAACCATGATTTTTAAATGGATAATTTTCATGATATTTAATGTCAGTCAGATTAGAATACATGCATAAAATTGTTTTAAGGACATCATGTCCAAAAAATTATTTAAATACAATATTTTGGCAAAAATTAACTTAGAATAACCTTTTTCAAAACGTTCTCTTTTTAAAAAATGCTTCTATTATAATAATATTTTACTTATATAAAGTAACGACTTCTTCAGAGAGTCTGGACTATGAATTTTGAAAAATTTGCATTACTTTCAGAGTTACTACTACACTCATGTCCATAAATTAAGGATAATGAAGTTCAGGCAAAGAAAAGAGACAAAAGCAAAACAAATTTGACTTATTTGTAAAATTTATTTATTAAACAAAAGGCAAAAGAGCAAAAAGATGCTAAGTATGTTTGACATAATTCATAAAAATTGCGATTTTTACTCCCTGAGCAAATTTAAAAGAAGAACCTATTTACAAAAAACAGTATAACATGGTTAATATGATGGTTAATACGGAGTATGTCTCCCCGGACGATGCAATACAGGCCTTACAACGCCTAGCCATGCTGAGCATCAAAATTATCAATCTGATCTTGGGGAATATTACACCACTCATCAAGCAATGCCTCCGAAGTTCCGGTACAAACGTGGGAGGGTATTGACGGGCTGAAATTCGTCGGCCAAGCATATCCCACACATGCTCTATTGATTCAAATACGGTGAGTATGCAGGCCAATACATACGAGTGGTAACCTCCGATTGAAGGCATTTGTCTACAATGTTTGCACGGTGAGTGACGGGCGTTGTCATCCATAAACAGAAATTCAGCACCCATGGCGCCCCTCGAAAACAAACGTACATGTTAATTCCAGAATGACATCCCGATAGAGTGGCCGTCATCGTTACACTCTGAACATACAGGTCAGTTTTGGAACCAAGAATAATTCCTCCCCCAAACGAGCCATCCTGGACCACCGTAACGGTGTCGTTCCTCAATGGTGTTCTCCCTTGGTGGGTAACGTACCCGCGCTCTCCATAATAAAGTCCAGTGAGGATCAGACTTCAAAACTAAACCTGGGACCCGTCGAAAAACATCACACAAGACCACTGTTGTGGTGTCCACAATGCATGCTCTCTATTCCAGGTTAACTGCAGGGCGACAGTGAGTTGAGGTAAATGCAGAAACACATCTGACAGGCCTACGAGTATATAGATCAATGTGCCCTAAGCGTCTGTACACGGTCTGCCTTGAAACTGTCGTACCGGTACCTGAAGAGAGCTGACGAGACCGATCTGATGCTGTGTTCGTCTGTTTTTTTGGCAGGAACTGCCGCCTACCGGTCCTCATTCGTTGTTGTGTTCCTCGGGGCGACCCTGTGCTGTAACATCTACTCACATTACCATCATCTTGGATTCGCTGGGCCAAAGACTGGAGATGACACTGGGTGATTCCAAGTTCCTCGGATACTTGCAGCTGGGTAAGTCCACATTCCAGTTGTCCAATAATTCTACCACGTAAAATCATTCAAATGCTTCCTTTGTGCCATATTTATGTGGTTATTGCACTGAAATTTAAAGTGCTTGTGAACAATTTAACTTTTGCCACCATTCCCCTATATACTCCCTCTCTTACACTCTCGTCATTGTGACGTACTATCCGCGCCATCTGGAGGTTTCCCTGTAATTTGCATATTTTCTTTTTCTTCAAGATGTGTGTGATAATTCTACAGGTGAAAATTTTATTTAGAGTTCAATTTCGTGTGCATTCTGAATTATCCTTAATTTATGGACATGAGTGTAAAATGAAATAATTATCGGCATTTTTTTCTTAAAATTTATCTTCGATGTAGCAAAATATGGATAAACCACTTCAAAGTTATATATTTCTGAAATTTCTAGTTCATCCTTTTTACTGAGCTATATACAGACAAAATATTATTATAATAGAGGTAACGCCTTTTCCTAAAAGGAGGACGTTTTGAAAATTGGTCATTCTATGTTCATTTTTTGTCAAAATATTGTACTTAAATAATTTTTACTGCAATCACATATTCTTAAAACAGTTTGATATACGTTTTCTAATCTAAGTGACACTAAATATCAAAAATATTAACTATTTTTACGATTTTGCATTGTTCCGAACGTAGTCGGATACCTTAAAGGAATAGGAAGTGAAGTCGGGAAATTTTTTCAGATATAAAAGAAGTGAAAAACGTCACCAGGTTTTTTTCACAGCAGCCTATTTTATCATAATCCTAATTATTTTTATCTGAATTGGCTCATTTTTAATGGTGTAATTGTGTTTTGCATTTTATCTCGTATACCGTAATGTTAAATGAGTCATTCCTTTGCATGCTAAAATGTAAAACAAAAAAAAATTGGTATCTATGGAATATTTTGAAATTGTAAAAAAACGCTACGTATTATCAAAAGATGTATTAATTACACCGCTGCAAATTTTCATGAAATTTCAGACCTTTTCCCGTCTGAAAATGTACTCCACGTTTAGAGATTCTCGTAAATTTGATGAAGACTGCCTTAAAACATAATTTTAAAAATGTAATTGAATCTAGAAAAAGAAATAATATTTATATTGTTACAAAATTTGTGTAAATAGTGTAAATAATTTGTTTTTGAGTGTTTAATACATTTATATTACTTAAAGTTAAATCTTGTTTACATTTGGCCCAAGTTAGTCTTAGAGTTGTGAAGCCCCGCCCATGGGGACACACCCGCCCTGCCCCTATCCACGCGACCTGTTTCTGTAGGGAAGAAACCAAGAACCACCAAATCATTCATACTGATATTTGTTTATTTAGATCTTAGTTTAAAAACACAACAATAATAATCTAAGGAGTCTGATCCAGAATAAGAAGACAAGACACGTATTACCTAATAATCGTGCAATTGACTACTGAATCTAACTTATAGATTAATTCCTATCTCTCACTAATATAGCTCTTTCCTTATAGCTTATATCAGTGTTTCTCAAACTTTCAATAGTTGCGACCCAATATTCAATCTTTTGTTTTCATCATGCTCCCCCATACTAAAGCAATATATTGAATTAAAAAAATACTGCACTCTGGCGCTAAAGCTACAATACGACTTCAAGCCACCTCCGTAAATAATCCTTCATAACTCATCCAACTAATTGCCCCGGACATATATATACGTCTTTCCGAAGTATGATCTTTATTGTGCACTGCTATCCATAAGATTATTCTGAGGGATTTTTGAATGCAATCAAAGTATATTGACAGTGTTTGCAAAAAAAAGGTTCACTCATTTCAGATTATTTTGTTCATTCCCTTCTCTCTCCCCCAATACATCCCATACGAACACCGCCGGAAAACAGTGGCAGTGGGGAGCAAATCGCGTAACTTTTAATTGGCAGTTGAGGGTTTATTATAATGTTCAAATTATCAAGATGAATGTAGATTTTTGTATTTAATTTTGTATACGACAAGCCCATGCGGGGGTCAAATGATAATCAATAATCTTGTTCTTAACTTAGTAATGCTAAATTAATTATAAAATACTATGTACAATACATTTATTAGTATATTATAACAGAGTAAATATGTATTTTATTTTTTATTATGCCAGAATATATTTCCTTTTGTTTACTTTCAGTAAGTAAATAATCTTTTTGTTTCTTCAGTTTTCAATATGCTCACGCCCCTTGCAGTTATCACGCCCATCTGGGGCGCGCTTCACAGTTTGAGAAACACTGGCTGATATACATTCGCTTACTGCTATATCCTAGGTAAACAGCTACGTCCTTTATCACTTCTATTGTTGCTTTCCGACTATGTTCCTTTTGTTCTCGGCCAATTGTTTTGTCTTCGTCTGTACCGGTACGGCTATGTTAATTCCAGGACTTAGATTATTTTAAACTTTATCTCAAATCACTTACAGCTACTCTCTATTTAGCGACTTTACTTCCCACTTAGCAATCACTTCTACGCATAGACATAGACCTCTACATAGACATAGCCAATATCCTGCGAATGCAAGCTTCCAATATATATACGATTCCTACGCACATAACCACGTTCCTCTTGAGTTGGTTGAAAGAATTGCCATTCTGGCCCCAAAAGAACCCAAGAGGACAGTTAGATGAAATCGAGATGAAAGCCCCGTCACAGAATTCCTGACACCCCTTAATCTATAAAAATTGTATTCGACTTGTATTCGAAATTCGAAAGCTAAACTAAAGTTTTGAAAACTTCATATAGTTGATTATTACTGAATTTTTGTTTTGTTGTATTTATTATTAATTTCCCTTTTTTTTCAACACAAGTATAAAATTGCAGAAAAAAATGCTTGCTTAACGTGGATATAACTTTAATTTGAAACATATAATTTTATTTTTATAGGAAAACAAAATTGTTTGTTTTTCTATGTATAAGATATACCGGACTTTTTTTATAATATTTTTGGGTTGACTGTAATCAGTATTAGTATTCTGAATAAACTGATTTGTAGTTTAAAAGTATTTTTCTTTCAAAAAAATTATCCATATTATTGTTTTAAAATTCCAAGTAAATGCCTAAGAGTATTAAAGCAATGTAAACTAGTCTTGAAATCAGATACATTTCATGCACTGGATAGATATCGGAATACGTGAAATGCATGGTAAACATAGTTTTATTTAATAAAATAAATCTCCGCGACGAATGCATTTAAGAGTTCGATAAGTCATCAACTGGTTTAAATTGATAGCATAGTAAAAGCATTGATTTAATCGCCCAAAGTGTTTTAATCTTCAAGTAATAAAATCTTCTCATCCAAGTTAAACTTTATTATTCGCCAGGCAAACATAACTTGAGAGTTTTATTTTCAAAAAACGTTAATGAATAAAGATTAGCTATACTTAACTCTAATCATGTATAAATAATTGAATAAAACTATGAAATTTTTAGAACATTTTTATGTGAACTAAATTTTCTTCCAGATATTGCATAAATATTATAGCGAGGTTTTATTTTTTATGGATCAGAGCATAAAATATTTTATCTTTTTATGGGAAGTAGATATCATTAACCACCAATGCGTGCACGTGTTTATGAGATATAGGAATTGCTGAGAACGCTTAATATCGAATCCAGGTTTTGGCAACTCCATGGCACGCGTACAACCTGTGGCACGCTGAGCAATTCCCAAAGGCTCTCTACCAAGATGATCAAATTAAATTTCTCTATTTTTTTTCATCTTAATGCATATATATAAAAACTATTTTTTACTTTCTCAATTATTTACCCATGAAAGAGTTGCAAATTAAAACACTCTATGTTTAAATGTGACTCATTATTGGTGCTAAATGTTTAATTTAAATCAGAACGATTGGGCAGTACTCGTAAAAGAAAGCATCACTCATTACTGAGTAGTAAAAAAGATTCTAAGTTATTGAAAGCAAAATTTACGGAATTATGTATGAAAAATATATTGATAAATTGACAGCTATTTTTAAATTGCTGCATATGCCATTGCCGGAATGATTTAATTGTTTGAAGAGATTGTCATGAGATTAAACTGCATTTGGTAATAATGTTGATTAAAGAGGAATATGCGAATACGCACCTGATGTATTGCTGAGCCAATTCCAATGAATACCTAGTACAAAAAATCTATTAGGACCACTTTTGAGGAGGCTATGTTCGCATCATACCACCTTCAAGTCATACCATCTGTGCTTTGAATTACGGAGCAGCAATTTCGAACAATTCCGGTGATAATCACTTGTCATTGTATTTCTGAGCGTCGAGCTGTAATATATTAGCATTGTAAACATGTTTTACATCTCATAAAAGTGTATTTCACCTCTTGCTGTCCCTGTGACGGGCTTTACGAGACTTTCTTCTAATAATTCTCTTGGGAATCTTTGGGCCAGCAATCGCGATGTTTACAGCCATCCCTCTCGAGAGGAAACCATGTTATGCAGATTAGCTAGTGTATATATAGTTAAAAAGTTTAATAATCGTGGATTAAAAGGAAAAGGGGAGCGGAGTCGATGAAATCAGTGCTGATACGGTAAGAACCAGATTTACGCCGTGTTACTATAGGGCGGATTTTAACTATTGGGATAAATTAGGGAAGTTAGGATTATTAAGATAACATTGATTAAAAGTTAAGCCTTTCAATTTCGTACGTGATTTATTCACATAGGGTTTGAGATCTCGTTATATCACTACAAAGGTTCCCTCTACAGTTTGCTTGTCTTGGAATATTATCTTTGGTAATAATAAATTAGATTTATTATGGTTAGTCTTGGTCATCCATCTTTACTTTCCCTACAGATTTAGATCGATAAGATGACGGGGGAAGCGTCCTCTTAGGGGGCGTTCAGAGTTAACTCTGAATATAATGTGAATTTTTCAAAAGTTCTGGAATTTGAGCCTCTGTAGAGAGGTCTGAGCTATATACAGGCAAAATATTATTATAATAGAAACCATTTTCACAAAAGGAGAGCAGTTGGAAAAAAAGATTATTCTAGTTAATTTTTTGCCAAATTATTATATTTAAATAAAAAATTTTGTCAAAATGTCCTTAAAACAATTTATGCATGTATTATAATCTGGGTGACACTAAATATAAAAATTATCCATTTATGCGTTTTTAAATTACGGTTCTAAACGTAGTCCGATACCTTAAGAAAATTACCCCCTACCCTAAAATGAAGTTGCAGGAGATACTAATATTGGGTATTATACGTAATTATTTCCTTTTTTTTAAATTATCAGATGTACATTCTAGAAATTTGGTACTCAGATTCTTTTCATAGAGTAGAGATGTGCTACAGAATTATTTTAAGAAAATATACCCCCAAAGGGACTTTATAGATAATTATTTCAATTTTTTTTGAAACTAGGTGAGCAGATTATTTTCATAGAATAGAGCTCCCCTAACGCAAAATTTTGCGAAAATCTACCCCCGAGTGAGATTGCGGGATTAGAGTGACGTTAGTTAGAGAAAAAAACAATCCCTTTTTTAATTATAATAGCCACATACTTGAAATTTGTTATGCGTGTTTCTTACTTTGAAAATAAATCCATTTGGAATGAATGCAAAGGTACAACATTATTGATTTATGGAACAGAGTGACAGTGATGGTGAAGAAGAAATAGAATTGATGATGTGACTAAAAAATGTAATAGAAGACAAATAGGATGAACTTTTCATGTTATTTAATAGTGAAGTTCATAAAAAACAGTATTTACAAAAAACCTTTCCTTTAAAAAAACAGTATTTACATATATTTACAAACTTCTATTGGTTATCTTTACTTTTAACACTAGAACGTCCGGGATTCTAATTACTCTCAAACGTCCACCGGTGTCACTTTGACACCGCGACATAAAATATATAAAAACAATTGTTTTAAGGTATCCGACTACGTTCGGAACCGTGATTTTGAAAGCGTATAAATGGATAACATTTATGATATTTGGTGTCACTTTGATTAAAAATGTATATAAAATTGTTTAAGAATAGTATTGCAATAAAAAATTATTTAAGAACAATGTTTTGACACAAAAAATGAACATAGAAGGACGCATTTTCTAATATTCTCCTTTTTGCTTAAAATGCTTCTATTATAATAATATTTGACCTGTATATAGCTCAGACCTCTGTACAGACGCTCAACTAGATATTTTGAAATAAAGAATGTTTTTTTCCAGGTATAGAAGTTTAAGTTGGCATTACTTTCCAAGATGGTGACCGATTTAACAGCTGTCAAATGATTTATTCTCAGTTTGGTTTTTGGCAATTCATCAAAGCGATCATCAAACAAGGCGTAGATTCATCGAATGGGCCCAAAACGAGATTGCCGTTGCTCCCGATTTTCATAAGCGAATTTTGTTTAGCGATGAAGCGAACTTCTGGTTGAATGGCTACGTCAACAAACAAAACTGCCGCATTTGGAGTGAAGCTAATCCACAAGTGTATGTCGAAACACCGTTACATCCAGAAAAACTGAATGTTTGGTGCGCTTTATGGGCTGGTGGAATCATTGGTCCGTACTTCTTGAAAAACGATGAAGGGCCACAACGTTACAGCCACTACGTGATCGGGTAAGGAGCCATGATTACTAACTTTTTCATTCCTGAATTGAACAATCATGATGTCCAGGAGCTGTGGTTCCAACAAGACGGCGCAACATAATCGATTGTGGCACAACTCGTGCCACAATCAATTTATTGAAAGACACGTTTGGTGACCGCCTAATTTCACGTTTGGACCTGTGAATAGCCTCCCAAGATTCAGGATTTAACACCGCTACACTATTTCTGTGGGCTAGTAAAAAGTCATTGGTCTATGCGGATAAGCCATTAAACGCTTGACCATTTTGGAAGACAAACATTCGCCGTGTTATTGCCGATATATGGCCACAAATGTTGGAAAATGTCATCGATAAATTGGACGCCCAGATTGGACTACATCCGAGCCAGCCGTGGCAGTCCTATGCCAGAAATCATATTTTAAAATGTAATGCCACAAGATTATCTTTCCAATAAAAGAATTCATGTCAATCGAATAATACATCGTTGTTTTTATTGCAATTTAAAGTTCTATACCTCTAAAAATACTCCCTTTATATGATTTAGAAGTGTGTTTATCCCCTGTTTTACGACAACGGAGGGGAGAAATTTTGCGGAAAAGCGCTGATAATTATTTCAATGGGTTGTAACTCTGAAAATAATGTGAATTTTTCTAAAACTCACAGTTGAGCCTCCGTCCGTGCAGAGGTCTGGAGCTATATACAGGCAAATTATTGATTACAATAGGAAGCATTTTTCACAAGAACGAGAACCTTTTGAAAAAAAGATATTCTAAGGTATTTTTTTTGCCCGAGAATATTGTATTTAAATAATTTTTGTCAAAATGTTCTTTATAACAATTTTACACATGTATGGAAATACTAAGTGACACTAAATATCATGAAAATTATCTTTTTATGCTTTGCTTTTTAAAATCACGGTTCCGAAATTAGATCGGACACCCTAACTAAATAATTTGCAGGACTACTGTTCAATAGAGCTTTAGTTTTGTGACTTTTTAATATTATTTCATGTAATTAACATATTTTTGTCCCTTTATATCACAAGAAACTGGAGTTGGCATTATGTTTATGTTTCGAGAAGCTTGTTGGACAACTGCTTTTTCGCAAAACATTTCCGATTTGCAAATCTGCCAAGAACGTACTAATATGCAGTATCCTTATCTGTGTTATCCTTAGCAATATATATATATATATA
>BMAU01013872.1:0-143526 GCA_019973935.1 Trichonephila clavipes
AAGTGCATTATTATTGCATTCAGTAAATTATTATGTATAAGGGGGGGCGCGATAAAAATTGTGATTGAAAAGGGGGGCGCCAATGTTGAAAGTTTGAGAAGCACTGCCTTAGCAGACTGAGACGTATATATACCCCGGTGGCACTTAAGACGTTAAAGTCGTGTCGTAGTTTTAGCGTCAAAGTAGAGTATTATTGAATTCAATACATAGTTATATGAGGGGGCGTGGTGAAAATTGTGATTGAATACTGGGTCGCGAACATAGAAACTTTGAGAAGCAATGCCCTAGCGGAGAGATAGGGCAACTGCTAGTTAAATGATTCAATTGCAATAAATTGAACCATTAGCCTCCATTAGTTATTTTACTTTGTAGACACATGTGGTAGTGAATTCATGATAACATTTTTTCGTTGGTTTATTTCCATTTTGTTATGTAATGAGTGTATTTTTATTCCAGTAAAGGGGCTGTATATTGGTATTTCTACCTTTGCAGGTCTAGTACAATTCCAAGGAGCTGATATTACTTTTTATTGCAACATCACCATTAAGGCGATACAAATTACCACAAGTAATTTTGACGCCAGTTTCTTCACCAGAGGGAGACACCTTAGCTCTGCTGATGCGAAATCTGTACTTAAGAATATAATTTTGCCGAGAGCATCCAGGCCAAACAGACACTCAGGGGATCTTTTTTGTGCCATATATTCATACGACATAACCGCTGTCGATTTTCTGCATCGGGAAAGTCCCTCGACTTAAGTCGGGGTCGAATCCGCTACCTTGGGCACAGAAGACCAGCGGCAAACCAACTACGCCACCCAGCCGGCTTTATTGAGTTTATTTAATGTTACCGTAAAAGACAACTTTCTTTGAAGAAAAGTACGTTTCTTACCTCCCGCTAGGAACTATTCAAAGATAGGTTTTGCATTTCTTTTTATAACACGTTGAGTGATATTTACAAAATACATTTTGTGTGCCAATATTAAAATCTACAAAAGGAATAATAAATTAGGTATATTTCTCATTCAAGAATTTTTAAGAATGTATACATATTGCTTTCCTTGAAATTTCAGAAAACAGGGGAAGAAAGCAAAAGTGATATCAACGCACTATAGTGCAGGACGAGGACTATTGATTTCGGAGCTAGCTATTTTGAGCCATAATCAAGTAAAGGAACGATACTTGAGCTGGCACCTGTCTCCCGTAATTTCCTCACCACATCAATGGGTACATGTTTGAGCCTCGACAGATTTTATGTGCATTGGCCCTCTCTATACGGTTCTGCAGGTCAAATTCAAGACACGTCTGCCTCGATTCTATGACCATTAGGCGCTCAGAAAGCAGAGATAAACACATAGTAAAATAATGCTTCTGAAACTTTCAATGTTTGCGACCGAATATTCGATCATAATTCACCATCCTCCATACCATAACAATGTATTGAGTTCAATAGTACTATACTTTCACACTACAGCTGCAATACGACTTTAACCTAAGTGCCAACGGCGTATATGAATGTTTTGCTCAACCAAAACGTTAATTGTCCTAGAATTCCGAAGTCCGCGCTCTTTTCCGTGCACTGTTATCCATAAAATTATTTCGGAAGTTTTGAAATGTAATAAAAGGTCCTTGTCAATGTATGCGAAGGATTTCCTTACTTCACAAGATCTCTTATATATATATATATATATATATATATTCTTTTCTTCCCCTTCAACCACTATACATCGCTTACGTGGAAGGGGTGGCACTGGGTAGCGGAATGCGTAACTTTTAATCGGCAGTTATTGGATTAATTATAAACCGTTCAAATTATCAAGGTAATTGTTAATTTCTGCATAGGTATAACTTTTATATTTGCAAGCCCATGAGAACACTGGCAATTTATTGACTTTGTTCTTTACTTAGTATTGTTAAATTTATTTATAAATAAAGTGCGCAGTACTGATAAGATTATAAAGTGTATTATATCAGTATAAATGTGTAATTTATTTTTATCATGTTAGATCGAAGTGTTTCTCAAACTTACAATACTGGCGACTCAATTTTTTCAATCATAATTTTTGTCGCCCTGTACAACAATAATGTATTTACTGCAATAAAATGCACTTTGATACAGAGACGCTAAAGTTCCAATACACGATCTTAATTATGATCCGTACAATTAATACGAAAAGCATATTACATTTTTGTGTATGTAACTTTTAAGTAATATATATATATATATATATATATATATATATATATATTTCAAGAAAAATTACTTAAAATATATATTTTATTTACTTATTATTATGCTATTTTTCTTTCTCTAATTTTTAAATTGCAACAGATCGCAAAATGATATATTTAATTAAAGATTTATTTCTCCTTCAGCATTCGTTTATCAAAGTACAAATGTCATTAGAAAAATAGTCTAGTCTATCTTGCTCTCTATCATAACCATCACATTTGACATCATAGGGTACGTTTGCATTAGTCTGGGCAACCTATCGGACGTCTGCGCAAAAAACATGTAAAACCTCGTACAATTCCAGTCAGTTTTTCATATTTCTATAGCTACAGAATCTAGCTTGTGTGTAAATGTACATTTTTTTAAATTTACGTTAATTGTAATTACAGTAATTAAGTATTTACGGCGTTAGATTAAAAACAAAATCATACATACATTTTTAAGTCGCAAGCAAACATTCGACGATAATAAAGGATCAACAAGTACACAGACGGGCATGGTTCAGAAAATTAAATCAGGGCAATAAATATTCTCAAAAATACTTAAATTTTGGATTTACCACTACTGAAGTAAATGATGGGGAAAAAAACCCAGCTCGTTGTGTCAAAACATACAAATCTGAAGAACAACATGTGAAAGTTGTTTTTAAAACCATGTAAAAATCATTTAGTTATGTTGGTGAAGAATTTTAAAAAGTATTTTCTGGATGCAAGTTACTTGGTAGCAAGTTACGAGTGGATTAGGGATCTATTTCAAGATACTCCAGAAGGGCTCTCAATTTCCGAAGAAGAAATCTTCATAGATTTCACATCCAGTGAAAAATTAAAAGGTAATTTAGAAAAAATCGCTCTTTGAATTTTGGGTAGAGGTGGATGAAGAATTATCTGTACTGAAAATAAATCAATTCGTATACTATTACCATTTTCAACATCCTACCTTTGTTAAACCGGATTTTCCGCGATGGCTGCTTTGAAGACAAAATACAGATCTCAGCTAAATATAAAAAAATAGCTCAGAGTGTCAATTTCTGATATTAATCCTTCCTTTGGAAAACTTTGCTCTACAAGACAAGCCCATGAAAGTCCCTAATAATTATCAAACCTGTTCTTAATTTAGCATTAAGAAATTATTTATAGAATACCTTCTTTAGTACTGATACATTAAACGTATACTGGCTGAAACACCAGCTCTCTCTCTTTGCACGAGTTCATTTTTTTAAAAAAAAATAAAATATTATTATTTATATAATAGCTGAACTGAAAGGAGAGTAAAACTGCGTTCACGACATTGTATACAAAAGTGTAAAATGATTTTTTTAGATAAATGCTATAATTGTGAATAACTATTTAAAAGAACTGCAATTTTTTTTAAACCTCACAGAATTAGCATTTAAATTAATGTTAAATAATGAAAAAGAACATAAAATTCAGATGAAGAATAATTGTGTTACTTTTTAATATTTAAAGCGAGAAGATTTCAAAATTTTTTAAACCGGGAGCAGGCGCGCAGTCGATACTAACGTTAATGGTAGTGCGGGGGGACTCAGTCACCCTAATCATTTGTCTATAATTATTTTTACTGTACACGATAAAAATCGGAATTCCAGTGAATAATTTAATTAAGAGAAAAAGTATACTTACCGACTTTCAAGGACTATTCCATTTTCTTTGATGATTTGAGAAAAATCCAATAAAACACTGAACTAAAAATCATTCAAAAGTGCAAGACCTTAATAAAGGACGCAAATCAGAGACACTTTTCATTAATATTACAGAAATGTTATTTGCTGTCAAAGCTGTCATATTTTTAACAAGTTATTGTAGTTTTAATGAGCTTTCATGATCGAGTGAATGAATATTAACGTCGCACTGTTCAGCTGCACGAGGGCTTTTGGAGATGGATCTCGTAATTTTGAAGCATGGTTAAGTGACGAGGACGATACTTGAGCTGGCCTCTTTTAACTACCCCACCACTCCAACAAGAGGACGTTTGAACTCTTGACATATTTACCGTGCATATCTCCTCTACACGGCAAGTTTTTAGTGGTACTGGGCTCGAACTCGCAACACCTTTGGTAATCAACAAATCAAACATCAAGTTGAACTTTTTTTTTCTTGTGTCTTTTTGACAAGGTGAACTGAACCTTGTGGTACACTTATGGCTTCATATTTTAGGTTGATGGAGTTCTTTAGGAAGCATTTGAAAATTTTCCTTTCGTTTCATGTTCATGGCGTTTCTCAATCATGAATAATATGTATTCTTTCAGCAGGTTTTTCTTTTGCTTGATCTGTTTCAAGTTCTTCATTAGAGATCACAGATGTCCCGCGCCACCGCTCCCGGTTTCAAAGTGTATTCAGAAAAAAATACGAGTGATCTAAATAACCATACCAGTAAGTTTGAAGGTCAATCAAATGATTAACAAATGTATTATGCAGCCTGACTCAAAAGTGAATCATGTCTTCTTTTTCTTTTTCTACAACTAATGTACAGTATTTCAATAATATTTACAGTGATGAATTGTTTATCTTCTTAGAATTTTTCTCAGCGTCTGGGTTTCGTTTTTCTTTTAACGAGTAATATTTTATGTTAAAACGTAATAAAAATCTCTCATTGAGGAAATACAGCAAATTAAACAAAATGTTTTTTTTTCTTTAATTTGGTTTTGGGATCAAAGATAGCTATTTGATGACGGAAAAACGCCAGATGGTAAACATAAATTATATCAGTGTTGTTCCCTTTGTTTTTTTTTTTTATTATGGATGAAAATATTTTGTTTTACTTCTCTTTCCGGTTATTTTTTTTTCAAAAATGCTTGAAATTTTCGATATGCTCGCGTCTCCCTTTTAGGGTCATCGCACCTCCCTCAAGGGGGCGCGCCCCACACTTTGAGAAACACTGTGTTCGATTTTATTTTTTTTTCTTTCAGTAAATTCATAATTTTTTAAAATAATCTTTTAGTAAAATTAATAATTTTTTAAAATAATCATTTAGTAAATTAATAATTTTTTACAAGAATATTTTAGCAAATTAATATTTTTAAAAGAATGTGTTAGTAAATTAATAATTTTTTAAAATAATATTTAACTAAATTAATCATTTTTTAAAATAATCTTTTAATATTTATAATTTTAAAAAAAATCTTTTAATATTTATAATTTTTAAAATAATATTTTAGTAAATCAATAATTTTTTTAAATAATCTTTTAGTAAATTAATTATTTTTTAAAATAATTTTTTAGTAAATTAATAATTTTTTGAAATAATCTTTTAGTGAATTAATATTTTTTTAAATAATTTTTTGTTTTCAACTTTTTAATAGGCTAGCGCCCCACAGCTTAATAACCGCTGTAGAAAGACATTGCAAGCTACGTATGCGTATTTTATTCTCTTGTCATATGAGACAGTAAAGCACAAACGACAATGTGTGTATATTTTTGTGATTTTGACATATGGTCACCCACTTTATTCAATAGAACGTCATCTGGAACCATTTTCTTGACCCTCAAGAAACTTAAAGTTCATCCTTTGCTTTTACGGCTTGAAAATTCTAAAAACAGTTTTCGTGCTTGATGAATGGGAAAATAGTTTTCCTTCGATATTTACCCCTTTAACGGGCACACAGCTAAATTACAATTTTCTGTAATAAGGTACTTAAAAATGTAATGTTCTCATCCTCTATAAACGTTATTTAGTCACACAAAAAATATCTGATCGATGATTTTTTTCCTGGGTGGTGGCTGGACGATATATCCACTCCGCACTTAAGATATTTAACTTACTTTTCGGGACAGAAATAATGAATCACATCACAATAAGCGTTTTATGAAAAATTAACATTAATGCTGATAACTACTTCAATAACAATTAAATACAAAGTATAAGTGTGATAAAATAATAGTAGTGTAATTGTACAACATTGAATACTTATTAGAATATATATAGAATACTTAGAATGTACATTGAAATTGGTATATATCCATATTTTACATTTTATTTAATTTTAATATAAAAAAAAGTTAGAAATAAAGTAATATTTTTGAGAATTTAAATTAATTATTTTATAAATTTAATGTGCTATTTACTGTGAAACTTCATAATATGCAAACGTTTTCTCCGAGCATAAAAGCTGTAATGAAAGATTTTTGAACCCAAGAATCTTGTATCACATATTGTAAGCAAAGTTTGTTTACATTTCCGACTCCCAACTATATCACATGATTCTAAGTATTCTCTCTCGAATGGAGAAAATCGAAAATTTCTGGGTCATTTTTTTTCTTTGTTGGCATTGTATAGAGCCTCTATCCACATGTAAAAACTTTCTAAAAACCTAAATAAAACCTTTTTTCACTGCTTAATTCATTCAGTTGAGAGAAAAGTATACTTAAGACATGTCGAATTTCTTTCAAAGATTAGAGATTTTATTTATAGTAATCAAAACACAATTTATAGATTTACACAAAAAAAAAAAAACTGTTTTTAACTACCCATCAAAGGACATGAAATGCAAAAAAAGGTATCGTGCTGCCATCTGTATTGATTTGTATGCGTTTTAGCTTCAGTTAACGCATATGGATAAACTAAATATCCAACAACCACTTGGAGAAATTTTTTTTAATATGTGGCTAGATTTATTAGCCACTGCCTACGAAAGGATTAAAAATAATGTTCAGAAGTATACATCTCATGACTTTGTAAAAGATAAATCTATGACTCGACAGAAACGAATGCAGATACGAGTTTCCAACCATGACCAAGTGGCTATATGCGGCCACTGAATATAAACTTAAATTTCTAAATTAAGGTATGTGACTACCCGAAATTCACATTGTGGTGTATTTTGTATGTTTTTATTTCAAGTCCTTACATTTAAGATTCCAAAAGCAATCTATTTTTGTTTCTACGATTATTTAGAAGTAAAGTTATATCATAATGTGTAAACAGGAAATGAAGTTTACACAACCGGAAGCAGATCCCTACACAAACTACACTGCTGGACAATTGCTAAGGACGGATAACACAATCATCCATAGCAACCACAAAATGAAAGGAAGCAAAATGTGGAAATTAGAATAAGTGCGGGATATTGGTAAGAAGTATGAGTATGCAAATTTTTTTTCCTCGTCTGTTCATCACGTGATAGCGTTCATAAGAGCTTTAAAGGTTTTGACGCGTGTGGGCAGTTGTTGTTTCAAGTCAAAGTTTTACAGGAAAGATTTAATAGACGAACTTAAAGTTTTTGGCATGTCTTCCCGACATCACATAGATGATTTTATGCGTGGCCAAATTATTGGAAAGATCGAAGAAGGGCGAAAAATAACAGATGTTGCCAGGGAGTTCGACATCGCTCACAGCGTTGTTTCACGGCTGTGGAAGTCATTTAAAACTACTGGAATGTGTAGTAGACGGCACGGGGGAGGTCGTGTTAGAAGCTCGACGCTTGCAGAAGACAGATATATCGTCCTATCAGCAAAAAAGAACAGGGGCATCACAGCTCAGCAGGTGGCAAATCAGTTTCTTGCTGCCGCAGGAAAGCAGATCTCCCGAAAAACTGTTGCCAGACGTTTGAGGGTAGGAGTACTATACGCACGCAGACCTGTTGTGTGTGTTCCATTGACCAGACAGCACCGTACTGCCGTTTGCAATGGTTTCGTGAGCATTACAATTGGACTGAACAGGACTGGGCATGTGTACTATTCTCAGAAGAGAGTAGGTTCAGTCTGTCATCGGATTTTAGACGCCAACTGATCTGGCGCGAGAGTGGTAATGCTTATCGACCAGAAAATATCCAGGAAAAGGACCGATATCTGACATGCAGTATCATGGTGTGGGCCGGCATCATGATCAATGGCCGCATGCGCCTACATGTGGTTGCGAATGGGACTATGACGGGCCAACGATACATTGATGAAGTTCTACTTCCTCATGTTCGTCTTTTCCGTGGTGCTTTTGGTGATAAATTTGTTTTTATGGACGACAACGCAACATGTCATCGAACACTCGCTGTTCAGGATTGTCTAGACAGCGAGGGTATTCTACGTCTCGTATGGCCAGCACGTTCTCCAGATATAAACCCTATTGAAAATGTGTGGGAAGCTTTGGGGAGGCAAGTTGCTGGTCGAAACTTACTCCGACAAACAAGAACACCCTCATCCGTGCACTCACAGAGGAATGGGATAAATTGCCTCAACAGCTGCTGGATAATGTTGTGCAAAGTATGGTACGACGTGTAAAATGTTGCATCACACTCCACGGTGGACATATCCCGTACTGATACCTTTCTTTAAGGTGCCTGCTGACTTTTAGATGCATTGTTTAATTTCTCCGTACGCAGATCAATTGAAATTTTTTTTTTCTTTCAGATGTTTCACAGCTTTTGTACTTTCCAGAACAATAAATATTCTTTATTCTAATGTCTGAACAGTGTGGCAACTATATTTTATCCTACTAGGCCTCATGTCTCGCTTAATGTTATGCTACATAGCAATTTGTAATTCGTCCTTAACAATTGTCCAGCAGTGTATTTTTAAGATATTGAATTGAAATTTTAAGAATAAGTTTTATTTAGTACTATCTGTGTTATGAACCGAAATCTAATTTCTATGTATGTGTTTATGTACTTCATTGTTTTTTTATGAAAAAAAATCCTTAATTGTTTAAAAAACCGAGTTTTTTGCATAAAATTTGGCATATTTATAAGACTTCCTTATGTATTACATATCTTTTAATTCCTAAAACATATAAATATATTATTCACGTACTGTATAAATATTATTTGAATACATTTATTAGAATTTTGAAGCCGCTATGCCAATAGAAAACAAGCAACACTCTTTCACTCCAAATCAAAACCGAGACTTAATCTATTTCAGAAATAAAGCTAAAAGATAATATAATAAAAATCTAAATCCAATACATAAAGCAAATTATTATAGACTATAAGAACAACTTAAAAAAGCGCTCAAAACATTCACAAAACTCCTGGACTAAAAAGTTAGAAGCTCTTAACATAACCGGCAATAGCCTATTGCAGTGTTAAAAAGTTTTTCCTTACATTCCTAATCTTAATCGTTCTTCTGGCATTGCAAATAGTGATGAACAGAAAACCAATCTACTTGCTATAACACTTGAAAATAATTTCGTAGAAAACAAAAGGCCTGATGATAAAATTTAACCTATTGATGATATTATTATTGACACTTTAGAAGAATATCTCTCACACCCACCTCCCCTTCTCATTGCTCCTACTACCCCAAAAATCACAACACTATCACCTGTGCACTCAACTCACACCTACACCTTCATGAAAACTTTTTAAACACATGGAAAATAAAAATTAATATAGATAAAATAATAGCTGTACTCTTCACCAGGAAAAGTAAACCAGTCACACCACCAACCCTCTATTCCACACAACTACACTGATCTCAGAACACGAAGTACGTAGGAGTACTCCTAGACAAAAATTTATCACGAAAACAACACATCTTATACGCGCGTGAAAAATTCCGGAACGCCTTGCGCTCAATTTACCCCTTGATTTGCCGGAATTCTCAAATGAATCTTTACAACAAAGTACTTCTCTACACTGATGTTTTGCAGTCCATCTTAATGTACGCTTGCCCTGTGTGGGGCTATTCACACATTAAACTTTAAAAAAGTGCCCAAAATGCTCTAATCAGGAATATAACTGAGGCATGTAGATACACTAAAAATAGAGATATTTACAAATCTATTAACATTTATCCTTTTAAAAAATGTATTCAAAAAATGGCAATTAAGTTTTTTGATAATCTGCCAAATTTTAATAACCTTAATGTCTTAAGGCTTGAAAATTACAATCCCAATGACAGTTCTAAGAGCATATTTAGGAAATTTTAATGGTTTATCCTCTCTAACTCAGGGTTTCTTATACTCAGCCTAATTGGCACTTAAAGCTAGAACACGCATGACCATAAAAGAAAGACACTACCGAAAATCGTATAAAAAGTCAGTGAAGAAAACAATTATATTTAATACTAGATGGTTATATAGATACTGATAGATGCTTGTGAAAGATATTGTGAAATTAATTGGGAAATGAAATTATATTTTAAATATTTACTTTTTGAACAGAAAAGCAAATAATTTTTTCTTGTTTCTGCTAATGTTCCGATGGCTGACGATGTCACATAAGATCGAAAGAATTGTTGAATTTAATGAAATATGATCAAAAAGGGAAGGGGATAAGCGTTCTCGTCCGAAAAAGACTAAAGAAAGAAAAGGCTATCTGCTTTGATCTGATATTTAAGGTGTCCGAACACGTTGAAAATGAACAAATTCGGTCCAAACTAATATTTTTGTACTTTATTTATTGAATAGAGAGATCTTTGGTTTACAAAAAGCATACCTAGAGGCCATATTACAATCAATTTTATTGAATTAGAGAAAATGGAAGTGGAGGTCTTTTGATCTACCAGAAGTGGATATTTAAATTAATCGAAATCTATCATGGCAAGTTTAATAACTCAAAATGTTATAAATGTAATTCTAAAAACTTTTGAAACTGATATTTATATTATTTTCTGAGAATGTACTAAAAAATATTTCTAATTATCTGTAATATTTCTTGAGTTATGGCCTGTTATCTAAATAATGGTCTCATAAAAATGTTGCACAATTCTTATATAATGCTAAAACTCAATCATCTCTAAAATGTTTAAATTTTAATGAAACATTAAAGTTTTAGCACATTATCTAGATAAATAGACATCTACTTTGTTTTTAGTACATATATATATATATATATATATATATATATATATATATATATATATATATATATATATATATATATATATATATATATATATAATAATACTTTTTTCTGATATAAATTTATTACTTTTTCTGTAATTGCTTTGAAAATTTTCAAAACATTGCTGAAATTTCACTTATAATTGTGATTTTTGTTATATTTATATATTTTTAATAAATATTAGTATTTATTGGTATTGACGCCTATATATAAAAAAAAAAGTATTTGTAATGTTAAATATGCTATTTTTCAAAAAGTACTCCGAACGTCTTCGACACCTTAAGGTATCCGACTACGTTCGGAACCCTGATTTTCAAAAGAGCATAAATGGATAATTTTCATAATATTTAGTGTCACTTAGATTATAATATATGCATACAACTGTTTTAAGGACATTTTGACATAAAATTTATTTAAATACAGTATTTTGGCAAAAAATTAACTTAGAATATTCTTTTTTCCAAATGTTCTCTTTTTGTGAAAAAGGATTCTATTAGAATAACATTTTGCCTGTATATAGATCAGACCTCGGTTCAGAGGCTCCACTAGAATTTTTGAAATATATAACTTAGAAGGGGATTTATTCATATTTTACGACAACAGAGGGGAGCTGCTTCCCTCGAGCTGGCGGTCAGTTCGTCTGGTGTACGATCAAGTAGATCACGCTTGTATTCAATAAATTCTCATTGCTCTGTTCAACCGTTGTATTACTACCTGTTCTACTCCAAGAATCTTCGTGACAATATATATATATATATATATATATATATATATATATATATATATATGTACCTTCAACTTTTAAATAACTATGAATTTGAAAAATAACAAGTTTTATGCGACTGGCAATTTGTTATACCAGGGTATGACATTGCTCGGTGGTACAGTATAATGGTATCTGTACCATCGTCATCCATTTACCACTTTATGAGCCCTTATATAGAGATTTGGTATATATTTAAGTATGGCTTTAGATAGTTGTGGAGATGGGCACAAAAGTTCTGAGTTGGCATATAAAAAAACTATAAATTTTTTAAAAAATACAAAAAAAATGTGTGAATTGTTTTGATAATCATAATTTTTTTGCTTACCCTTCTGTTTCTAAACATTGTTATGTTAGAATTTTTAAAACTCGAATTTTTTGGAACTCTTAAATATAAGAATTTATCTCGTACAGCAAAACGAAATATTCATGTTTTCGATTGTATAGATAAAAATCAGAGATAAGGGTTTTAGTAACATATTGGAAACTAGGTTTTTCAGAGGTATTCATGTTTTAAAACTAAAATTTAGATCTTGTACTGATAAAAGATGCAAGGCGTGTGGCATGATGAGTGGGGAACATTTGGATATGGATGCAGGTTATATATTTTGTAAGACTTTTAACTGTGTTTACAAAATGACATGCAACATATGTTAATTCGCTTACATAGGTCAGACTTCAAAAACTATCAATATTAGATTAAATCAACATAGGTCTGATACAAGAAAATTTGATTGCAGCAAAAACCAGGCTAAGATTGAGATAGGACACCTTCATAAACATGGGTTCCATAACATAACTGTACATATACTTAGAATAGTGCCAAATATTAAACGAAGATTATGGTTCGAAAACTTTTTTATAGGTTCATTTAGATCATATTATCCTTATGGTTTGAATGTTATCTGGACAGGTGAAAGTGTCTTACTAACTTTTAAACAAAAACCCGAGGATTCATTATATATTCCGAATTTTGATAAATCTATTGATAATAGTAATAATATTGGTTTAGCGAGAATTTCAAGAGCTAAACGTAGAAAAAGAGTTACTAGAGACATGTCAACCCTCAAGAATTCTATGTTAGAATTAGCTGTTACATTTGATGATAACTACAACACAGGCTTAATTAAATCGTTTATGTTTGGCATGAATAAAACTGAAATTAAAATTATGACAGATATTTTAAGCAGATATAAATTTCGGGATTCTCATGGTATGCATATGATTCGAGACCTTAATAACTATTTAGTACAAAAAATGAATATTAAATTAGATGCAAGTGAAAATTACTCTACAGAATATTGTACATTATTTATATATATATGAATAAATCCTTTAACAAAATTAATTTTTCAAGTATATTTCAAAAATATCAATCCTTTTTTCCTATTAAAAATATTATTATTAAAAAGGCTTTCAAATACAACAAGAAACTTGGTAGATTTATATTTATTTATAATCAAGTCTCGGAGCTCCTCAGTTCAGATTCATGTAAATGCAATCTATATCGAGACTATATTGATGATTATCATCAGCACGTTGTCACAGGAGACCTTGGCATCGTGAAAGATGATTTGTTAAGAAATTTTATGGAAAAAGGTACCAGTTTTAGACTGATGGTCACAAAAAATAAATCTAACGTTATGAAACAAATCATAAAAGGTTTAGATAAATTCTAACTTAAAATTTTAATTAAATACGGAATACCGATTGAAGCTTTCAATCAATTTAGATCTTATGTAGAGCAACAGAAATTCGGGAATTAGATTTCACTGTTGAATATGAAATTATGTATAAAGATCTTAAATCATCAATAGAAAATATCCAAAATGACTTCGTGATTACATATGTTGATAAGGTCTCTGCTAATTATGCCATAATTTGTAAATACTTTTACAGTAAAATATTAAGTAACCACATTTTAAATAATAATTCATTTCAAAAATCAATTCAAAACAATAGAGAAGATGATAATCATCTTTAACTTTGAACAAAATACTGAATATTCATCTAAATAAAATTAAATTTCCAAGTATTTTTTTAACACCAAAATTTCATAAAAGCCCTATAAAATTCCGTAGTATCACTAATGGATACAATACATATATCACGAAGTCTGGGAAGATCTTACAATCTCTTCTTCAAAATCTAATTGATAACTTACAAAACACGGCAATAATTAAAAATAGTTTAGAGATTGCTAGAGTTACTAAGGATATGTCAATTTTTTCCATGCACGGCTTTGATTTCGAGGACCTTTTTAATTCTATAGATATTGACGATATGATTAAGGTTCTACAGTTAATTTATGATAAATATGTGAATTATATACTTCAATGAAAAAAAGAAAAATTTGATATTCATGTTAACCTCGTATTAAAAGAAAATTTCATTGCATTTGATCAGAATCTTTATAAACAGATCAAAGGTTTACCTCAGGGAGGTCCAGCTAGTAATTGTTTAGCGAACCTATATTTACATTTTTTTGAAATTGATCATGTTGTAAATGATTCTTACTTGATTTATCGCTATATAGATGATTTAATAATTTTTGGTAAAAATAGTGAATACATACCAAAAATTACGTTCTACCCTGATTATCTCAAGCTCCTTAAAACTAACTTCAACTCTAATATGGTGGAATTCTTGGATTTGGACTTGCATCTTATTAACAATAATGTAGTCAGTAACATTTTTGACAAAAGAGATTCGTTTAAGTCCCATATAATTAAAATTCCTGTATGGAATAGTAACTTGCATTTATCAATTTACAGAAATATCATTTTGAATTTTTTTATTTAGAAATGATAACTTAACTACCCACAAAATAGATAAATACAATAATACCAAAAATTTTTTTCAATGTTGTTTAGATCATGAATATCCTTTTAATTTCTTAAGAACTTATATTCATCACAAATACATTAACCATCTTGCTACTTCTAATTCCAAAACCACCACACAACAATAGAATTTCAAAGTCAGAATGTTAGTGATCTTGCTGTGAAGATTATATCATAATACTCATATCACAGTTTACATTTTTTCCACACACATCTTGAACATCTTACACATTGTTGACAACCAACCAAATTAGAGCCTAGCAAATTTACATTTTTGGCAATCAACCAATTCAAATTCTACCACATTTGATTGTCGTCTTTTTTGATATCTGTCTTTGCTGGCTGGTTTAAAAGTTAGCTCAAAAGATGTGTTTATGTATATTCGAATTTTTTAACTTGGTGAATAATTGATTTTCATTGATGTCAAGATGCTTGATTCTCTTCGTAAAAGCTCTGTGAGTAAAGAAATTTTGTTAAATTATTTTTTGAAAAATACTTATCTTATGTAATTGTTTTAGGATTTTTCTACTTTTTTTACGTATTTGTTTTGCGATTCTTCTGCATTAAGAGTTTGGAAGAGTTTGTTACATAATATTATTGAGTGGTTTTATCATACTCTGTGAGTTTTTACATACTCTGAATTTTTGTTTATTTTATTTTATTTGGTTTAAAACCTACCGAGTTGCAAAGGGGGAAGGTTGGCGCCTTCAAACTAGTTTAACCCCACTTATTCGGTCCTAAGTCCGAAATTGCTTTCTGACTCGCTAGGTTCTTCTTTTTTGTAGTTTCTTTTTTATTTCTCTATAATTTTGTTCTTCATGTTCAGCTTTTATATTTTTATTACGCTATTTCTTGTTATGTTCATTATCTATTATTTCTTGTTTTTGATATATAATACATATTTATTTCATATATATATATATATATATATATATATATATATATATATATAAATAAATCGGTAAGATTAAGGAAAGATTTTATATATATATATATATATATATATATATATATATATATATATATAATCCTTTTCCTTAGTCTTACCTCCTTTATTCGATACAAAAAGAAATGAAGAATCCAGAACATATTTAAATTATAATACGGATATGAAGTAAAAGGTTGTTGTGTCCACCTGATGGACAAAAAGCCAGATAAAGGCCCATGAAATTCATCATATCAAATGTCTAAGTGACGCCAGTCGTTAGCCGTAGGTTTGAGCACTATGCAGGTGACAGCACGATTTGCCTGCTTCCACCCCAAATTTTGAGGGGGGACACCGGGGTAGTCAGGGGACACCCAACTCTCTAACCGTTCAACCAACCACATGAGAGGACTTGCGGCTCGTCAGATATTTAGAGTACCCCGTGCCGCAAAGGCACTATACATTTACAAACATCCATGTCTTCTCCGGGATTCGAAACCAGTCCCTGCGGCACCACAGCCATCGTCGCTAATCACTATACCGGTTGGGCGACGAAGAAGTAAAGGCTTCTATTCGTATTAAGGCTTTAAGGCTACACGAGGGGTTCTCAAGTTGTAGGACGCTCTTCACTAGGGGCCTACTATGCCTATGCGGGTGCGGGTTGACATTTTTGTACTTGTACATTATAATAAAATGTGTACACTATTACACTTGTACAAAGTATCAGGATGCTCAACATTTTTGCTACTAAATTAAAAATTAACAATTACTAGTGTTGTCGACTTGATAATTTGTTGGCGTTAGTTAAATGTAGCTTTTAGGCTTATTTTTATTGACTTCCAGGGACTTGGTACCCTAAAAATCACAAACCTATCGTTTTTTTATTTTCATTTAATCTATTCTTTGCATTATTATCTTTCGATTGATATATCACTTGTGCGTGTCGGAAAGTTAGAAGTTGAATAAAACTTCATTTGAAAAAAAACAAATTAGGCAATTCAGCCACATCCCCTTTTTAGAAAAAAAAAAAAAAAGCTAAAAATGCATTGTGATAAAAAAATCTATTTTATAAATAGAAAATAACTCTAAAAAGAATGTGTGTACTATTAAAAGCAGAATATTTCCGAGGCAATACAATAATGTAATTTTTCTTCCTTGTGAAATGTGTGCATGTAAAATTTTTAGATTAAGGCATTTTATATTAATAATTTTATAATTGCAGTTCTTATTCCTGATATATTTTTCATACAAATGTAATACCTTAATATTATAAGAAGAAAAACAGCTAAAATTTCTGTCGTGACAGTAAAAAAAATTTTTTAACGTGTTTCTTGAATTTTCTTGTGCAATTGGTACTCTCTAAAAGTTGATCATTTATAAGAATGTGTGGGTTGAAAAAATATGAAAATGCAATTATTTTAAAGAAAAATGTATAATTAATATCTTAAAGTGGTATTTTAAGTTTAATTAAGCTTATAATAATTGTTTTTTCAGAATTATAAACTTTAAAGGGGTTTTTCACAGTTTGTGTTTTTCGAAACCTTAGTTCATTCGACATTCCTTCGACAATTATTTACCAATCACTTCCATTTTTTTTCCTGCGTGTTAAAAATAAAGCATGTAATAAAATTAGGGATCCTTTTTGCTATAAACTGAATACTTTTTTTTAAAAAAAATAAAATGTAAGACATGTTGGCTTTTTCGTTGATTTTTAGCCTGTATATCAACATTTTATTTTTTTTCTCGAAAACGAATGAAGTTTTTCTAAAATCGATCCGTAAAGTTGCTTAGAACATCCATAAGAGTATTATAAAAAAAATTCAGGTCAAAATTAATTTTTAGAAAAGGAGTAGGATTTTAAAATTTTCCCAATTTTCTTCAAAAAATTTAAATTTTTAAAATTGTGTAAATATGATATGAACATTTTCATCTGGTATCATTTTCATGAATATAAACGTTGTATAAAATGCTAAAATATAATTTTTAAATACGTAAATAAAGAAGTTTGCTGAAAGGGTACCAAGTCCCCTTCAATGCATTGTTATTGTATGTGGGAGACGCAAATTGAGTCTCAAATATTGAAAGTATGAAAAGTACTGGACTACACAGTGGCTTTAAAATGACACAACCCGTTGTTAAGTAAAATTAGGACACAAATAAGAAAACAGAATTTGTGTACATTAAATTATCTCTACCTGTTCAGAACAGTATTCACAGCGTTATTTTTTTTAAGAAAAAAAATGAAGAAGAACGGATTAACCTTTGGTTCATCTCTTACGAACAAATTGGGTGTTTTTAAGGGAACATTTTCTTCCACGTCCTTTTGTTTTGTTTTGTAATAAAAGAGAAACTCTTGTAATGAATGAAGAGGCTGGGTTGTTTTATGCCCTCAAAAGGAACGATTCTTTGTTCTGAGGGTCGGGATAGAGCATAAAAAAATATTTGCTGTCCATTTCGAAAGTTACGACTTTGGGTATTTGAGAAATGTCGTGACATTATTATGGCCCTGTACATTAAATGTAACTTGTAAAAGTAAACTGTAACCTATAAAAGCAGAATTTTCTTTTAAAAAAATTAAGAAATGGATTTTGTTTTCTGAAATGAAATAAAAAGAAATTAGTTGAAGTAACAATTCATTTAATTAATGATCCTGCCATTTGTTGTAAGTAATTCTTCAACTTAAATTTGCTTAATAATATTCAATTGAATACATATTAAACATTTCTGACGTGGTGAAACAGCTCGTTTCATAAATTGAAATGACTAAAAAGAGACAGGTTACGATTTATAAGAAAATATTTGATTTAACTCGGCATCACTATAGCGAAAAAAAAAAACTAAAGTTCTCGCGCAGGGTATCCCATACCCAAGAGTTACATTATGTTTTTACCATAAAATTTGTATACAAAGGTGAAAAAGGAAGAAAAGTAGGAAATACAATATGTTTATTACACTTTTCACACATAAATTTAGTTTTCCTGTTCTTTTTATTAGAGCACTCAGTACGTTGTTTATAAACTCCTGCAGTCTTCATTGCGATGAGTAAGGGCGATGTTCCTCACTGATCTTATTTTTTTAAAATTTCGTAGAAGCATTGCGTGCAGGTTTTTACATTCTTTATATTCTTCTATAAATCAAAATCCCAAAAAACATTTCAGAAATTAGGGTCTGGTTCGATGTTTAGAGAATGGTTTTTGAGTACTTAACAAAATAATTTACGCATTTATCATCGCAACTCTCAACAGTACTATAAATATTGTCATATGATAACGATTACATTTTCTAGCCATTGAATAATATATGGTCATTTTCTCAATTGCGCCACTTTAATTAAGGAAGATATTATTTCGGATTTCAACCAAACCCGATGTGGATGGTACTGTAGATAAAACCATTGTATACCACTATGTACTATTAAAAGTAGTAGTCCAATTTTTTTTCGGTGTATATAAAACAATTGTTGTACCTTTTTAAAACTTAACACGTAGGAGTAAACTTCTCTATTCTTTAAATGCAAAAATGTTGGTATTTTTTTTATTTCTTCTGGAAATTCATCTGGAAGTGGCCAAGATGTGTGTCTTTGTTTTCTCCTTTAAAATTACTTTCTTCCCAAATGTTTTTGTGCCTCTGCATATAAAGTATTTATTTTCAACAGCATCTCCTTCTTCTAAAACTCGATCGAGTTTAGTGGAGGAATCATAATTACTGTTATACTCTTCATCATTTGATTCTTCCTCAACATTACCACATTGAGACTTTCTTCATCCAAAAATACTATTATACTATATATATAATTATTAAATACTCTGTATCTATTAAATTACTTAAATATCATTTTTCTTTATCATAACTACAGTAATGTACTATAGCATAAAAATTTAAAGCTTGCTCGTGCATTCAGAACTGTAACGGCGATACACGCGCAGGGTACGGCATATCCGAAAAGCCGGTATCAAAACATATATATTTAGAATTCACGTACAAGCTATGGCCCCTCAAAGGATAGGACCCTAAAGTCAGCTACACGAGAAATTACCCATTTTCCAAAAAAGGTTTAGGAGGAGAGCTGAAAAAAAGGTTGGATGGTGGGTATGACATACCCTGCGCGAAAAGTGCTGGATGAATGGTTTTTACAATTTTTTTTTGCCTTTACCCTAGTACGTAAAACAGTTTTTGTTCTGAAAAGGTACAAAAAGCTTATCACTGAACTTTTAAAGTAAAATTTTAAATGTTCTGAAGAGATTTTAAAATACTACTCTTTCTACAATAATGGACATACAAACATGAGATTTAATTTTATAAGTGCGTCAAATTACGTATAACAGAAGCTGGTATGGATTTTTGGTGATATGAATAATATTCGTTAAGTACTTTTTAATTGCTTATTGAAATTCCCGAAAAATGTATGAATCTATAGTCAACTATTTTTATGAGAGAATAAGTATTTCTTTGATTCAAAAATTCTTGCCAAATCTGTTAAATGCTAAAATTCTAGTTGAGCCTCTGAACACAGTTCTGAGCTATATACAGGCAAAATATTATTCTAATGGAAGCATTTTTCACAAAAGGAAGACATTTGGAAAAAAAGATTATTCTAAGTTAATTTTTTGCCAAAATATTGTATTTAAATATTTTTTTTGTCAAATTATCCTTAAAATATGTTTATGCACATATTCTAATCTAAGCGACACTAAATATCATGAAAGTTATCCATTTATGCGCTTTTGAAAATCACGGTTCCGAACGTAGTCGGATAACTTTAAATGGCCTCTTGCAATCTCCTTCAAACACAAAAGCCAATTGACAGCATGAAGTTGAGTAGAACATCGTAAAACACTTAAGCTAATTTAGTGAGTGCAAATTTCGTAGTACTTAGAATTAAATCACCACACACACACACATTAATCTCTATTCGATAATTATCCGAGTCCACTTATCTAAAAACTGCTACTATATTGATTGTCATTGTAAGGATATTGCATCTTTTCGTCAACTGATCTTCAGGTTATAGTTAAAAGTATGTACTTTTTTCTTATATTGTCCTCTCATTTTGAATCTCCATTATGTAATTAATCGTATTGATTTTAAATCGTCTTTTATAAATCTAGTTTTTTATATTGAAATGCGATAAAAACACACAAGGCCTTGAGTACTAAATATATTGGACCTCTCTATTTAACAAATTCATCTGGACCAAACATTTTATTCATTATTTCGGGGTTATTCGTAATTTATGAGTAAAAGAAATACATATTGTTTGTACTTACCTATTAGAAATTCTATAAGCAATTGGACATCATACTATATCCATAATTCTAAATTACACACTTTTTATTCAGAACAGTAAAAAATACAGTTAGTTAATAATTAAATACCTGTTAATTATATATTTTAAAGTACTGACTCACAGATGTTTGTTTTTTTTATTCCTGACTTCAAAGAATATTTTTTTTTCTTGTAAAAGAAACCAAAATGGCAATGATTGTTATGAATAGAAGTGTTACAAGTGTTCTACCATTTTGTAATTGTCAATACATGGGTCATCTTATGAAGTAACTTGCTTAGTACTGTAATGTTTTTCATTTTTTGAAACGTCAAATTAAATGACATCATTTTCTCAAATCAGCTCAATTTTGGAATATTAATCAAGTGGACCACCTTTTGAGAAACTTGACTGAGGTTGTGCGTTATAGTTTTCTTTTTATGGAGAGTCAAAGTCATGTGAGCTTTTTTTTTCAAACTCCGACTCACACAAACTACGTTAATTTTTTACAAAACCAGCAACTGTTTGCTCCTGACTTGCAACTGTTTGGTTAGATAAGATAACGTTAGTGAAAAAAATAATTGTAAAATTGTGAAATGTGTGGGTAACAGTAGCTAATGATCTAATAGTGGGTGTCAATTTTCCACTCTTTCAAAACTGCTGTTGTCCTCACTTCTCTTAACAGATATGATCCCTATATTTCATCACGTGTACGCTTATAATTAAGTTTAAAAATTCCCTGTATACAGGGTAAAATAGACTTCCACTCACTCACAAGGACTACACGAGATCTAGGGGACAATTCGATCTACAACTTTGCCAGCATGTATGTTTTGTTGAATAGATATCTAACATGAGTGAGTGGGTTGGCGGAAATTTACTCTTCATGGGGTTTCTAAATGTTACAGACAAAAATTCCTGATCTGTTAGACCTACAGACTAGACGTTTGACAAGATTACATCGTTGGATGGATGACCTGAGAACTTAGCTCTTTTGAGCTATAACCTCACATCGGTAGGATTTTGAGTGATTTTAATATAGTGACCGCGTTGCTCTTTGTTAATTTAAAATACTTTAAAGTTAAAATAAAAATGCAGGAGAATAAGAAAATTTTTAAAAAATAAAAATATTAAAATGAATTAAGGGCAAGAAAAATAGTTTCACAAAAACGGTGCAGGCACCAAAAAAACGAAAATTACGATCTTCGGGTGGGCGGGGCGAGGCCTGACCAAAGGGTTGACAAGATAATGACAACAAAATGTTTCTTTTATTGAATAGAAATCCGATAATAACGAGTTTCGCACATATTTGATTCACAGAGGGGGTTCGGGGTGTGATAGATAAAAATTCCCGTTTCTAAACTATTCGACGTACTGACTTGAAATTTGGAAAAAAATGTTTCTTTTTTAACAATAGAGATTCATTCAGAGAGGATTTTGCAAAAAATGACTCCTAACGGGATTTAAGAGTTTAAGGGGGGTTATAGATAAAAATACCAGAGCACTTTTAAACTATATAATAATACCAATAGAAAGCTCTAAAATATGTTTCTTTTGTTGGGTATATGTCCGCAGAGAACGATTTTTGCAGAAATAGATTCGTAAGGTGGATGGTGGGTGTTATAGAGGTTTAGATAAAGTAAGTCTAACTTCTTACTATTAATCCTACAAACTAGAAATTTGTCAAGCGTTTTTCTTTTATTGAGTAGAGATTCTCAAAAATGAGTTTCATGAAATCGGCTCCGAGGAAAGGAGTTTGCGGGGTCGTAAAGGATCATTATAACGGAAGTTTACCTTTTTTGTTTTAAAAATTCAACTGCAATTATTTTTGAATCAAATGTCACGGGCTATAAGTAAATTTAAAATACACGAGACAGTTTAATACTTAGATTTAGATATCAATAACAAAAAATATTCAAAACAATGCTTAAAACGTCATGAAATATCCAGCAAAGCGGTTGGGTAACGGCTAGTATATAGATAGATATACACACGTATATTTGCTCTCATATATTCGTTTTTAACGATCTCTATATATAACTCTTATTTTTTTAAAAATAAATTCTAAGAACTAGCGTGTAATAATTTATCATTGTTACTATGAAAACTTGATCTGCAATCAATTTTAGGAAAAGAGAGAGAGAAAAAAAAAATAATTCAAAAATTTAACTATAGTGTAATGTCTGAAAAAAATTAATAGTTTTATTTCATGCCTTTCTTCTTTTTATAACAGGGTGTTTTTAAGAAAATCTGGTTTTCTTAGCATTATCTTTCAAGTGATGATCACTATCTTTCTTCTTTCGAAAAATAATTGCAATACTTTTTTAATACTAGTAGTAACTGGAAAAGATAAAATTCTGGTAAATTATATTTCTTTTGCTTATTATCGATTATAACCTTAAACTCTAAGTATAAATATATTTTTCCAATATATCTTTAGGATTAAAGAAAGATAAGTAAATTACAATGACGAGCCAAATAAATTACCAGCAGCTATCTTATAATGCTCTTTTCATCGAAATTGTTCACTTAGTATAAACGCTTATTTAATAAAAAAAAATTGATAATACAAGTAAAGGGTAAAAAAAGAGAGTAAATAAAACGTGTGCAAAAAATCCTTTTTTCCCCTAAAGCAGTCCAAATAATGAACGGCATTCCCTATTACATCTTATCAGGAAATTAGCATGCACGACAAATTCCGCATTCTCAGTCAGGAGTTCCTTTTACCCCACATAAAAAATAATAAGAGTCATAAAATAAAAAAGAAACCTGGAACCTGTATCTCCAGGGCATTTTGGATAGCTGCATTATATTTCAAAGGAGGCAGGAAAAGAAAAGTGACAAGAAAAAATATATATCTCCGTTTTCTTTCCACATAAAGAGGAAACTATTACTAAAAGGCATAATAGGTTGGACATTTGACTTCCGATAAAATGTTCCTGCCGTCATTCAATCTTTTTGGAATGCAATACATGAGAAAACTTAACTATCTCTCAGAGCTTGGATGGTTATCAGTAGTTAAAATAGACAACCATGTGTCGTTGAAAGAGGATGGAAACAAATTGTGTGTGTGTTTTGTAATATTATTTTTAAAAGTCGGTTGGTCGCCCATCCGATATAGTAGTTAGCGACGCTGACTGATGTGCCGTTGGGACAGGGTTCGAATCCTGGAGAAGACATGGGTGTTTGTAAATGTATAGTGCCTTCACGGCACGGGGGTACTTTAAATAGCCGTCGAGCCGCAAGTCCTCTCGTGAGGTTGGTGGAAGGGGATGGGAGGCCCCTGACCTACCCCATCAAAATTTAGGTGAAAACGAGCTAAGTCTTTTTGTCACCTGTATGGTGCTAAAAGCTACGACTAACGACAGGTGTCACTTAGCCCTTTGCCATGATGAATTTCGTGGGTCTCAATCTGGCATTTGCTGATCAGTTGGCATTGGTAACAACAACAACAACAAATGTCGGTTGAAAAACATAGCTGGGTAGGAAGAAGAATAGGTTCTACAAATTCCAATAACAAAAACTAATTGGAAATAGACATGCAAAAATATTCGCTTACGGTTTGTTACATCCCATAAAGAAATTGCTAGAGTTTTTTTACAAGTTTTTATCGCACTGTTTCAATGTGTGCAATAATAGTTGAGCGTAAAACTTCGTGCCTATACTAGATTTCTCGCCACGTTCTATGAAGCATTGCAACAACAACATTCTGAATGACCGCTGTAATTCCACTTTCCAATTTATGAAAGGGAAACGAATAAGCAATGTTTCTCACTTATTTCCACAAGAAGAGTTAGTTCCAAAGGTATTTTGCCTAAAGCAGTTCTTCTCAAACTTTCGATATTTCCGACCCAGTATTCAATCAAAATTTTCTTCACCCCCCTCCCCTTCATAAAATAAAAATATTTTGAATCCAATAACACTATACTTTAAAGCTTAAGTTACAATACGACTTTACCATTTTAAGTGCCATTGGCAAATAAAAATGGCTCAATCAGCCAATGCCTTAATTTCCCCGGACGTATGTATACGTCTTTCTAAACTACGATCTTTTCTGTGCACTCTATTATCTATAAAATTATTCCAGAGGCTTTGTAATGCAACAAAAGGACCTTTACAGTGTTTGCGAAGTATTTGCTTATGTATTCCTTTGCTTCCCTCCGCCCCAATACATCACATACACTTGCATACGAGGAAAAATATGACATTGTGTTTAGTGAATCACATAAGTTTTAATCGACAGTTAAGGGACTAATTATAAACTGTAAAAAATTATCAAGGTAAATGTTAATTTTTGTATATATTTTTATATATGAAAAGCCAATGGTATCACTGGTAATTATTAACCTTTTATCTACCACATTATGATTTATTGCAGTTTTTTTATTCATGCAAAATTATTTTTTGAACCTCTACGTTGAAAATTAAGGGATATGCATTAATACTTAACTTTGGGAAATTTAATTAGTTTGATCTAATTAATTAATTGAAGACATTCAACTGTAAAATTAATTATTAACACTGTTCACTTAAAATAAATAGTCAAGTAATTTTAAGGCCTTTTTTAATGTACAAAAATATATAATAAGACACTTATCTTTTGATAATAACTATTTTTTTAGAAAAAAAAATGACAATCTTGGCAATCCACTGGAAACGCCATAACTGCTATACGGTATTCGCAAAAATGCTCACCGTAGAGCCCGTTCTGCCCTATATTTTTAAAGAGTGAATTTCAAAGAACATTCCTGCTATGTATCATCAGAGGATTCGTAAAAATTGTAATTCTATGTAATTTTAAAGTGAGTGTTACTTATAAGTACCGTCGGTAAATAAAGGGTTAAACTCGCAGTTAACTTAGTTTTTTTTAAATTAATTATTAAGTACATTGCTCACTACTGATACATTTGTAAGTATATTTTATTAGTGTAAACATGTATTTTTTTTTATTATGTAAAATGTATTTTGTTTCTTTACTTTTGGTAAATTAACCATATTTTAGTTTTTATTTTTTTATTTTTCGACTTTTTAAAATGCTTGTGCTTCCACATAGAGTTACTACGCCCCCTCTAGGGAATTGCGAAATACTATTTCAGAAACGCTGGTCTAAAGATATAGTTGACCCCTGTAATGGAGTTCTTCCTTCTATCCATCGTCCTGAAAGCAAATTTCTGCTTTCCAAACTCAAGTGTAGTGATGAACCATTAAAGCGCTACATGTGTTGCAGTTTTAAATTCGATAAACCAGTGATTCTCAAATTGTGGAGTACAACCCACTGGAGGGGGGTGATAATTCCAAGAGGGGGAAGAGGTCGCATGCATTGTGAAAAGTCGAAATTAATTTATTCGAAAAGATTACTTTCAAAAAATTATAAAAGCTAGATGAGGGGTATGTGACGGTGTGATACCTATATAAACAAGTACTAGTCATCACGCGAAGACGATCATTTTGGCGTGATTGCTAAAGTACTTGCTTACGAAACAGAAGGTGCTCAGATCGAATCATCCTTCATTGGTGACCCTGGCCATACAAAAGAGCCACACCCTTCACGCGCAACCATCGTGGCGCCATCTATTCACCGCAAAGCAACCAAGCTGCCAGACACATGACGCAATTATGACGTCACACCACAATCCGTCTCCCAAAATTGACGTAACCCACACAAGCCGTCCCGCACGAATGACGCAACCCACGAAGTGACACAACTGTTTACACGCTCACCACTAATATGGTATGGTTCGTTCGCCTATTCACCGAATCATTGGCAGAAGAGTTGTATAGTGTTGTGATATCTATATAAACAAGTACTCTATCATCACGCGAAAGACGGTCGTTTTGGCGAGATCAATTAAGTTCTCGCTTACGGAACAGAAGGTGCTCAGATCGAATCTTCCCTCCTTCATATATAAGATAGACATAATGACATGTGTACTTTCCCAATTGGATGACTGATGAAATGAATTAAAAACTCTATTTTGCGATATGCTCCAATTTAAAAGTTAGAAAGAAAAATAACATAATACTTAAGTTATTTAAAAGAAGCATATACAAAGTTTAATACTAATCTTGATAATTTGGAAGGTTTAAAATTAAGGTAGTATTGTAGTGGAACGTCAAATTATATTATTATTTCATTCACCAGGTTATTATAGAAGCACAATGAAAATTGATTGAAAATTGGGTCGTCAGTATTGAAAGTATGTGAAATATGAAAAAAATTATACTAATTGTACATTTATTAAACTCCTCACATTTATTGTTCGAGCTCCCTTTAGCTTCATCTTTAACTAATTTGGAATTTTTTCACTCTTTTGCTGTTTTCTGTAGAGTTTATAGACTATAACAATTGTCGTCTTAAGTGAGATTTTGGTGAAAACTTGCAGTTACGACAAAATATATTCAATTAAAATATTCCTCTTTCTTGTTTTAAAGATTATTATAATTAAGCAACTTTAATTTTTGAATACCGATATACTTAAGAATTTAAATACAATATGAATATATACTTTTAGGCATGATTTAATAAACGTAATTTTTTCAGTTACAAATGCATCAGTATACAAAATCACACAATCTTGAATCTCGGTTAAGTATTTATGTAAATCTTACGAACTAAAAAAATAATTAGTGATACATTTTTGTATTTTTCCAAATACAAGTAAAAATGGAATCCCGCGAACAATTAATTTTTCTTTATCTTATAAAGTATATTTTTTTCATGTTTTACGTAAATACTTTTCATTTAAAAAACAGCACCATTATGTTAAGAACTACTTTATGTCTCAGATTGATCAGTAATCCAAATGTTTATAATGTTTTTACATAGTTAAATAAATATAAGTACTAAATTTTCGATTAGGAGATATATCAATTTGATTCTATGGAACCAAATTTATAACAATTCAACGACATATCAGTGACATTTTTCAATTCCTACTATTAAGTCTCACTCTCTATATATTTATTTATTTATCTTGGTGGAATTTTCAATCGTTAATAAAATACACTTTAAAGCGCTCCATTGAACTGAAATTTTATACATATGATTATTTTGGAAGCTTGCAATAATAGTTATAGATAATAAAAATTAATTTTTTTGATTAAAACTAATTATTTACAAAGTTACAAATACAGCCATGTTGGCATCATTTTTGGTGACTTACTAACCCTTTTGGTTACTTGTGTCAAAACTTGAAAAGGTTTTTTCTTACCTTTTAAAGCATTTAGTAGAAGTGAAATTTTATATACACGATTGTTTTGGATGACATTACGATACTTTAATGATAATGAATAAAAATTAATTGCCGCTTAATGTTGCGATTCTGTCCTATGTATATACATATTTATAGTAATTGTAACTATTTAATAAAAAGCAGCTAAAATAAAATTTTTCTTTGTTGATCTAAGTAAGAATTGACTTTTTTTTTTTGTATTACTTGTGTGTGTTTTGTTAACTAACTCAAAACCCAAACTACTATCAAAAATATCACACACCCTTCAAATATTACGGAAAAGTGTGGGCACTGATAATAATTTCATTGTTAGAATCACTTAAAAATATCACAAAACATTACAATTTACATATTAATTGCTTTTCCATCCAACCGTATTCCCCATTATAATGAAACACAATACTATATCGTAGACTCGGCTTTTATCTAATGTTATAAGAGCAGTTTCATTGTAATCTATTTCCAACACAGGATCCAGTTGACAGCTCTAAAGAGTCGGCTGGAATTGACAAAGCAGCGTTAAACACTTAAGCTAATTTAGTGAGTGCTAATTTCACAGTCCTGTGAGAAAGAGCCAGTAATATAGTAAATAATCGCCTTGGGTCTTCTATGTGGAGACAAATGAGAGACTGATTGTTATCGAGTGTATATTGCATCGTATCTATCAGGTGGCTTCAAATTAAAGAAAACAATTAATATGGGTATATTCTAAACCCTTTTTATCTAAGTAACCAACTCTTATATATTCAAATATAATCAGATACATTATTTATAAGGGAATCTAACATAGTCACGATCAACTTCTAGGGAATATTCTTAACCGGTCAATTCTTGTATTCAAAATGCTTTAAAAATACACATTTTTTATTGACATACAATAATAAATGTGTATTTAACACATTTATGTGTTTATTAACACCATGCTCCTTAAAATTAAATAGTAAAAAAGTATTTTTAATTTCAAAGGTTTTACACCTGTTTATTTTTACAATTGAAGAACATAAAAACATATTAGTGTTTACATTTTATAAAAGCATTCTGCGCATGTTATCTGCATGCCATGAAGAATGTTTCATACATCTTAGAAACATTTTCATGCTCATACGTTTTCAAATGGTTCAGTCATTTGTGTTTGTGTGTGAGTATATTTAGAAACAATTTGAAGCAGGGTGTAATACAAAGTCTAACATCGCAATCAGGGCAGATAGTTCTCGTTTCTTTCAGGATTCCATTCTCCTTTCTTCTCCAGAAACTAACTTCAATGCCAAATCTAAGTGATTGCTTTCACTAATCCGTTCAACGATATTAAGTCTAAATTCTAGCCGTTTCCCCCGCCCTTTATTACAGTTGTTTACATTTAAGTTCCGTACTTTAATGTAAAAAATGTTGAAAAGATTTTTCTGCAACCAAACTCCTCATTTGATTCCCAAGCTTATCAAGAAACGCGAATAACATGAAATGTTTCATCTAAAGAATAATCTAGATCAGGGAAGATCTAGAATATTCTTTTAGTGCCATGAATGGCAAGCGACACAATATTTTGGGCACGTCAGCGAACAAAAAAAATGGTTTGTATTTCATTTCTAAATAACAAAGCTCACTATGAAGTATTAAGAACAAACGCGAGTGATCGGTTGCTGTGCGGCGAGGAGCACACTGGTTTGTTACACTCTTGCCTTAGTTACGTTGTAGAATAGAATTGCTTATGATGTAAAGTTTGTCTATGCATAGCATAATCAATTTCATTGAAACAACTGTATTTTAAAGTTTATTTGAGTTATATTTACGATTTTAAGTGTTATTTAACATGGCTAGTTCAGCAAAAAAGAATAATAAAAACAATTTCAAGACAGTAAGTGCAATCGAGAATTTTAAATTTGGTGAATCTAGAAAATGGCATTATTAGTAAAGGTGACAAAGCGATGTGTGTTTTATGCTCTGGAATAGTGGTATGCAGAACATCGTCTATAAAACGGTATTATGAAACAAATCACAAACTCTCTTGTCAAAAATAGTGAGCCACAGCAAAATAATTAATTGCTTGAAAATGGATTGGCATATGACTCCAATTCCCACATGCATTCTACTAAAAGTAATATCTTAAATCCTAATACAAGTTATTTGTCTTCCACACACACACACACACAATCTGCAACAATAAAACTCAAACTAATGTTACTTTAATTGGAATTACATGCATAACTAAAACATTTACAACTACACAGTGCAAAAGGTATTTTTTTCGTTGTAGATAAAGAGTTATGTTTTCTTAGTGTTTAGTTTTATTATTTTCTCAATAATCACTAGTCAAAATTATTTGACGGCACGTCTATACCTCATTAAACACTTCTTTAGAAAAAAATTGCACGTTGATCCAAAAAGGTTCCCCACCCGTGATCTAGGTAATCAGTAGACAGTTCTAAATCTGTATCCGCATTATTATAACATTTTCATATTTTTGCTTCGGGTATCTTTTTTATTAACATCACAAAATTAAGGCAAGTGTTTTTTTAGTTCCTGATAATTCTCTTCATAATTCTGAGCATTTTCCCCTTCTGACTCTTTCTAACATACCCTACTTACTCGAATCGAAGCTGAACTTTCTTCCAACGTTAAACCTACAGAAAATTTGGCGCGGCTTAGAATCGAAGAGAAAAATTCGTTCAATGTGGCAATTAGAGCAACTACAGGTTCTGCAATTTTTTAAAATTTTATAATTCTGGGAAAGTAATTAATTATTCACTTCTTATAAGTTCTCATTCAAAAGTTTATTTTATTTTCGTAAAATATGATGTAGATAAATCATTTTACACTACTTTTTACAAAAACTTAATGAAAATTTGGGAAGCGGCTTAGATTCGAATAAATACGGTAGTAATACAGTTTTTTATTAGAATATCTAACAAGAAACCGCATGGAAAAAACGTATATATTTTCAATATTTTACTTCTTTTCACATACTGATAACTTTAGCTTAACTACCAAATTATGGAACCCTTCCCCACCAAAAAAAATGGACACAACAAGGATAAAATAAATTAAAACAAGATGATTCATGTCAGAACTACCAACAAAAATTTTAAATATTATTTTCTCAAAATTCTCTGAATATTACCGGATATTTAATAAAAATTTTTGATAGTAAATAATGATAATAATAATAACCTTAGAGAGAGTATAAGAGCAAAAAGAATCCATCTTTTGTCTCTAAGGCAGGCAAGGCAATGAACATTGTCCCCCTATTGCATCTTATCAGGAAATTCTCCATGCATGGATAACTTCCGAAATCTCAATCAGGAAACCCTTGTAGTTTCTTGTAGTTTCAAAAAATAACCGTAGTGAAAAAGAACTTAGCTCCTGTACCTCCAAAGCATTTGGGAAAACTGCATTATATATCAGAAAAAAAAAGAGAGAAACAGAGGATATAAAAAAGTGTATTCTCTTTTTTTTCTTCTTCCTACAAAAAAGAGGAAAGTATTATTCGAAAGCCTAGCGAAAGGATATTTAGCTCTCAAATAAAATGAGCGAGGGAATATTAACGTCGCCCTCTTAAGCTACACGAGGGCTTTTGGCGACGGACCTCGTAATATTGAACCATGATCAAGTGACGAGGATGACACCTGAGCTGGCACCCCCTCTCCTAATTACCACACCAACGGGAAGACGTTTCAGCTCGACATATTTAACGTGCATCGCTGCCCCTACACGGTGGGTCTTTAACTATACCAATCACGATCCAATAACAATACCAATGGGCCACCTCGGCCTATTTAACCTGGGAGAAGGCGCGCAATCAATACTAATGTAAGTGGTCATGCGGGGGTCATTATACAGAACAAAAAATGTATATAATTCAGTGCATAAATTAACTAAGAGAAAGTTTACTTGCCTACTTTCAAGGACTTTTCTATTTTTGTTAGATAATTTGAGAAAAATCTAATCAAACTGAACTAAAATGTTGATGGACACAAAATCACAGACATTTTTTCGCAAACACTACAGGATTACAGGCAAAAAGGCCAAATTTTGTTCAGTTATTGTAGTTTTATTGTTCTTGATAATCGACAAATAGCACGTTTAACTTGTTCTTGCTTGTGTCTTTTGAAAGGGTGCATTGTGTCTGGTGGCACATAAGTAGATTCATATATTTCTTGATCGAGTTTTTAGGAAGTATTTTAAAATTTTCTTTTCAAATCAAAAGAGAGAGTTTCGTCTGTTCATAGCTTTTCTCACAGTACTTTCCCTATCCTGATTGTTATCCATAATTTCATCAGTTTGAACTTCATTCAATAGAGATCGCAGTTGCCAATTCCTTGTTTCTGTATTCTGTTTATTTACATTTATAAACCATAATGAGTCGTACAACACAGTAATCAAAACCACTAAGTCATTCACAGAGGTGAAATGTTGCCTGTTGATAGAAAATAATTTGGAACAAAAGGGGTTGTGTAGGGGGGGACTCTATTACCCCAAGTACCTTAATATAGTAAAAAACTTTTCCAATTCCAAAAAAAGTAAGATATGGACAAATACTTTTTAAGGTATCGAACATGTTGAAAATGACCAAATTTAGTCATGACAGATACTTTTGTTTTTTATATTATTGAATAGAACTATCTTTTGATTTTACGAAACATACTTTGCTTTGATTCTACACTACCTAGTCACCAAGCTACAGTTCATTTTACAAAGTTACAATAACCAGAAATGGGTCTTTGATCTACTAGAAGTGGGCATTAAAATTGCTCAAAATCTATCATGGAGAGTCTGATAACTCGAAATGTTACGAATGTATTTCTTTAAAACTTTTTGAAGCTAATATTTATATTATTTTCTAGAGAATGTACTAATATATTTTTCTTATTGTATGAATACGTTTCGAGTTATGATTGTTATTTAAATAATGGTCTCATACAGAATGTAACAATTCTTATAATGTTTGCTCAATGAGCAATAAAATTTTCAAATTTAAATAAATGTTAAACTTTAAGTACATTATCTAGATGAATGCATCTAATTTGTTTTAGTAATATTTTTTATTAATATATATTTTATTTTTACTTTTTCCTCTAACTGCTTTGAAGTTTTTGAAAAAAAATTGCTAAAATTTCACTTATAATTGTGATTTTTCTGAAAATTATGCAATTTATTTTAAATATTGTTGGTTAAATATTAGTATTTATTGCCATTGAGTCCTAAAAAAGCATTTTTAATGTTTAAATATGCTATTTTGTCAAAATGTACTCCGAAAGTGTTCGGATACAATTCTGATGAAGAATGTCATATAGAAGGATACTGTCAAGGTCATTGGTAACAAATAAACAGTTTTCCCAGAATTAAGGATTTCGTGAGCCTGGGATGACTCAGTGCTCCGTTATGGGTTTAAATTTCAAGCGATTTTGACAATAATGTTGGACCACAAAAAGATTTATCAGAACGTTTTAAAATTTCACCATCTGCGTTAGCTGCAATTATTAAAGTGACTGCCGACCTTGGGACCCAATTTTTTTTATAAAAACAAAATTTCGAAACAAAGTGAGTGCTTTTAGAAAGAAAATTAAAAAAAAATGTAAATACATGAAATTTTTAAATAAATATTTTACTTTAGAAGAATGGGTTGTTTTTAAGGAAATGTTTCCCAATTTTTGCTAAAACGGGTAACACTGTATCAAAATTCCTAATACAATTATCACATAATTTTCTTTATACATAACATACATATTATAGTGATCTTCAAAATAAACTAAAATCCAAGAGAAATATTAAAATACAAAAAATAAAAAAACTATACATAATATGCATATTTTAATATTTTTAAAGTTTTTCTTTATAAAAATTACTCTAAATGAAAAAAAAGTTTAACCTAGAACAAAATTTATGGTTTACTTTGTGAAAAAAATAGTATAATAAACATTCCCACAAAATTTCAAAACGTTATCTGGTTTCGTTCTTATCATATCACGTATCTGGTAAAGACTTTCTTTCGAAAACATAATTTTGAGAAACACTCATTTAAAGTTTTATCTTACTGCTCTTTTGCATAGAGTGTGATGTTTTTTAAAATCACTGTAACTTTATTTCTATTTCGCATAAAGGAAAAATAAAAACTGTTTTGGAAAGTAAAATGTTCAAACTACGATTTTGAAATTTTTAAAAGAAATGATTAATGTAGACGAAAAACGTCATTTTCAAGGTAGGCAGTCACCTAAAACATGAATTAGAAATTGAAAAGGCATCAGAGCACCATGTGGGGAAAAGTTGTTGAAAATAAGAGTCATTAAAAGCCACCTATCTTTTTATATTTAAATCTGATTTACTGGAATAATTCAACATCGTTCGTGCCAAGTAAATGGCTATTAGCTTTTCACTAATTAAAGAAAAAATCTTTTTAACTTGCTGAAAAGCATAATAAAAAAGACTTTTATGCATCAAGTGGAAGAATCGGACTTTTACAGAAAAGATACAATATAAGGTTGGGGAGTACCTATTAGTAAGTATTTTAAAATTTCCAATTAAAAGATACTCAATAATTCGCTTATAGTGTTTTTAAATGTCGAATAAAAATGGAGTAATTTTTTTTAAGTATTGATATTCTTTGTGTAATTAATTAAAATGAAATCTAAATTTGGTAAATAAAGAAATTTGTATTTTTTGAACCCAGATATGACAAATAGTCCCGATTTAAAGTATCCGACTATGTTCGCAACCGTGATTTTTAAAAAGCGCATAAATGGATAAAGTTTCATGATATTTAGTGTTACTCAAATTAGAATACATGTATAAAAATGTTTTAAGAATATTTTGACAAAAAAATTATTTAAATACAATATTTCCGCAAAAAATTAATTTAGAATAATCTTTTCTTCAAAATGTTCTTTTGTGAAAAATGAGTCTATTATAATAATATTTTGCCTGTACTTAGGTCACACCTCTGCACAGTGGCTCAACTATGAGTTTGGAAAAATTCACATTAATCTCAGAGGTACAACCCAATTAAATTATTATCGGTATTTTTTTCTTAAAATTTCCATCCTCTGTTGTCTTAAAACATGCATAAACCCACTTCGAAGTTACACATTTCAAAAATTCTAGTTGAGCCTCTGTACAGAGATCTGAGGTATATACAGGCGAAATATTATTATAATTGAAGCATTTTTCACAAACGGAGAATATTTTGAAAATGGGTCATCCTATGTTCATTTTTTGTCAAAATATTGTACTTAAATAAATTTTTTATTGTAATACTATTCTTAAAACAATTTTATATACATTTTGTAATTTAAGTGACACTAAATTTCATAAATATTATCCATTTATACGCTTTTTCAAAATCATGGTTCCGAACGTAGTCGGATACCTTAACGAATTAAATGTTCGGTCCTAATTAATTCGTTAAATCGAGTTCCGTCTGTGTGATGTATATTGCAGAGAAAATGTAAAGAGGTCTACAAAGAAAATTATTCTTTTAAAGAAGGTCAATGTGTATTGGGAAAGATTTTGAAACCACTGGTACAGTTTAATCGCGGATTCTACCCATACTGATTTTAGAAAAATCTAGTGTCACCCATAAGGTATAGTGGTTAGCGGCACTGACTACTGTGCCGTTGGGTCTGGGTTTGAATCTTGGAGAAGACATGGATGTTTGTAAATGTATAGTGCCTTCACGGCTTGGGGGTGCTTTAAGTAGCCGTCGAAACGCAAGTCCTCTCGTGACGTTTGTGGAAGAGGAAGAGAGGAGGGATGATCTTCACGAAAGCTACAGCTAACGACAGACATCAATTCCTTTTTTCCATGATGAATTTCGTGGGCCTTGATGTGGCATTTGCTGATCAGGTGGCATGAGTAACAACAACAACAGAAAAACCCATTAAGAAAATAAAATGCTATGAATCGTTGAGGATTACTCAACTGAAAATAGAGTCCCGTTTTCAAAACCATATAATATTAAATTAAAAACAACTTTACGATTGCAAACTATATATATATATATATATAAAGATAAATTTAAGCGTATAATTTATTAATTTTAATTTGTGACACAGTAATTATGACAAAATCTCAATCTAAAAAAATTTGCTTTCCTTTGATTTTGTATTTAAAGTTTGTTTTACAATTTATTTTATTAACTAAATTGCTTACAACTTCACGTGTGAACTTATAGCAATTGGGTAGCCCTATATATTTACCTTACACGCACAAATATCGCTAAGTCCGATGGCATCATTGGGCTCTCAGATTTTAAATCTACTCTTGAGGCCATCAAGGAAGGAAAAATGGGGCTCACCCAAGAAATCAATATACTTCTATTCCCCATTGGTGCATTGGGCAAATCATGTACCCTCTAGCGGATGTTTACATCGAAGGGAACGAGATGGTCGATTGCCTTGCCAATGAAGCCAAAACACTTGAGCCTGTAACTTCATATACTACTGTCTTTGACGTCAACGGAGTCTCAAACCAAAAGCTCTGCTCAATTCCAAGAAAAAAATTATCGCTGCCAGAATTAAATTATAGCCGAGAAATTACGACAACAATAACTAGAATAAGGATAAAGCATTTTCAGAGCATGGAGATTCTACCCGATAGTTCCAGATCATATGTGGAATGCAGCACTGCCGAGGGAAGCAACTGGATCCCTAACATCATTTTGGCTGTCCTTCCCTTGTTGCTGCCATTTTTTAAATAGACAATGACTGCAGTATGGACATTCTTTACTCGGTTCGTGCCGTGGATGTTGCCACAGCAGTAATTCACGCCTTTGACAATATTTGACTATATCCTTATGCAGTAGCGCACACAGGAATTTTTCAAGGGGGGGGAGGGGCCGGGGTCAAAAGTTCACCATTCTTGTATCATGCTCCTTTTGATTCTGTCGATTTTCGGGAACAAAACACCGTAAAAAACTAATTTTTGAATAAATAATTAGCATTAATTAATAAAATTAGTTATTAATTACAAATACTTAACTAAATTTTACGTACTATATACTTAGAATTATAATCAATGGCAAAAAAAATCATGGGGTTTGGGGGGGAGGTCCGGACCCCCAGGACTCCCCCTTGTGTGCGCCACTGTCCTTATGTTTTATTATTACAACCTCTGCACTTTGTCTTACACGACAACAACAGCAACAAAAGCAATGTAATACAAACGACCATTTTTATATTTTCTTTAAAAATAAAAAACAAATATTTAAGATGGGCTTCACTACTTCACAACTACGTTATTCCATTAGCATTTGGAAAGAGCACTGAAATGTCAAATGAAAAATTACCTTCAAGTTTTATTTTAGTTCAATGTACATAATCATCTCTCTCTGTATAAAAAAAGTCTTTTTGTGATGCTGTAAAAGATTTATTTATCCATGATGTCTAGTTATTAAAAAAGGGTGGTTAAAAGTTGAATTTCTATGAAAAGGAATGCCAAGAAAGATTCGCCTAGAGGGTTCCACCTATATTCCAGAATTTTCTAGAAAAATCTGCTTACGTCATAGATCGTGATATATTATATTTCGTTAGTTATTTCCAGAAGAATCCATAGGGTCACCAAAAATGGTCACCAAAAACTGTACCAATTTGTCTGTATTCCCAATTTTTTGTCAAGTTTCCGATGAAACTCCGTCATAATGTAATGAATGGCGTTGGTTAAGAATATTACAATTTTTGTCATAAAATAAATTCAACAAAAAATAATATTACTGTATTAAACACCCAGATATAAATTATTTACACTATTTTAAGAGGGTCCGGCACGTCCATAGGAGTCAACGTTAAATTGCGTAAGTCTATGCACATTTTCTCAGAAATTACATACTTCTCATGGATAACATTTTACTGCAGGTTATGTGTATTATTAATAACAGTTATAACGAAAAGTTTTGTCTTTTTGTTCAAAATAAAATTAATTATGATTATTTTAAAAATTGTCCAATTTTTTCCTTAAAATTTAGTTTAAGAAGGTCATATCTAAAAAGATTTCCTATGTATATCTAATTCCTTCCATTAAAATGTGTACACATGTTAAAAGTCTGCTCACTGAAAATTTGAAGATTGTATAAGTAGGTTTTGAGAAAAAGGAACACAAAGTGAAAAAAATCACAGTTTGAGAAAACAGGCTTTTAAGTGGAAATTTGTAATTTTTTTAGCATTTGCTTTTTTAATACTTTTCAGAAGCATATGAAACATCTTTTTACTCTCTACTCGTACAAAAGACTCTTCTAATTTTCTTTTTTTATCATTTTTAACAATTTTTGCTGATTTGGCGATCTCAAGATGATTTCGTTAGGCTGCACGAATCCTACTTCTATCTAGGTTTTTGAAGCATGATACACATTTATAATTTGGTTCACATCACATTGCTTTAAGATAATGAATTTTGCTGCATGACTCACATTGAACTGTTTAGTAGCCATATTACTCGTAATTTAGAGCTTTTAATTCTACAAATGTAGATCTTGGAATCATTGACCATATGGTGTTATTAAATCATTTGCGTTCTGAGTCTTTCCACTTAAGAAATTTTTTTAATAGCAAAGAATGCCCTAGATTTCTAGAAACTGACCTCATTTAATTTATTATGGTATATGTAGTACATGTGTATGCGTTTTTGATCATACTACCTTTCGTTACGTCCAGCTTCTGTCTTTTGAATTTTACACCAGGTAATTATACCCACAGGACACAGTCCATGTTGAGGGGTTTTGTTTGAGGATAGAATATGGAAACAACCAGCCCAAATAGAAACATTTATCCTGTGTAGATGATTGATATAATTTCTAATAGCCATATTATAATCTCTTAGAATTTTTTTTATATTAAAATGTCGGTGAGTCGGTTACGATCACTTAGGCTTTTCTATCGCTTAACATTTTTCCCCTGCTTCGATTTTAAAAATCAAAAGACATGCACCCATACACTTTTGGACAAGTTCAATACACTCCAATTTTTCCATATGGATTCGTACTCATCAGAAACATATACGAGGAGAAACACAGGTGCTCCTTGCATAGCTCATTTGATGCTCGTCAAAGAGTAGCTTCATTTAAAAATATAAATAAAATACTTATAATTATTCTATAAGTATATATATTATACTTATAGAATATACTTATATTACTTATATTCTTATATTATCATAATATAAGTATATATATGTCATATTATATACTTATCATATTAGAAATACAGTACATAATATCATATTACAAGTACAGTGTATAATATCATATTACAAGTAGAGTGTATAATATCATATTTCAAGTACAGTGTATAATATCATATTACAAGTACAGTGTATAATATCATATTACAAGTACAGTGTATAATATCATATTACAAGTACAGTGTATAATATCATATTACAAGTACAGTGTATAATATCATATTACAAGTACAGTGTATAATATCGTATTACAAGTACAGTGTATAATATCGTATTACAAGTACAGTGTATAATATCGTATTACAAGTACAGTGTATAATATCGTATTACAAGTACAGTGTATAATATCATATTACAAGTACAGTGTATAATATCTTATTAAAATTACAAAATATAAAAAGTGAAAATCCATAATTGTTTGAAAATTCTAGTGCCCTACCCTCTTAAGATGAAAAAAAAAGTTTTGATAAAACATTTATTAGACAAAATATATATACACTCATGGACAAAAAAAAATTTGTGCACCAAGAAGGAGTGGCCAAAATTAAACGAAATTTTGCATACCTAATGACTACTTTGATGTAAGTAAATAATTAGAAAATCAAGAAAAAATGATTATTTATTCCAGAGAACAAGGTAAGAGAATGGAGAATTCAATATGCTGTTGAACTCCATCTAGCGCAAATACATTATGCGATACGATCGGGCATTGAGGCATACAAGTTCTGTAGGATGTCTTGAGACATTTCCTTCAATGATAGCTGTAATCATGCCTCTGGTTCGTTCAAACTCGTGGGATGCCCGACTCTCCATCAAAAATGATCTCAGATATACTCGATTGGAGACAAATCTGGGGACCTGACTAAGAAAGAGTTGTAACAGTGCAGAAACTGCTTTGTGACATCCTTGCCGTGTAAGGCCGAGCATTTTCTTGTTGAAAAATGGCTCCTGGGAGCCGTTGCATTAGTGGCAACACATGTGGTTGCATGATGTCACGGAGATACCGCTGGGCTGTCATGGTGCCTCGGATTAATACTAGGGGTGAATGTGTATTGTAAGAAATGACACCCCATAACATCACACCAGCTGTCGGAGCGGTGCGTCACTGTAAAGCAAAGGCACGATCGAGGCATTCACCCCGGGGTCTCTACACACGAACACGATTGACATCACTGCTGAGATTAAATCTGGATTCGTCACTAAAGACGATCTGGTCCCATTCCGTTGCAGTCTAGTTTCCTCGTGCGCGTCACCACTCCAAACGAAAGCATCGATGGGTGGGTGTCAAAGGCAGCACACGTAATGGGTGCCGCGATCCCAAATGTTCTTCAGCCAGGCGCTTCGTATGGTTCGAGGAGACCCTAATGAAGGTGCTACCTGTGCCTGGATGGCGGCCAATAAAGCAGTCAGCTGTACACATGAATTTCTTAGGATGTGGTGGTCTTCTCGACGACTGGTCTGTTGAGAGCGTCCTAAGCCTGGTCTTCGTGTAAATGACATCTCTCGAATCCACGGGTCCCAACACTTCCTCACAACACAATCAGAGTGGCCGAATTGACGAGCTACTCGCCTAGCTGCCATCATACCGATGATTCTCCTTCTCTCAAACTGTGACAGCTGCTCATACTATCTTTGAAAACGGCGTAATGGCATTTCTACCTCAGCTCTTTATTTGGGAACGATGCAGCACCGGCCATACGTAATGCGCAATCACGCTGCATTTCTAATCATTTGCATATCTTCCCGACATGTACCTTCATGCCGAGTTTTGTTACGATCCGGCCATTATTTCTTGGTGCACTAATTTTTTGTCCATGCTTGTATATGCTCTGCATACAAATTTTTTTTTTGTGAGTAGGAGATTTTTATTTTTTTAAAACGTTGAATTGATGTGAAAAGGATCGTCAAGAACGAACTTTACGAAAAACCGTTGAACAAATTAAGAAGGTGAACGAAAGACAAAAATTGTTAAACAAGAGATTAGGTGAAAATTTACATCCTGAACAGTTTGAAAATCTTCGAACCAGACACGAACCAGAACTACATAATTCATGTACAGTGAAATTTTTGCAATGAGCAATGATTTTAATTACGAAATATTGTATAATTTGTACAATGAGGCCTGATTCACCCTTAGGCGGAAAGGTGGTATTCCCTCAGTCATTCACAAATAAAAGAGATTGTTGAACGCCATTTTATTATTTTTTTTCATGTTATATTTTTGTCCTCCGGCTACAACAGCGTCAAAGTATATAAAAACTACTGTGAATTTTTTTAGGACTAAATCATAAAAAAAGGGACATGATCGTAAATTTTGGATCTTATACTTGTTTTATGAACGATATAGCTTTTAATTATCTCCAGGCTGTAAAATAAATCATATAAAACTAATTTTTAAAAATGTAAACTCTGATTTGTACTTTTTTTACCGAGATTTCACTTGCCCAACCGTAAGAAATTGAATTCATTCGGGTTTTTAGAAAAAAGTCGTTGCTTAGATCTGGAACACACTGTAAAATATTTGTTAATTTATTATTTTCAACCTAAATTAGAGATACTACCTTTGAGTTATAAACAATAATTTCTTGAAAAAACGTATGCGCATTATTTTCTTTAACATTTATAATCACAAATAAGCAAAGCGAATTTAGCAATAATTTCTATAAGAAAAAAACCCTTCACATTTATTTCATTTCAGCTAACAAAAGATAAACTTTTAATTTAAACAAAACAATATTAAATGTATGTATTGTTGAATCATTACAACAGCATTAACTATTATAATTTTGAATGTTAAAACACTTTTAACATATATTAAAAGAAAATTAATAATTTTAGTTTCAGATGTGTAAAAGGTAAAATATATTACTTGCAAAGTTAATAATCCATATAGTCCAATATATTTTTCAAAATAATTCATTAATTCATTATCATGTATACCACTTACTAAGTGTGGAGGGGGAGGGGATAATCCCTGTCCCTCTAACAGCCAACTGACCCCCACTGTAAATTTTGCAACTGTTCATACTCATTACTCAAATTATTAAACTGTAATTTACATTTATAGCATGTGTATTACGTTGTTCTATCTTTTTTTTTTAAAAAAAATATTGTAAGTAGGACAAAAATATTTCTAAGAGGAGAGTTAAAATTCACAAAATGTGAGTGGTGTTCACTCTATTTATATAAACTCTAACAACACCTTCTGTCTATAGAACCATCTTTTTTCCGAATGATAGCAACTATTCATTTAATGGAAGTTTATTTTTAACTCTAGGAAGATCTTTAAGGCTGATGTAGAAACACAGATTTTGAATTTCATATACATATGGATCTCTATATTCTTATATGTATGGACCTTTTTTCAAAATTGAATGCAAAATGTGCAATACATCGTCACGTTTATTATTATTATTATTATTTTTATTATTTTTATTATTATTATTATTATTATTATTATTATTATTATTAATTTTGCACGTTTATGCAAAGCCTCACCATCAGCATAAATATAAATATATCCAAACTGTTTTTTTAGTCCATTATGTTGTAAAGATGTAATTGCGTTTCTTAACTATACCTTATGTATAAATAAAGTTATTACAGAAGCAAGAAAAACTTTTTATAAATAATTAAAATACTATTAAAATGAAAAACTATCTTTAATTCACAAATTCCCCTTTTATCTCCATTAGTTTCTTTAATATTTTTATTAGCATTATTTTGCAATTTTTGTTTAAATCATCAAGAAAGAAAAAATTACTTTCAATTCATTTTGGGGGATCTTATTTTTTTCTTCGTATACTTCCGCATTGAGATTGGAATCACTCTTTATGTCAGCGTTTCTCAAACTTTGGGGTGCGCCCCCTAAGGGGTTGTGATAACTATGAGGGAGCGCAAGCATGTTGAAAAGTCAAAAACAAAGGATTTTATAAAAATAATTAATTTGATGAAAGTTAGCAAACAAAATGCATTCTGACATAATAAAATGTAAAATACACATTTGCACTGATATATTGAACTTATAAATGTATCAGTACTGCACAATGTATTGTATAATAAGTTTAGCAATACTAAGTTAAAAACAAGCTTAATAATTACCAGTGATTACACGGGCTTGTCATTAATTAAAACATACACACAAATTAACACTTACCTGGATAAATTGTATGGTTTATAATTAATCGCTTAATTACCGATTACGCTATTCACTCCTCAAGTCCAACCACGTTTTCCACGTAAGTGCGGGTATGGGATGTATTGGAGGGATGAAAAAAGGATTATAAATAAATCCCCCCCTTTTCTCTGAAATAAATAAATCCTTCACAAACACTGTCAAGGTCCTTTTATTGCATTCCAAAGCCTTTGGAATAATTTTATGGATAGCAGTGCACAGAAGAAGATCGAACATCGGAAAGACGTATATATACGTCTAGAGCAATTAACTTTTTGACTGAAAGAGACGTTTATGTATGCCGGTGGCACTTAAGAAGTGAAAGTCGTTTTGTAGATTAACGTGAAAGTACAGTATTATCGAATTCAATATATTGTTATGGTTTGTAAGGGAGTAAGATAAAAATTATTATTGAATATTGGGTCGGAAATATATACAGTGGGACACAAAAGTGTTCGTACACTTGCAATTTCTTATAAAATTTAATGTTTTCTACTGATAAAAATTAATATATTGTAATTGTAGATTTTTTATGTTATCTGCAACTCGTTCTTATTGGAATGACTTAATTATTTTTTTAAAAAGAGTATAACTATTTTTTAAAAACAAATAATAATCAAAAAGCTACTAAAAAGTTACGCCACAAAAGTCTTCGTACACTTAACAAAAATCTCAACTTAGCTTTGAATATTGTATTTCTTTCGTAATTTAGTACTTAGTAGAATATCTTTCAGTGTCCACAACAACTTTAAAAAGCGTCTTGATATTAATTTTATCAGTATTTTGTAATTTCTGCATCAATTTTCCTCCATTCTTCAGTGATTATTGTTTTTACTTCACATTTTGTGTTTATTTGTCATGTTTTCCTTTTTACATCAATATCTTATCAAATATGTTCTACTGGGCGAAATCAAGTGATTGAGGAGGTGTCTTCATAATTTGGGGACAGTTATAGAGACACCAGTGGCGTACATTGAGAGCAGTGCGCTGGGCGTCATTATCCTGTTAAAAAATTAAATCGATTCCAATATCCAAATTTTTTGCGGATGGTTTAAAATTTCTCTTTAAAATATTTAAATGCAGCTCATGATTTACAAATACAAACAAAAAATACCAAATTACGTAATTCTGTAGCCAATTTACACCACCACGCAAGAACACTTCCACCTCCATGTTTTATTGATTCAACTAGATTCTTGGGATTAAGTTTCAGAAAATTCAAACATAACAGCAAATTTATTGGGATGGCAGATAATTCAACATTTTTGGTTCCGATGCGCCTATATAGCTTGTAAATGATAAAATAAGGAGTTTAATTCCATGAATTTATGTGAAACAAGAACTGCTCCATCTCCATGTTTCAGCATTGAAGTGAAGGTGTTCTGGCTTGGGGGTGTAAATTTGCCTCAGAATTAGGTAATTTGGTATTTTTTTATGGTATTGTGAATCATGAGCTCCATTTAAATAGCTACATTTAGAGCACTGCTCTAAATGTACGCCACTGGTGTCTCTATAATTATTCCCAAATTATGAAAACACTTCTTCAATCCCTTTATTTAGCGCAGTAGAACATATATGGCGAGATATCTTGATGTTAAAAAATAGAAAACGACACATAAACACATAATGTGAAGTAGAACAATAATCACGGAAGCATGGAAGAAAATCGATGCAGAAACTACAAAGAACTGATTACATCTATACCAAGACGCTTAAAAGTTGTTGTGGTAATTAAAAGATATCCCAGTAAGTACTAAATTAAGACAGAAATACAATATATAAAGCTAAGTTGAGATTTTTGTTAAGTGTACGAAGACTTTTGTAGAGTAATTTTTAGTAGCTTTTTGATTATTAATATTTAAAAAAAATAGTTATACTATTTTTAAAAAAATTAATTATGTCATTCCATTAAGAACAAGTTGCAAATATTATAAAAATTACAGTTACAATATATTAATTTTTATTAGTTGAAAATATTAAATTTTATAAGAAATTGCAAAAGTGTAGGAACACTTTTGTGGCCCACAGTATATATATTGCAAGTTTGAAAAGTACTGGTTTATGTACATCGCCCTCGAAAGCTACATAAAGGCTGTTAGTGACGAACCCTGAAATTATGAGCCACGATCAAGTAACGGGGACAACACCATTTTTCTTCGTTAATTTTGAAACTTTCATACTATGATAAAGTTAGGACTTCTAGGCTACGACAAGTTTAACATATAACCCCACTATAAGGTAACCTTATAGTAGTAGCAGCATTATAACTCACGGCTTGTCGAAAACAATGCTTTAATCAGTAAGCATAAATTTAATACCAGATTGATGATGTTCCCCTTTAGATCACAAAAATATTTTCGAATTTGTTGAATTTAATTTATTCGCACTGTGAAGTAACACAACGGCAACTGCCGACGGGTATCGTAATTTTGAACCACTTTATTCAAGCTTCCACACTACGCTAATGGGTAAATTTAAAAAGATTCAACGTGCACCAACTTCTTTAAATTTCGAGTCTTCAGTGGCACAAGACTTCGAACCCGCGATACGGCAACACCTATCACGAATTCACGACTATGACTAATTGCTTACCGCTGCATCAAAATGTTTCAAAAGCAAAGGATATGTTGACTATTCCATTTTTGTATCAAGAGGTACAGTATAAATTATCCGTTGTATAATGCCCAATTTTGCTGTGTATGCGTGCGCGTGTGTTTATGTGTGTGAGTGTGACCAGATTAAACCCTTAATTGTAGAGTAAAAATTACGCATTTTTCGCCCCGGTTCCACCATTTCTTATTAAGACACACGTATGGGGTGCATTAGAGGGGTGGGGGAATGACACAAATAAGCAAACTTTTCTCTTACCAATGCAAATCCTTTGATAACACTGTTAAGGTCATTTTATTTCGTTCCAAAGCCTTCGGAATATTTTTCGCATTCGGGAAATAATCATCTGGATATATACGTCCAGGGCACATAACAAAAAGATTGAACGAGACGGATCTATACACCGGTGGCACTAAAGGAGATAATCTTATTATTAAAAAATTACATGTAGCATCAAAATATCATAATAATAAATCTTATTTTTAGTTAAAAAGTATATTATTCTTCTCATATAATTTCCATATGAAACCATGAAGTAAAAATAGCCAAAAACCATCTAGAATCGTTTTCTTTTCTTAAAATTTCATAAAACACTCTATTTAAAATACTTTTTTTAGCGTAATAGAAATCAAAAACTACATGGAATTAAAAAATACATTATGTCAGTGATTACCGAGAATAAAATTAGAAAAGCAAACCACAGAACATGCATTCATCATTTCGCAAGTGAATGGAAAAAAAACCGAGATTTCCAACAGGAAAAAGATAACAAAAAAGCAAGTACCATCTGGACAACCCAAAGCAAAGCTAATGAAATTCTTATTACTCCCAATTGCACTTCTTCAAGTAGAAGATCTTAAGAGTCCGACAGAAAACACTTAAATTCTGTCGTTACAACCATGATGCGTGTTTTCCTCGGGGACCTTTGCAGTAAGAAGAGCTTTTTTATTGACTGTGCAGAGTTACATTCTTCCTGGAAGGGAACAGTTTCGGGGAAATTTGTCAACTGGAAGCTTACTATCTTGGGAAAGGTCCAAAATGAATCTCTTTACAGCGATGGCTAAGGAAAGGATGAAAGCTGTTGACTGTTTTCGCCTTATGGCTTGTTAAGTCAGCAAATTAAAAATTGGTGTATTAAGCAAAGCGTTGTTAACACTTCGTTATAATGTTTTCAAAACACACAACTATAAATCTAATGAATTGCTTTATAGAATAGGTTGTGAAATTTATCGTACCATGTGGTTCTGATTTATATAATAATTATACATTTCCTTAAGAAAACAAATGTTTTTAAATTTATCTTACTTAAACTGAAAATTTGTTCTTAATTACCAATGGGTGGCAATACTCAATTGTAGCCTAAATCCTTGTACATTTCCTCATGTCCTGCTCTATCCACTAAAAGTTTTCTTTTGAAAAAATATTGTTTGATACAAGCTGTTAATATATTCCGTATTCAGCAAATGATGTCAATTCCCGTCATCTTTCACTAACAATTGAAAAATAAAAGACAATTGACGTTTCACGTCATTAAAATGCTGAAATATTATCTTGTGTGCTCGGGGGGGGGGGTTACATAAAATAAATAATTTAAATTTAAATTCATTTATTAACGTCACATTCTTAAACAATGGGAGATCTGTTCTATGAAAGGTAGTATAACTCTTTTTTAAACAGTTTATTTTTGAACTAATTTTACTTCCAAAAATTATGGCTACAAATAAAAATTGCTTTTGCTTGTTAACTTGAAGTTTGTAATGTAGAATTTGAATTACGGTGAGAAGTTCGTTGCTCGTAGTAACTAATAATTTTGACAATTATGAATGTCCTTACACCAGTTTTTCTCAAACTTTCAGCATTTGCGACCTAATTTTTTATTCATAATTTTCATCGCATCCCCTTCATACAACAACGATGTATTGAATGCAAGTATAATATACTTTGACGCTAAATATACAATGCGATTTTAATTATAAACCACAAATATTATCAATATAAGTATTAAAATTTGTATATGACAAGTCCATGGGACTCACTAGTAATTATAAATATTTTTCTTGACTTACTCTATTGATAAAATAATTATCAATTATATTGAGCTTTACTGATACTCTTATAAGTATATTATATGAATGTAGATGTGTATTTTATATTTTTTATTAAGTCAGAATGTATTTGTTTTGGTTAACTTCAGTAAATTTATGATGGGACTTTATCGGATTTTCTTACTAATCCTCTTGGGGAATCTTTGGGGAATAGCATTAATTCAATCCAATCCTCTCAAGAAGAAAACGCAATATGCAGATTAGTTAAATGATATATATTAGAGCTTTAGCACTCGTGCTTTAGGAGAATAGAAGTCGGATAGTAGTAGACTGAAAGAATAATAGTTGATGAATAGTAGAATAATAGAATAGAAGAAATATAGAAAGCTGAGATGCTGATCGCCGTGAGATATTGGTAAGCTATTAACTATAGAAGTGTAATTATGGAACGGGCTTTAGGGTGTTAAGGAATCTAAGGCGTATGAGGATTCTCAGGATAGCCTTTCATAAAGATAGTGAGTAGGATTCCAAGCACTGTTTACTTAGAATTGATAATTACGTAGTATCGATCCTGATTATATCCCTGTATTAAGACTTGTGTTGCGTTGATTAATATATATTTAGACATAATAAATTAGATTTATTATGAAAAATTTGGGAGATCAATCATTTATTCTAGAAATCTAGGTCGCGTGGGTGAAGAAATGATACTCCCGGGTCGGGGAAATATCACAAATTAGTATAATTTTTTAAAAATTATTTTTCTTTTTCGACATTCGAAAAGCTCGCTCTCCCCACGTAGGGCTACGACGTCCCTCTAACGGTGTGCGCCACACTATCTGAGAAACACTACCATATACATCTGCTCCCTGAAACGTTCAAGGAATTCCTCCTACCTTTCAACTTTGAAATATACATGTGGAAAGTGTTTGCGGCAATGCCTTTCCAAAAGCTACATGGTACAATGTTTGCAAAGGATTGTCTATAGATGAAATTACTTTTTTCTTAGATACCTTGCTTGAGACAGAAAAAAACATACACTGAGATTAAAAGTATGGTTTCGATAACATTGGGGTCAGAAGTGTCGTCTGGTCTATCTCAAAAGAACAAACTATGCATTAGTTGTGTCTTTATTATAATGTTAAGATCAATGCATACGATTTTGATTTTATTTGCTTCTTTACTAACGCCACACTTTGAAACTATACTACAGCTAATGGCAATTGATTTCCTAATTTTTGACCAAGTTCAAGTAACGTGGGTTGAGTTGGCACCCCTCTGTTTAATATTCCAGATTCTGTTTAAGGTGTCCGACCACGTTCGGAACAGTGATTTTAAAAAAGCGCGCAAATGGATAATTTTCATGATATTTAGTGTCACTACATGTTAAAATACATGCATAAAAATGTTTTAAGAACATTGACAAAAAACATTTATTTAAATACAATATTTTGGCAAAAAATTAACTTAGAATAATCTTTTTTTCAAAACGTTCTCCTTTTTTAAGAAATGCTTCTATAATAATAATATTTTGCTTATATATATTAAAGATTTTTCCAGAAAGTCTGAACTAAGATTTTGGTAAGACTCACATTATTTTCAGAGTTACTACCAATTGAAATAATTATAAGCGTTTTTTTTCTTAAAATGTCTCCTTTCTGTTGTACTAAAATATGGATAAATCCACTTCTAAGTAGGATATTTCAAAAATTCTAATTCAGCCTCTGTACAGAGCTCTGAGCTATATACAGACAAAATATATTTATAATATTGTAGAAGCATTTTTCATAAAAGGAGAATGTTTTGAAAATGGGTTATTCTATGTTCATTTTTTGTCAAAATATTGTACTTAAATAATTTTTTATTGTTATAATGTTCTTAAAACGATTTTATATAAAAGTTTTCTAATCTAAGTGACGCCAAATATCATAAATATTATCCATTTATATGCTTTTGAAAAATCACTGTTCCAAACTATTTCGGATACCTTAATGATCCAAATTCTCACACTTATGTGATGAATTTGAACCTTGACAGATTTAATGCATCAGAGATTGTACTCAGTGACACTGGTACTCTAAATCGGCCCTCGACAATATTAGCAGCTAGTTCACAAACACGACTATTCAGCTACTACAGGCACGCCATGAAAGAAAAGAAAGATCTTTAGAATTATTTTGAAAACACTTTTAGAGTAAAGGCCTCTGGGATATCCTCGCTCTGAGTTCGAAATTACGAACGACATAGCAGTCATGATGATCCAATTAACAAAAGTCATTTCCAGTTGTGTGGTGCTTTAAAAATATCGTACTCATATATCGTATGCTTATTGCCATTAAAATTTGCGCACCAAGAAAGATTTTTTAGAATAAAACGAAATTTTATATACGTAAGTACAACATTTATGTAAGTTAGTAATTATAAAATCAAAGCAAAATGATAATTTATTATAGAAAAAATTACAAATGAAAGGATGTTTTAGTATTTTGTTGAAACCCTTCTAGCATAAATGCATCATATTATAAGACCGGGCATAGTGGTTCCGGTTATGATGTCCTGCGACATCTTGTTCCATAGTTGCTATAAACATGCTTCTAATTCTCCAAAATTCGTAGGTTGCCCAACTTTCCATCCTAAAGGATCCTAGGTATGCTCAATTGGTGAAAAATGGGGGGGGATCAAACAGGCCAGTGAAGGATGGAAATGTAGTAGAAATAGTCTTATATATATGTATATATGTATATGTAGTATTTAATATATATTTATATATATATATGTATATATATATTATGTATATATATGTATATATATATTATGTATATATATGTATATATATGTGTATATATGTATATATATATAATATATGTATATATATATTATGTATATATATGTATATATATATTATGTATATATATGTATATATATATATATAATACAATAAAATAAAAGTGAAGGAGTACTAGAACCCACATTGCTAAAAAGTAAGAAATTGGAATTCAGCAGATACAACAAATGTAGATACAAAAAAGTTAATGGACTAAACAGGAGACCTATTATGATTTCCAAAGTAGTCGCTGAATTAGGCCAGCGAAATAGGGTTAAGCAGTGCTTTGGGGATCCACCCTTCCCCATACAGCAGAAATGTTTGACATAATAGGGGGAAAAAACAAAGTTGAAAAGTTAAGCTTAATACAACACGTGGATGTAGAACCCAATAAAATCGTAAAAAGAATTTGAGAAAAGAGAACAATAATGAATCTATCAAGGAGAAGAATAATAGTATATATATATATATATATATATATATATATATATATATATAAACTATTTCTTCATTTTTTCAGATATGCTATATCCCCATTATTGTTCCCTAGAGTATTGTATGTTGAAGATAAAATATATCGCTTGTTAGTAAAATCTCAATGAAATGATTATTCAAAATGTATTTTAGCAGTCGATCCAGACATTTAGTTTTATCTAAATAATTCAGTCCAAAGCTCATTTATTTATTAAAAGCCATTAATTATATATCTAAAAAGTATTTTCTTGTAACAAATAATTTGTAATTGTTAAATGAAGTGTTTTATATGTCTCTGACGCTAATTGAATTTCGAAAACAGTGTACGTAACTTTTGTTACAATTCAAAATTTTATTGATTAGTTTTGAGAACGGATCCACGTTTGATATTGTTTTTGAAACTGGTAAATTATTCCAAACTAAGCATTTAAATAATTCACTGTAGCTGATAAATTACAAAATGCAGCTAAAATAGAAATTTATTTTCGAAACTGCGTCTACGTTGTTTCTTTCCATTTCAGTATTACACTATAACAAATTTGCATCCCTATTTTTGCAGTTTATTCGCTATAGCAATTCATTCAAAATATGTTTACTCAGATTTCAATAGAAAGTGAATTTTAAAAGCACTCCCTATTATGCACTCGGAATTAATAGGAATACGATTCAACATTTCTCGCATAAAATCTACAGTATTGAATTTGAAACAAACTAGCTTAAAAACAAGTATTTGCAGAAACACGTATGACTAATAAGCTACAAACTGTTTTAAAGCTCAATGTTTTTCCGGGCAATGTTATCCTGAGCGTTTAGTGATAAACATTTTAAAATGTTTTGTCTACATGATTAACTATTTCAATATTCTGTTCCATAGAAAACTATACTGTAGTATTTTAATCCTATTATATTAAAATAGCTTCAATTGCTTTTCATACATATACTTAAGAATGATATAAATCATTAGTTTTTGATTTTTATTATTGTTTCGAAGTAAAAAAATGCTTAATAACTAGTGAGGATCGAAATTTTTTCTTCAGAACGAGGAAAGCGGTTTTTCTGGTGTATATTTATAGAGGAAAAATAAAATAAAAAATTAATTTTTTTCATTAAGTATTTCCTTAAGGAGAATGATTAGGTATCTAAGCTTTTTTATGGTCACAAGTCATAGTTATTTTTTTTTAAAAAAAAGGACATTTTAGTCATTTTTAACATGTACTGCAATAAAAGGGCATCTTGTAAGCAGTTACAAGAAAAATATCTCTCTTATTTACATTTAACAATTTCTTTATTATTAGTTTTTCTTTTTTAAAACTTTTTGTTGAGTTTATAGGGCACGATAAAGAAGAAGACGGAGAAGTCTGAATCAAAGTAATTTGACAGTGCGGGAAAAGAGAGCTGGGGGTTATGCAATGTTGCAACGTGCATTGTAGGGGCTATTACAAGTGCTATTAATCATTGTTTTTAGTTATTTATATTGTAGAAAAACAATTCTGTTTTAAATTTAGAATCATCTAACAAATTATTTTGTAATTTTTTTTCGAAAGTTAAACCCTTTTGTAGTAATATTAAACTTTGAAACTCTTTTTTAAATTATATTTTTCTTGCTTATCTCCAGATCGTAGTCATCTTTTGCGTTAAAGTAGACTTCGATTTATTAATTACCGTAAACTCCGGCGTATAACACGCACTTTTAACTCAAAAAATAAGGTTAACAATTAAGGGTGTGCGTTATACGCCGGATATAAAAACGACAGTTTTAAAAATAAAAAAACAAACAAGAGATGAGCATAAAAAAAGTAAGACTTCTACGCATATCGAAATACTATTTGTTTTAAAAGAAATGACATGTCTTATAAACTAAAAGAGTTGTAGTTATAGAAGTATACTATTTTTTTCAAAAGTCTAGGATAATACCTCGAATAAATGACTTCAAAACATAAGAGTCTTGTATACTAACATTTCAGATTTCTTCTTAAAACAGGAGGTGCGCGGTATACGCCGGATTTTACGGTAAGTTGATTAGGTTTAATTTTGAACACCGTCTGCTTTCATGCAATACAATAAAAAAAACTTTGCTTAAATTTTACAATAAGGAACTGCTACAGAAATTACTGTAATACATTTATCATCCAATACTCTTTCTTCGTTATTTGCTGCATTCTAAGGAACTAATTGAATTGCTAAAATCCCGGAGGGAAGAGATAAGGACTTACAACTAATCACTATTCCGGTCTGGTAGGCTTACTTTCCCCCCTATGGGCTTAAATGTGAGCATTACCGTCTTTTCCATCTATATTTAAAGGCCCCTGGCGAATGACTCTAATCTGTTCTTCAGTTTCACAAGTAGTACTTTATATCAATTAAGATAATACCGTTTTTGAATTTTAATTTAAATATACAAAGTCGGATTAAAATATTAAATTAAAAAACAGTCTTATATTTTAAACTGTTCTTAAATATAGCTCGTCGGTTACCAGAGAAATATACTGCAATCAATTAGTCGAAATGATGCAAAAACGTTAAGTGCGTATAAAAGTGTTTGCCACTAAACCAATAGGTTGCCCTGATTAAAAATATTTATTGAACCAAAACTATATATATATATTATATATATTCAGAAATATTGTTATTAATCATGTACAGCGCAATAAATTTCTAGTTTTGAAAAAAACAAAGATAAATAAATAAACAATAAACATTTCACTAAATATTGCTTAATTCAGAAATACCCAGTAAATTTTATTAACAGTTATTTGAATAAAGAAATTCTAAATAGTGAGGTTTAAAATTCCTTAGAATAAGAATAGTTCATTATTAAAAATTAATAATTTTTCCTAGATATGGTTACCTCATTCTAATATTAGATAAAATTACTTATTATTATTTTTTATAATTCATATATAATTCTAGTGTCATTAAAGTTATGGTATATTGTATATATAAACTCTCTTTTTTATTTTTTATTTCTATTATTGTCATATTTCTGTTAAGTGCTCTAATTCTGCCATTCCCAAGCTTTCAATTTGCATTTGGGTCCAGAATCTGGCAATAACTTATTTATTGTACTAAGATTTAGCGCGGATTCCGGATTTTTGGTAATTTTTAGGTAAGTTACCTTAATCTTGTATTGGACTTCGATATTCTAACCATTATTTTCAATGGGTTTTTGCTCAGTGTTATTAACATAAAAGGGAAAGATTGGTTGGCCACAAAACATGTTGAACCCCACTTTTATATAAATTATTTTATATGGAAGCTGACTTAAGTCAGCAATGTTTATAACACTGTAGCAACCATTTTTTAAAAACATTATAATCCCTATTATAATTTTTATTTCTCACTTATCCTTCAATGTCTAGTTATCTTACAATCTCAATTTTTTTCGGTTTTACTTGATGAATGTTTATCTCTCACACATTAGTGAAGAATATAAACTATATATATATATATATATATATATATATATATATATATATATATATATATATATATATATATATATATATATTCTTTTATAAATGTCATTGCAAATTTTATTATTCGATTAATTACCTCAGTATATTTGAACATGTGTCCCTCTTTAGCTCACATAATTCCTATGAGCAGTAATCCAGTTCCCGCAAAGTTTTCTTGAACATGTTGTGAAAGACTCGGACCTCTCTCTCGGGCACCTAGATGAGTGGGGGTAGGAAAAAAACACTCGACATGACCCAATTAATCTATTTATTTCTCCACGCAAAGAACATACACAGAGTTTCAACTAAAATAGTAAGAAAATGTCTCAACGCTAATCGCGAAAGTGGATTGATGACGGTAAAACGCGAATGATTAGGAAACTATCAAACTTGATCCTTACCTTAATATATGATCTAACATATCATCCGATTTAATCTAATATCAATACAATCTCAGCGAAGAATCGTCACTTTAAAGTTTCCTTTTAATAAGTCTCAAATCACAATAATTCTAATATTAAACCTTCAGTAGCAATCTCACCTGACTCGAGTATATTTCCTCTCATACTCCATCTTCAAGCTAGAAAACCTCAACTATATATATAGTAAGTTAAATATCACGATGCTCTTCTTCCGATGGGTTCGTTCTGAATAACGCAAATTGATAGCCCTAAGGTCTCTCAAGAGTATTATTTGAAGAAACGCGTATAGGACCATTACAACTATATCTTAAAAATTATTGAACTTAAGACTGCATTGGAAGGCAAAATATTTGCCTTCCAATGTAAGTATTAAACTAAATAAAAAATCCCCTCCATTTTAAGATAAAGAAATTCTTAAAAACATAGTATTTTGAAAGTTCTAACATAAATTAGTTGTAGCTGTTGCATAAACTTTTACAAGAGTTTCATTTAGGTGTATACTTTATAAATTTTTCAGAAATAGCTGGTTAATATTTCTAAAACAATTTAAGATTTTTTTGGGGGGAAAATACACATTAATAATCAAATTTCCTATCATTTTTCACAACCATATTGCAACACAATTATCTGTAAATATCCATTACGACTGAAATAATTACAATACTCTTCTGTTGTATATTTGAAAATACAAATAATTTCTTAGATAAATTTGGTAAAAAATATGCATTGCAATGTATGGAAAATAGCGTTTCAAGTACTTATCTAACAATTTAAGTACGGTAAAAAACAAAGTGAAAGTTACTTTATAGTAAATAATATATATAATTTAATCAAATGTTTTTAAGCTAAACATATTTTAAATATTTTATCTAGAAATTTATAGTTGCTGTACGCTAAAGTTTCATATTTCACAATTTTTATTTTCAAAAAATATAAATTTTAATAGTACATAGCTATATAATGCTGCTAAAGATTTAAACAGTTTAGTTTAAAAATTTCAATTAAGCAGAGCATTTTTAGAAAATTATATTGATTTCATTATTTTTTAACATGCACAATAAAAAAATGTTTACTAGCATTTGTATAGCAATTGCATGCGTAGAAACATATAGGGTCAACCAAAAGTCTTACCAAGGTTATAAAAAAATTCCTAACAAAATAACCATTTAATATAATAATGGAACTTTGTATAATTGGTTACTTAAGTTTTAGTAGTTTATTTTATTCATTCTACGGCATCAATGCTCCTTAAAGAGTGATTCGAGGGAAGGAGAGGACAATTTATATAAACAAGTAATATAAAAAAATTAGTTAGTTCCTAATTAGGTCAACAAAGAGAAAAGTTCTATTTTAGTTACTATTTATTAAAAAATTACAATTAATATCAATATGTTTGTACATAGGACAGAATCATAATATTAAGTGGCAAAATAGAAAGCGATTTTCCATTTTATGTATGGTGTTGGACTATTATTTTTGTGTGTTACATTTATTCATTCATAAATCACATTCTCAGAAATTAACCCATTTCACGTAGGATTTGAACCCACGACCTTTGAATTAGAAATCCAACGTGCTATCATTTGCGCTACAGGGACATAACGAGCGACTTTCCTTTTTATATATGATGTTGGACTATTACTATTTTTGTTACTATTTATTAATTAATTAAATACAGTTAATTAATTAATAGTTCAAAAAACTGTATTAACATCAAGTGTCATCCACTACAAGTTTAAAAATGTATTTAAACTTGAGTGGATGAATAAAAAGTATTTTGTTAACGATTAAAAATTTGTACAAGATATACACATATTATATATAGGGAGAGTGTGAACTAATAATAGAAATTGAAAAAAAAGACACCATTTTCTGCCAAAATAATTCAAGAGAAAACCCAACGCGTGCTTTAGTATTACGAAACGGAATCTCCCTTTAATATCCAGCTCAAATTTCGTCACGATTATGGAAACAAACCTTCTGATGCATGCGGACACATATATCGATGGACAAGGGTAGTCAATGAGAACTGGTTCGGTCAGTGCTTCTCAAACTTTTAGTATTTGCGACCCAATATTCGACCCTAATTTTCATCGCACCCGCCTCCGTACAAATAAAAATGTATTGAATTTAATAATACTATATTTTGACACTAAAACTGCCATACAACTTTTTCTTGAGAGCCATCGTCGTATGTAAACGTGTTTCTCAGCTAAAGCGTCCATTGGCCCGGACGTATATGTACGTCTTTCCGAAGTACGATCTTTTCTGTGTACTGCTATCCATAAAATTATTCTAAAGACTATAGAAGACAATAAAAGGACCTTGACAGTCTTTGCAAAGGATTTGTCTATTTCCGAGGATTTCCTTATTTATTTCTTTTCTCCCCCCTCTCGCCCTAATACCTCACCTACTATCATCTACGTGGTTATGTTTGTATATATGACAAGCCCATGGGGTCACTGGTAATTATTAAACTTGTTCTTAACTTAGTATTGTTAAATTAATTATATATAAAATACTTTATGCAGCACTGATACATTTATAAGTGTATTATATCAGCGCAAACGTTAAGTTTTAATTTTTTTATGTCAGAATGTATTTTGCTTGCTTACTTTCAGTAACTTAATAATTTTTTTAATAATCTTTTGTCTTCGATTTTTCAATATGCTCATCCCCCCTTATAAAGTCATCACATTCTCTAAGGGGGGCGTGCCCCACATTTTGAGAAACGGTGGGTTAAGTCGAACGTCTTCGAACATTTGGCGTAAATGTTTCCAAGAAGGTTAGCAAATGGTATCGGATCTCCATGACAATGTCCGCCCACACGTCTCCAATTGAACCAAGTCCAATTTAAGAAAATCCGTTGGAAAATAATAAAACATACATCGTTAAGCTTGGATTTGTCCCCCTGTGACTTCTAGGCCTTTAAGCCCTTTAAGACAGAATGAAGTTTCAATTTCGGCAATCAAGTGAAGGAAGATGTGGGCAGGACTTTCTCAAGAATAAACCCCGTTTTGTCTAAAGTGAAGTCATAGACCTTCTGCTGAACGATATGATCTGTGTTACAACCCCCAGAGAGATTTCTTCTCATATCCAATAAAATCATTTTTTTTTTTATTGAACTTGTCTACTTTTTGTTTGGCCAACCCTTATATATGGAATTGATTACCAGTGTTGCAGAAGCACATGAATTAAAAACTTTTAATTAAAAAATAAGCATCTGTGTGCTCTTATGCAAATAACATTAATTAACGTGCAACTCTTCACTATCTGTCGTCTGAGTATTTATCTCAGTATCATATATTTACTTTTACGAAGAAATTAGCTGAACATTTGTCTACATTGTATTCAAATTTATGTTCCAAACCCCAATTAGCACCAAAAAATGAAGATTAAGTAACCCCAAACAAACATATAAAATATCCCAATGACCTACTTAAATCAATTAACTAAACACACAAATGCGTTTAAACACATTTACACATTCTTTTCCATTTCTAAGAATTCAACTATATCCCATTCCCAAATGACTTGAATATATTAGAATGCATAAAAAGAAAATGGCGGCATAAATCTTCGAAAGAAACACGATACAGCGTTCGCGCCCAAGCAATCTCAATTGTTTCTCAGCTGGCAAGTTACCAACCATATTTTTTCCATCATTTACATATAGGGACACGAATGTTTCAAGTTTCTTCGAAACCATTGGTAAGAGAAATGGCGATTTATTATTTTGAATCTTCGCTTAGTTGGCGATTTATAGTGGCGACATTTTTTACTTCGATCTCTCTGCATGTCATTAAACAGTTTCCGGACCAGTTGGCGCTCAGTTGACAGCGCATAGCCAAAGAGAACAATGGAGTCTTAGGAATCTTCTGCTTCACTTGGTACGCGACAGATTTGAATGAAAAGCAGAAAATGAAGAAAAAAATAAATATATATTGAGGGCTTGCTTCTATTGTTCTTACTGTAATTTGTTAGATTCCCGCAAATAAAACAGCAACGCAGATTAGATAAGCGTGCCTGGAAACTAAATTGAATTGAATTCATTTTGTGTTTATGTGCTCGCTTTCTTCATGGATGCTGACTCATTGCATCATTTATTCAATGCTGATATTTTTAACAAAATCTCTCATGTTTATTCAAGTAAGAGGGCTATGTATTTTTTTTACAAATTAAGTAATTAGAGCAAGAAATATGGAAAATATAAATTACATTTATTTTTATATGTATAAGCTATTTTACTCATGCAATATTAGCTACAAGTTTTTATTTTTGGTGATAATTTGAAATGCCGCTTTGTCTAATCCTTGTTTTTTCTAAGAAATATTTTCTTAATATTTTTATACACTGTTGTACTATTGATTTGTGTCACTTTTTCATAATCAGATGAGTATTATTATCATCAGTCGTTATGAGTGTATGCAGCGATATCAAACTGGGGAGCGCAACTCCTAGGGGGCCATGACCCTAAGACTGGGGTGCGAGCATATTGAAAAATCGAAAACAAAAGATTGTTTAAGAAAATTATTAATTTATTGAAAGTAAACAATCAAAACACATTCTGACATTATAAAAAATTTAAAATTTTTTTTACACTGATTTAATACACTTATAAAAGTTTCAGTGCACATTGTACTTTATAATTAATATGCTAAGTTAAGAACAAGTTTTATAATTATCAGTAACCCCACAGGCTTGTCATATATAAAATTATATGCAGAAGTACCATTTATCTTGATAATTTGTATGGTTTATAACTAACCTCTCTATTGCCGATTAAATTTACGTGATTTGCTCCCCAAAACCACCAATTTTTACGCATGAAAGGATATTTCGAATATTGGGTGAAGTGAAAGGGAATAAATAGGAAAATCTTCTGAAATAAGTAAATCTTTCCCAAACACTGCAAAGTTATTATTATTTTTTTTTTTGCATTTCAAAGTCTTCAGAATAGTTTTATAAATAGCAGTGAATGGGAAAATGATCATATTTAAAAAAGACGTATAAATATGCCAGGGGAAATTTACGCCCTAGCTCAGCAAGACGTTCATATACGCGCAGGTGGCACTTAACTGGTTAAAGTCGTATAGTAGCTTTAGCGTCTAAGTATCGTATTATCTATTTCAAAACGTTATTAATATAAGGAGAGGGGCACGATGAACATGATGATTGAAAATTGGGTCGCAAGTATTGAAAGTTTAAAAAGAATTGCTGTAATGTAAGTTATTTGCTATCAGCGTTTAACATTTTAATTGTTAAGAAATCACAAAATTGTATGAAGCAGCATGTAAACGATCAATAAAGCTCGTTTATACAGTCATTGCGCCTTGACACACCAATTTCTTGAGATTACCCCAGGGAAAAAAATCCAACAGTGTGAGCTCTGGTGATCTTGTTGGCCTTCGAATTGGATGCCATATCCAGTCCACCTATGCTATACCAATTACGCACAGAAGCATAGAAATAAATGCCCCAGGTTCCTATCATGAATCATCATTCATTCATTGTCATTTACTGAGCTTTTGTCGTAAACTATGGATCTTACCGGTACAGTTCTTTGGACACGTTTTATGTATTCCCAACGAAAAGCTTTGTTGTGCAGAAATCAGGGTTTATTTCTGTACCGATTTCCATCTCAATCGGATAACTATTTCTTGTTGTATCACTTATGTAATGGAACTATGAAGAATTTTGTCTTAGAACCAATTTAATTTACAGCTTTTAATTAAACTGCAGAAAAACATTTAAAATATTAGAAAATGTAACATATGTTGTTTTATAGATTCTCAAATTGAAGTCGTAATATCTCGATTTACTGAATAATTTCAGCTGTATCAGTGTAATTATAAAAATAAAACATTCTATGAAAATTCGCATTACATGTACAGTGTTTTAAATAATTTGCACACACAATTCAATTTATTTAACACAATAAAAATAATCTTCACGAATGCATTAACTTCGAATATGAAATGAGACAGTGAAATAGTTTATACTCTAATGAATGTTATCGATATCAGAACAGAGATCTGTAATTTATTAATTTTAAGAATTCGGCTTTTCATCTCAGTGTGTTTCAATTTTTAAAAAAGGAAATAATACAGTATATATATATATATATATATATATGCAAAAGATGTTTGAAAGTTGATTTTATTTTTACAAAAATTGAATGGGGCTGAGTGATTAATTTTAAAAAGAAGCTAAGCGCTTAAGCAAATTTTTTGAAATTTATCTTTTTAATATGACATGTGTTCAATTGATGTTAAGACAAATGAATTTTATATTATTCTTTGTGCCTATTTCGAAAAGGTTTCGTTGTTACCTTATATAGGAAATTAATTTATCATACCTTTTGTTATTTCTTTTTATTACAAATGTTAAAGACATGTGATATTTAAATTATTGTTGGTTACAGAAAATGTATATTCAAAAAAGAAATAAATTTCATCATTTGGATAAAAAAATTTTACTTAAAATTATAAACTACATTTCTCTAAGATTAAAATTAAAGTTACACAATAAATCAAAAATGCATGACGAAGAGCATTTTAAACGATTTTTTAGTTTTTGAAAATTAATTCTACATCGTAGCCTTCATTTCATATTATATTTATATATATGTGCAGTGTGCAATTCCCTAGCAGCTTATAATTAGTGTTTCCTTTCGAAAATTGAAAATTTGGTTTCATAATCTTTTCGAAGTACAATTTTTTTTTTGTTGAAATAGATTCTTCGTCTGACGTGGTATTGGATATAGTTTATATATTATTATTTCCTTTCGTAATATTACTCATTTATCTTTATTAACTCGCACTTCTCATTTTAAATATGAGTTCTTGTTTAAAAGTAAAACGAAATATGGCTTATGGATATTAAGTTTTTCTTTCGAAAATGGTTTAATTGAAATGTATTTTTATTACAGAAAATATAAATTTTTTTATTTTACATTTCGAAAATATTTAATTTGTTAGTATTTTTGTTGATTTATATTAAGTAAAATTAAGTATTTAATAAAAAATGAAGAGGAAATAAATGTTAATTATTTTAAAGCATATAACATCATAAAAATTCAACTATTTAGTATATCTGGATGTTTATTATTTTTCGAATTGTAATAAATATCTGGTTGACAAAAAATTATGCATAATTTAACTAAATATTTAAATATGGGTTTTATATTATTTTTTTATAAATGTAACGAAATTTGATCTTTTTCAAACTTTTTTATTTATTTCGATTTTAAAGAGGACAAGTAAAAGCACACCTGAAAACTATAGAAATAAAAATAAACAGTAATGTAATATTTTTGATTATTGTGGCCAATTTATCAAATCAAATCGTTGCAGAATCCTTATAAGCTACATTCTATCCATTAACATCTATAACAAAACAAAACTGTTGAAACACATAAGTGGTTTATCAGTTCCATAATCATTTAAACATCATGTGAATTCATAAAGCGTAGTTAAAAATTTAGAGCAAATCCAGTTTTTTATTTTTTGCTATGCGTTGTCATAATTGTATTAAAAAAGAAGTATTACTCCCATTTTAATACTTTTAATGTCATACATGCTCATGTTTAGAAAGCATAGGAATATAATATATAGGAAATGTATAACCTACATAAAATTAATTAACTTTAATTTTCTTAAAAATAACACAAATGTCTACAGTAACATTTCAAAACTTCGCCCAGAATGTTAGTGTTTGTTGCATAACGCATTTCATTTTTTTGCAATACACACATGTTGAATAATTAAATAGAGTGGAATACAAAAGTGTTCGTACACTTGCAATTTTCTATAAAATTTAATTTTTTCTACTAATAAAATTAATATTTCTTAATTGTAATTTTTTACGATATCCGCAACTTGTTCTTAATGGGATGGCATAATAAATTTTTTAAAAATAATATAACTATTATTTTTAAAAATTAATATTCAAAAAACTACTAAAAATTACACTACAAACGGTTTCGTAAAATAGCTATACATAGCTTTACATATTGCATTTCTTTGTTAATTTAGTACTAAATAGGATATATTTTAGTGTCCAAAATAACTTTTAAACCTCTTCGTATAGATTTAATCAATTTTTGGAATTTCTGCATCGATTTTCTTCCATGCTTCCGTGATTATTGTTCATTTTCACATTATGTCTTTATATGTCATGTTTTCTATATTTTAAGATTAAGATCTCACCATATATGTTCTACTGGGCTACATAAAGAGATGAATGAAGTGTTTCATAATTTGGGAACAGTTATAGATGCAACAGCGGTGTACATTGAGAGCAGTGAGCTTGGCATCATTACCCATTACATCATTGTTAAAAATTATGTCGTCTCCTGTATCCAAATTTTGAGCCTATAATTTAAAATTTCTCTTTAAAATGTTTAATAAGAGCTCATGATTCACAATACCATAAAAAATACTAAATTAACTAATTCTGAGGCCGATTTATACCCCCACGCAAGATCACTTAAACCTCCATGGTTCATTAATCCAACTAGATTCTTAGAATTAAGTTTCAGAAAATTGAACACTGACAGCAAATTAATTGGGATGACAGAAAATTCAACATTTTGGTTCCAATGGGCGTATAATAGCTTGTAAAGGAAAAAATGAGGAATTTAATCTCATGAATTTATATGTAGAACAAGAACCCCTCCACCGCTTCAGCATAAAGGAGATGTTCTTGTGTGTGGGGGGGTGTGTAAATAGGCTTCAGAATTAGGTAATTTGGTAATTTTTGATAATATTGTGAATAATTAGCTATATTTAAATATTTTAAAGATAAATTGTAAATTTGGATATTGGAGACGACTTCATTTTTTAACAAGATAATGACACCAAGTGCACTGTTTTCAATGTACGAAGCTGGTGTATCTATAACTGATCCAAATTCTGAACAAACCTCTTAAATCACCTAATTTAAATATTCCTCGTGAAAATTATTTGTTTTTAAAAAAAGGAAAGCGTCATATAAACGCATAAGTGAAATAAAAACTATAATTACAGTAGCATGGTGGAAAATCGAAACACAAATTACAAAAAACTGATTAAATCTATACCAAGATGCTTAAAAATTGTTTTGGACACTAAAAAGATCTCCTATTTATTATTAAATTAAGAAAGAAGTTCAATTTTTAAAGCTATGTTGAGATTTTGGTAAAGTGTGCGAAAACTTTTGTGGTGTAATTTTTTAGTAGCTTTTTGATTATTAATTTTTAAAAAAAATAATAGTTATACTATTTTAAAAAAAATTATTATGCCATCCCATTAAGAACAAGTTGCGGATATCATAAAAAAATCACAATTCCGATACATTAATTTTTATTAGTCGAAAACATTAAATTTTATAAAAAAAAATTGCAAGTGTACGAACAGTTTTGTCTTCCACTGTATATCTTTCTAAGATTTCACCTTTAGAATTTTGTACTAGAAATATACTTCTGTACTTATGTATTATACCATCGACCAATTTCTTCATATCAAAAGACGTTTCCAAATGCCACTATTTTCATTCAATTGCAAAAAATAGATATCCAACAGCCTTTTGCATCATGTTTTGTTTTTTGGTGACGCTTCTTTGTTTGACGATATTTGTCGATGGCATTATACGTAAGTACCTTTTTTTACCATTTTTCTTTCATAATATCTAAAAACTCTGCTTTAAAAAATATTATTAAAAAGGACCTTTTTTATAGTTAGGTATACCATTTATGATGCAGAATCGATAAGCCAAAATATTTTGTAACGACACATTTTACCTTTTGTAGAATTAATTCATCTCAAATATCAATAGTATTCTAAACAGTCTCGAAGTCAGATGGCTGTTTCGATTTTTAGTGAGTAATATGCGAAGTATAAATTGCCTTTAATTTCCCAACCGTTATGCCTGTATTCCAATAAAAACACAAATCACGATTTTAATCATTTTAGTTAGAATGTTAACAAAATGAGCTGCTTACGCTACTTAAAACAAGCGTTATCTAAAAATAAATCCCAAAAAGTAGTCATTCCAAAATATCTAAAGAAGACATAAGCGCAGATACTTAGTAATGAAAAATAGTTATACTTAAAAAATAGTTTACAAAATGAGTAAAATAATTATAAATGCTTAAGGAAAAAGGGAACACATTCCTATAACTCGATTAAGGAAATAAAAATATGTCAATAAAATTGATCACACAAAATTAGAAATTTAAAACTATAATTATTTTAACCGATTTAAAAAAGCTTATGAAGATCGAACTACGATTAAAACTTATTTTAATATGTAGCCGAGATGTTGCCATACAATCTCGTGATAATATGCCAGTTTAATTGTTGCCAGATGAATGATGCGTACTAGAAAAATATCGAAAATTGAATCGTATCATAAACATTAACTCAATCGTCACGTGAACATTTAGGATTTTGTAGAAAGTGAAAGCTCCTAAAAAATAAATCGTTTGCTCAGATTCAATTATTTTTTTTTTAAAAAAAGAAACATAACGGTTATTATTCTCATGATTTTCTTGAATTAAATATTAATTTATTTATTCAAATTCCAATGTATTTCAAAATAGTTTTTTTTACTAATAAAATGCATTTACAACTCTTCATCTAAAAGAAATAACAAAAGAAAGTTGTTACATAAAGTAAATAAGACATGTTAGTTATAAGCAAATAGTTTTAGATGCAAGTTGGATGCTAAAACAAAATCTAATTTACTCTTAACACGTCACATTACTTCCTTCTCTCATTAGTGTAACGCACCATACCTTCCTATTTCTAAAAACGAAAGCTTCTATTAAAAAAAAAGAAATTTATTTAAGTTCGTAAATTTTACTGCATAACTTAGATTTCCATGAATTTAGGAGAATAAACCAACTGAAAGAAATATAATTGACAAAACAGAATAAAAAATCATTCAAATGACATAAATTCCAGAGTGAATTTCTCAACTATTTTTTTCGAAGGAAATAGTGTTTACAATTGTCAAATTTGTGTGGATTAATTGCTTTATAACGTTTCACTGTGAAATACCGCAAGAGAGCTATTGACGAAAGAACACTTAATTTAAAATCAGAGTCAAGTAATACGTATGACATTGATTTACATTTCACCGTCCGAAATTTCAAGCCGCATCAACGTGCGTCCTTCCATTCTCAAGAACTTAACCTACATCAGTCTCTCTACAAAAGGTGTCTTAATGAGGCATACTAGTATTTGAACTCTTGACCAGATAGAGACAATGCCGCCCACCAGTTCCTGACTTTGACCACTCGGTTAACATGACCTCAATTTTGCACGGTGCACATAAATAGGTTAATTTCGAATAACTCGAATAAATATTTATTGTTATATAATTACTTGATTTTAATATACGCGCGTCACACCATGAAGTAACACGAGGTATATAGGTGACTGCCCTCGTAAATATTCCCATCAGTCAAATGACGAGGACGACCAAAAAGACCTCCGTCTCCTAATTTTCACACCACGCCAACTGGAGAACTTTGAGCTACTACAGATTTAATGCGCATCGGGCCCTCTACAACCCAGGTTTTTCTGGCGCAATATTTCAAATCAGTGACTCGGCCACGAGTTCAGGACCATGACCACTTGGTTACTGGGGCCTCTTGTAAAATGTATACATTAAAATACTGTTTGAGAGTGTGAGTACTTTATAATGTTACACTTTGTAGTAAATTTCAGGTAAAAAAATATTATTTTTATATATACATTACTAAGGATAATACTGAAGTACTATATATTCTCAAACTTTCTTGAAGTGAAATATCTCTAGAAAAAGAATTTCTCTGAATGGTAAAGTATAAGTATAATGGTGACGCAGTTACTTTATTTATATTTTTCGGAACATATTTATACTTAGTTTTATTCAGCGAAGTGTTTTTAAGGAGAATATTTACACAAATTAAGATAATAATCTGATAATGTATTCAAAGATGTATGCAAGTTATTTATAATGTATTCATAGCGACGCTGACTGTGGTGCCGTAGGGCCTGGATTCCAATTCCGGTGAAGGGATGGATGCTTGTAAGTATATAGTGCCCCTGACCTCCCCAGGGTGTTCTCCCTCAAAACTGGGGTGAAACTGAGAAAAATCATATAGTCACCTGCTTGGTGCTTAAAGCCAAGATTAGGGATGGCAATCTGAGATCAATTATTCAAAGAATCGATTTCTCGGGCCAAAAAAATCGATTTTTTAAATCTATAGGTACCACTGAATCAATTCAGTGGATCGATATTTCATCCTAGAAAATCGACATTAGATTTTTTTCTGTTATGGTAAAAACCATAAAATTATTTACATTTAGTTGAATGCACTATCTTTAAAACCCATAATATAACGGTGTTGGTGGTTAAAAGGTTAATTCACTGGCAAGAACAAAAAAAAACTCTATCATCACGTTCACTTAATAGCCATGATGTATATGAGTATCGTTGGATCATCTGCTGCTTGCGAGCGCCTTTTTTCGATTGCCGGTAATATCGCAAGTGATGAACGAACCCGCTTAGATCCCGGTAGATTTGGCGGATTGTTATTTTTAAAAAGCTTAGATATTAAGCACTGGGAACTATAAATAATATTATCTATTTTCTAAACTTTTTAATGTAACAATTACATTTAGAAAATAAATGTCTTCTTTTATACCTCATACTTTGATATGGTAAAAAAAATTAATTGCAATTGTCGAATTGCATCATGTTGTTCTGCATCTATTACCCTCTATTCTTCTGTGATTATTGTTTTTACTTCACATTTTGTGTTTATTTGTCGCGCTTTCGTTTTTTTTACATCAGAATCTCACCAAATATGTTCTACTGGGCTAATAAAGGAATTGAAGAAGTGTTTCAGAATTTGGGGACAGTTATAGAGGAACCAGCGGCGTACATTGAGAGCAGTGCACTTGGCGTCATAACCCTGTTAAAAATTAAGTAGTCTCCAATATCCAAATTATACGCAGATAATTTAAAATTTCACTTTAAAATAGTTAAATAGAGCTCATGAGAGAGAGATTCATAATATCAACAAAAAATACCAAATTATTAAGTTTTGTGGCCGATTTACACCCCCACGCAAAAACACTTCTACGTTCATGTTTTATTCATGCAAATAGATTCTTGGAATTAAGGTTCCGAAAATTCAAAATTGACAACAAATTGATTGGGATGGTAGATAATACCACATTTTTGGTTTCGACTGGCCTATAATAGCTTGTACATGAAAAAATAAGGAGTTTAATCCCATGAATTTATGTGGATCAAGAACTCTTTCATTTCCATGCTGAAGCATGGAAGTGAAGGTGTTCTGACGTGGGGTGTAAATTGGCCTCAGAATTAGGTAATTTGGTATTTTTTCATGGTATTATGAATCATGAGCTCTATTTAATTATTTTAAAGAGAAATTTTAAATTATCCGCCCGAAATTTGGATATTGAAGACTACTTAATTTTTTAAAAGGGTAATGACGGCAAGTACACTGCTCTCATTGTACGCCACTAGTGTCTCTATAACTGCCCCCAAATTAAGAAATCCCTTCCTCAATCACTTTATTTAGCCCAGTAGAACATATTTGGTGAGATTCTGATGTAAAAAAAACGAAAATGCGACAAATAAACACAAAATGTGAAGTAAAAACAATAGTCACAGAATAATACAAGAAAATCGATGCAGAAATTACAAAAACTGAATAAATCTATACCAAGACGTTTAAAAGTTACTGTGGACACTAAAAGATATCCTATTAAGCACTAAATTAAGAAATAAATGCAACATTTAAAGCTATGTTGAGATTTTTGTTAAGTGTACGAAAACTTTTGTGGAGTAATTTTTTAGCAGCTTTTCGATAATTAATTTTTTAAAAAAAATAGTTATATAATTTTTAAAAAATTAATTATGTCATTCTATTAAGAATGAGTTGCAGATATCATAAAAAATTACAGTTACAATATATTAACTTTCATTAGCCGAAAACATTGAATTTTATAAGAAAATGCAAGTGTAGGAACACTTTTGTGGCCCACTGTATATAAAATTAAAGCAAGAAAAATAACAAGTATATACCTGGTGGGTGCAAAAATATAATTGCGGTTCTTATTTTTGACCTTTAAAGGGCTATATAGCTAATCTTAGAACAAAGTTTCTTTAGTTAAAATAAGGAACATTAGATTCTATGAATCTTTACCAACAATAAATAAATTATTTGTTCCTGCAACATACATTCCTGGAATATTTGAATGGATGTGAAGGAGGATTAGAACTGGGTAAATTCAGATCAGAAAATGAGTATCTTAGCCATCACGTCAAAATAATCATCATCGCGTTGTCGCTATTACTGTCTTTTAAATGGATATCACACAAACACAGCGGACTGCGAATATTGTCATTTTTGTTCCGAAAAAATAGTTAATAAGTGTCTCTTTTTTATTTGTATGTTAAGTAATATCTTAGAAAACGATTTGAAAATTTATCTTAAGTCGACAGTGTATGTCAGCGTTTCTCAAACTGTGGGGAGCACCCCCTAGGGGGGCGATAAACTTACGAGGGGAGAGCGAGCATATTGAAAAGTAAAAACAAAGGGACTATTTAAAATTTTTTTAATTTACTGAAAGTAAACAAAAAAAACCCCATTCCGACACAATAAAAAATAAAATACACATTTACACTGATATAATACACTTATAAATGCATCAGTACTACACGATGTATTTAACAATACAAAGTTAAGAACAAATTGAATAATGACCAGCCACCCCATGGGCTTGCCATATATAAAATTATGTACAAAAATTAAACACTTGTCTTAATAATTGGCACAATTATAATTAATCCTTTAACTGCTGATTAAAAGTTACGCAATTCGCCCCCCCCAATGACACTGTTTTCCACATAGATGTGCTACGTGGTGCAAGTACTGTATGGGAAGGGGAGGGGAAAAAAAGGAACAAATAAGTAAATACTTTGCAAACTCTGTGAAAAGCCTTTATTTGCATTCCAAAGCCTTCGAAATAATTTTATGGGTAGCACTGCACAGAAAAGATCGTACTTTGGAATGACGTATATATATGTCCGCGACATATATATACGTCAGTGGCACTTAAGAGGTTAAAATCGTATTGCAGCTTTAGAGTCAAAGTATAGTATTAGTGAATTAAAAACATTGTTATTGTATGGAGGAGGAGGGGGGGCGATGGAAATTATGATTGAATAGTGGGTCGCAAATATTGAAAGTGTCAGAAGCACTGGTGTATATAATTAATTTTACAGATGAACATTTTAAATTAATTAAATATTTCTAACGGATTAAATTTTTTCAAGTTGAGTATTTTGCTTATGTGTAGTGATTCAAAAAAATTATGCTTGAAAAAAACTGCAGTAAATAATAATGCGATTGATAAAGAGTTAAATAGACAGTACTTAATTACATTGTACGGTCAGAAATTTACCGTAATGGGTCAATTGCAAATTGTTAAAAAGTAGATCAGTAATTTAATAATATTGGCTTTCAAAGTAATGGCTTCCTACATCCACACACTTGTTCCAGAATTCACGTATTTATCCAAAACACTCCTGGGATCCATTTTTGGAGAGGTCTTTCAGTTGCTTCATCGCATGTTGATTACGCTCATCTAAGTTCACAAACAGATGCCTCTTCGATTTCCTTTTCAGCCATGGAATCAATTTCTCTGGTGCTGGAATCGTTTCCGTATGCTTTGTTAGGCATCTCCAGCGTCTCAGAAGGCGGGTTTTGAGAAAAACACGGAATCTGATGTTTGCACACTGCTTCAAACAACACTGCCTAGCTGTGGTAGCCCAGTGGTCAAGGTATCGGATCATGGCAGATATGACATGAGTTCGAGCCCAGTACCACTAAAGACCCGCCGTGTATTGCAGCGATGCACGTTAACGCACGTCTGACGAGAGCTGAAACGTCCTCCCGTTGATGTGGTGTGTTAGTTAGGAGAGGGGGTTGCCAGCCCAGGTGTCGTCCACGTCACTTGACCATGGTCGGTCGCCAAAAGCCCTCGTGTAGCTGAACAGTGCAACGTTAATGTTCACTCACTCACTCAAGCAACATTACAAAGTCCAACGAATGAAAAATTTACTTTGCCAGAAATTATCTGCAACTAATAACAACAGTACAAGAAACGAATTCAAGATGATTGTTTGTTTCCGTGTTACAGATGCCAACCCCTGAAACAGATATTTCCCCACCAACGAACACCTGCGTGATTGTAGACGACAATTCCATGAACTTTTTGACTCCAGTAGTATATGTAGAATATATTTTTTTGTGATCTTCTTTTCTTAAGAGCACGTTAAAAATGACTAAATTCGGTCAAGATAGATAGATAATGTTATTATTTTATTGTGTTGAGAAATCTTTTGGCTTTACGAAACGTACTTTGTTTTGTTTTTACGCTACCTAGATGCCAAGTTACAAACAATTTTATGAGGTTAGATAAAACCGGAAGGGGGGAGGCTTTCATCTACCAGAAGTCGGCATTTAAATTGCTTAAAATCTGTCATGGCGAGTCTGATAACTCAAAATGTTACAAATGTGTTTCTATAAAGCTTTTTGAACCCTATATTTATGTTATTTTCTAGAGAATGTACTAAAATATTTCTTATTGTAAGAATACTGTTTGAGTTATGGCTTGTTATTTAAATAATGGTCTCACAAAAAATTTAACAATTCTTATAATGTTTGCTCAATGAGCTATAAAATTATCGAATTTAAATAAAATATTAATATTTAAGAACATTCTCTAGATAAATGCATCTAATTTGTTTTAGTAATACTTTTACTAATTGATGTTTTTTTTTTACTTTTCCTCTAACTGATTTGAAGTTTTTCAAAAATATTGCTAAAATTTCACTTATAATTCTGATTTTTGTGAAATTTAGACAATTTATTTTAAATATTAGTATTTATTGCTATTGAGTCCTAAAAAGCATTTATAATATTAAATATTTTATTTTGTGAAAAAGTACTCCGAATGTGTTTGGATGCCTTAAAGTTAACAGTTCTATAACTTGCGTAAAACGCGCGCATGAAAATTTGGAATTCATTTTTTCATTTTAAAAATGTGCGTTATGTGAAGGAAAATTTATAGTAATAATAATATGTATAAGTAGTACTATATATGTTAGTGAAAATGTTTCTTTTTTTCATTTTTGAAAAATCAATTTTTTTTAAAAAAAGAACAAAAATTCCTTTAATTAATATTTAAAATTCCTTTCATGGCTGAATTTAGGTTTTGCAAGACGTGTTTGCCATTTCGAAATCTTCCACATCAAAGAAAGTAATAATTCTGAAGAAACTGAATTTAATCCTCAAGTTTCGGAAAAACTAAAACAAAAATAATGCTTTTGAAATATTAATTACATCTTCCGAGAGAGAAACACAGGTGGTAAAAATTCTCGAATTAAAACTCAAGAAACGACGCTTTTCCACGCGGCACGGTTTTCAAATTAAAACTCGGCTTAAGTGAAGTAACAATGTCATTAAGGAAGTAGAATTAGAACAACGTAGCTTATTAAAAATTCTCCGGCGCCTAATTAAGGAAGGAATTTTCGAGAGTTTTAGTCGGGCACCGTTTTTAAAAGAATGGGGAGAAAAATGTTTAATCAAACATTTCCCAACATTCGTGCTGAAAGCACAGACAATTTTTATAATCTTCTAATAATTAGATTCATTAAAAGGAACAAAATGACTATGAAAAATTCTTTTTTTTTCAAACACAATATTTTTTTTCACATTTTTCAACTGAAATATGCAAAAGAAGTTGTTGATAGAAGGGAGACAAAAAAATTTAGTAGAATTTTCTTGCAACGAAAAAAATTTAAAAGATACTTGGATTTTCGATCTGTTTTTCCCCTCTTCTTAATCTCTGTGTAGTTGTTTTCTCAGTCTTTTTTTTATCTCTTTTGCGACGTCTTCTAATCTTATTTCAAGTAACAATTCCAAATACCTAATGAGGATTTCTTTTTAAATTTCATTTCTGTTTGCCTTATCTTAATAAGCCCTCATGAATACTTAAATAAAGCATTTTTTATATGTATACCGTCTTAAGTGGTACCGTGTTTTTTCCTGATGATTTGAAACAGTATTATTGAAGAGAAAGTAGTGAAACAGAAAAACAGAGTACATTTTTTCAATCCTTGAACAATTGGATCTTACTTTTTCTGGTTTAATAAAGCAGGAAAAAAATGCGATTGTAACTACTGATGCAATTAGTGAATACTAGAATACTGATTTTAGAGTTTGCTCGTTTACTTCATCATAAAAAAGTCATCTTTGGTAAACACTTAGTAAAAAAGAAAAAAACCCTAAATATCCCTTTTTGAAGTCAGAATGTTTTATCATTTAATAATCTCTGTTTCCTGTCTTCTAGAATTCGTAAAAGCAAGCAATTCACATGGAGATTTTATATACAAATTAAATCTAAGGTGATGAATTTGTTTTACTGCAAACTAGTTCCGCCCGGGGAAATATAAAGGGTAGATGTTTTACTCAGTTTGTTTCAATGTTTTTTAAAAAAAAATCAGAAAATCTGCTATTGAATCACTAACGCGATAACCTAGAGATTAAAGTCTGAATTGAATGAGTTATGAAATGAAGCTCTGAATGAGAAAAATAAAAGGTTGTTTTTCTCCCGTTTTGCATTTTTTTTAAAAGAAATGATCTTTTAAAAAATATTCGAACATAGAATGTGTATTGTTTTCCTTGCACTAATGCACTGGTTGTGAGAAAAAGAGTTTCACAAGAAGAAAACAATGCTTTTCCAAACATTAACTTGAATAAGATTATGGCAACCTTAGAAGATGTGGAAAGATTCACCAGACTTGTGACAGATTTGGCGAAAAATCTGGAAGAAAAATATATTGGCAAGGAACCTTCGAGAAGTCTCTGGTATCGACCCTTCTAGAAATATATATTAGGTTATATAAAGATCAGTGGATTTAAAAAGGTAGTCAGTTAAGACCAGAATCTGTGTGTGTGTTTTCTGAGTTCCTGTTAGTGGAACTGTACTAGTGAGGCGTTTCTGTAGAGCTGTAAGGCTTGTTTATAGCGAATGCGTTTTGAGCTACTGCAGTGTTTCTCAAGCTGTAGGGTGCACCCCCGCAGGGAGGCTCAAGCGTATTGGAAAATCGAGAATAAAAGATTATTTAAAAATTATCAATTTACTAAAAGGAAACAGATTGTATTCTCCCAGAAAAAAAATACACATTTACTCTGATATAGTATACTTATAAATGTATTAGTACGGCACAATGAATTTGATACTAAGTTAAGAGCAAGTTTAAAAATTACTAGTGATTTTTCAATAGAATTATTATACACAAAATTTAATATTTTATACGGTTTAAAATTAAAGTCGTATTGTAGCTTTAGCGTCAAAGTATTATTAGTACTACTTGTATGAAAAAGGGGGGCACGATGAAAATTCTGATTGAAAATTGGTTTACGAATATAGAAAGTTTGAAAAGTACTGAGCTATTGTAAATAACTTGTTATAATATTTCTTCATGTATATACGCCAATTTGCCTTCAAGTAGTCATTTGTTCATCCTTTATCCATTAATAAATTTTATATTATTCAATTAATTATACTTAGCTCTGCTGTTTCCTCCCTCTCGCTCAAATTCTCCACAGTATTCTTTCAAAATAAAACTTTAATTAGTTTGATTGCTAGAATTAGCTGAAAGAAACAATTATATATATAATTATTTTATTTTGTTTAATTGTCAGAATTAGTAAAAAAGGAATTATATATAATTATTTAATGCTTTTATTATATATAATTTCAAACAAAAGCACAGTATATTCCGGCATGTTACGCGCAATTTTACCACAAAAAATGGAATCAAATGTTATACGTCAGATATAAAAATGATAGCTTTAACACTAGAACGTCTATCACGGTGTAAATTTGACACCGGTGCCTGTTCAGTTTGTTCAGTCTGTTTTGTTAGTTGCAGGTAATCTGAAAATATTTCGTGACTTTTAATCATTTTCTATGGTAATTATACAGTAAAGGTTTTGTGTTTCTAGGTTAATTAGGAGAAATTTTACTACTAAAACACCTAGAACGTCCGCTTGTGTCATTTTAAAACCAAGGCAGTTTATCATTATATAAATAGCTATCATTCATCATTACTGTTAATAAAACACACTTCGCAAAGAACTACCACACATTTATTTGAGCTTGAATGCACTGTTATTGGGTTAACAGCCGAAACAAATCTTATTTTTCTAAAATTGTTGTGTCAAAGTCTTTCGTTACGTAGCATTTGGTTACCTGCTTATAAAAAAAATCATTCAATTTTCAAGCCATGTGCAGAGCAGACACCATTGAACAATGGTTCGTAGAAAATGTCTAAGCCCACATGAAATGGTTAATATACTGCGAGAGATTTCTGAGAATTAATCGGCTCGATTTAGATCCCAATGAAGATATAAGATTGAGTGAAAGTGACTGAGAAGAATCTGAAGAAAATATAGGTACAAATGATTATATTTCAGTAAATACGGATATATATATATATATATTATATATATACATATATATATATACATACATATATATACGTTATATACATATTTGCATATATATGTTTTGCGAATATATATATATATCCAACAATATATATATATATATATATACATATACACTGCTGGACAATTCTTGTGACGGATAACACTATCATCCATAAAAACCCACAAAATGAAAGGAAGCAAAATGTGGAAAATTAGAATAAGTGCGGGATATTATTGAAGAAGTATGAGTATACAAATTTTTTTCCAACGTCTGTTCATCACGTGATAGCGTACATAAGAGCTTTAAAGGTTTTGACGCGTGTGGACAGTTGTCGTTTCAAGTCAAAGTTTTACAGGAAAGATTTATTAGATGAGCTTAAAATTTTTGACATTCTTCCCGACATCAAAATGATTTTATGCGTGGCCGAATTATTGGAAAGATTGAAGAAAGGTGAAAATAACAGATGTTGCCAGGGAGTTCAACATCGCTCACAGCGTTGTTTCACGGCTGTGAAAAAGTCATTTAAAACTACAGAAATGTGTAGTAGACGGCACGGGAGAGGTCGTGTTAGTAATACGACGCCTGCAATAAAAACAGATATATCGTCCTATCAGCAAAAAGGAAAGGTAACCACAGCTCAGCAGGTGGCAAATCAGTTTCTTGCTACCTCAGAAAAGCAGATCTCCCGAAAAACTGTTGCCAACGTTTGAGGGGGAGGAGGACTATACGCACGCAGACCTGTTGTGTTGTCCCATTGACCAGACAGTTTGTACTGCCCGTTTGCAATGGTGTCGTGAATTTTTACTGGAAACATAGGATGGGCTTGTGCCATTACTATTCTCAAACGTGAGTAGGTTCAGTCTGTCATCGGATTGTAGACGCCACGATCTGGCGCGAGAGTGGTACGGTCCAGAAAATATCCAGGAAAAGGAACGATATCCGGCATGCAGTATCATGGTGTGGGCCGGCATCATGATCAATGGCCGCACGCGCGCCTACATGTGGTTGCGAATGGGACTATGACGGGCCAACGAGCGTGATGAAGCTCTACTTCCTCATGTTCGTCTTTTCCGTGGTGCTCTCGGTGATAAATTTGTTTTTATGGACGACAACGCAACATGTCATCGAACACTCGCTGTTCAGGATTGTCTAGACAGTGAGGGTATTCAACGTCTCGTATGGCCAGCGTTCTCCAATCGCCCTTTGAAAATGCTGGGATGCTTTGGGAGACAAGTTGCTGGTCGAAACTATCCTCCGACAAACAAGAACACCCTCATCCGTGCACTCACAGAGGAATGGGATAAATTGCCTCAACATCCTGAATAATGTTTGCAAAGTATGGTAATGAGTTGTGTGGAATGTTGCATCACAATCCACGGTGGACATATCTTGTACTGATACCTTTTTTAAGGTGCCTGCTGACTTTTGGAAAGATGCATTGTACCATTTCTCCGTAACATTGATCAAATGAACATTTTTTCTTTCAGATGTTTCACAGCTTTTGTACTTTCAGAAGAATAAATATTCTTTATTCTAATGTCACGGCCCAACAGTGTGGCAACTATTTTTTATCCTACTAGCCTCATGTCTCGCTTAATGTTATGCTACATAGCAATTTGTGATCCGTCCAAGCAATTGTCCAGCAGTGTATATGTAAATACTGTTTTTTAAAGGACATGGCATGCATTGCGAACTTCATTATTAAATAACATGAAAAGTTCATCCTATTTGTCTTCTATTATATCTTTAGTCACATCATCGAATTCTGTTTCTTCTTCACCATCACTTTCACTCTGATCTTTTACATAAATAATGTTCTACCTTTGTATTCATTCCGAATGGATTTATTTTCAACGAAAGAAACACGCATAACAAATTTCAAGTATGTGGCTACTATAATTTTAAAAAAGGGATTGTTTTTTCTCTAACTAGCGTCCTCTAATCGCGCAATCTCCTCGGAAGAGAATTTCGCAAAACTTTGCGTAGAGGAGCTCTATTCCATGAAAAGAATCTGCTCACCTAGTTGCAAAAATTGAAATAATTATCTATAAAGTCCCTTGGGGGTATATTTTCGTAAAAATAATTCTGTAGCACATCTCTACTCTATGAAAAGAATCTGAGTACCAAATTTCTAGAATGTACATCTGATAATTTAAAAATGGGAAATAATTACCTATAATACCCAATAATATTATCTCCTGCAACTTCATTTAGGGGTAGGGGTAATTTTCTTAAGGTATCCGACTACGTTTAGAACCGTAATTTTAAAAAAACGCATACATGGATAATTTTTATGATATTTAGTGTCACTCAGATTATGATACAGGCATAAAATTGTTTTAAGGACATTTTGACAAAATTTTTTATTTAAATATAATAATTTGGCAAAAAATGAACTTAGAATTATCTTTTTTCCAAATGTTCTCCTTTTGTGAAAAATGCTTCTATTATAATAATATTTTGCCTGTATATAGCTCAGACCTCTGTTTAGAGGCTCAACTAGAAGTTTTGAAATATATAACTTAGAAGTGAATTTATTCATAATTTATGATAACAGAGGGGAGCAATTTTAAGAAAAAAACGGCAATAATTATTTCAATTGGTGGTAACTCTGAAAATAATGTGAATTTTTCAAAAATTCTAGTTGAGCCTCTAAACAGAGGTCTGAGCTATATACAGGCAAAATATTATTATAATAGAAGCATGTTTCACAAAAGGAGAACATTTTTAAGAAAGATTGTTCTAAGTTAATTTTTTGCCCAAATGTTGTATTTAAATAATTTTTTTTTGTCAAAATATCCCCTTAAAACCATTTTATATATATATTCTAATCTAAGGGTCACTAAATATCCTGAAAGTTATCCATTTATGCGCCTTTGAAAATCACGGTTCTTCCGAACGTAGTCGAATACCTTAAAACTCATTTTGTAAGGATATGTAATGTATGAAAGGAATATGCTTGCCAAATCTCAATACTGTTCGTCTAATTCTTTAAAAGTGGAAATAATTATCTATAATACCCTTTACCCCTCCTGCAACACTACTTAAGAGTATTTTCGCAAAAGCAATTCTGTAGTGGATCTCTACTCCATCAAAGAAACATGCCTACCAAATTTCAAGTCAGTAGGTTTAATAGTTCTGGAGAGAACGTGAAGAGTGAGTGAGTCGCTTTTCTCTTTTCCATCATAGTATAAAATGCTGTTAAAATTACACAAATAAATTATTGAGGTATATAGGGTGTGGCTGAATTTGACCGACAAATTAGGAGATGCAGTAGTAGCCAGCATGGGGACGACAAATCACCATAGAAAATGGGGTCGCAAACTAAGTTTAGTTGAAGTGATTCGTAAAAACAATAATGAAGGGTGTGATTTCGAATATAATGAAAAGTGGTGTAAAGGCCTCCTCCCTGGGGACGCTTCCCCGTCATCTTATCGATCTAAATCTGTAGGGAAAAAAAGATGGATGACCAAGACTAACCATGATAAATCTAATTTATTATTACCAAAGATAATATTCCAAGACAAGCAAACTGTAGAGGGAACCTTTGGAGTGATATAACGAGAGCTCAAACCCTATGTGAATAAGCGTACGAAATTGGAAAGGCTTAACTTTAATCAATGTTGTCTTAATAATCCTAACTTCCCTAATTTATTCCAATAGTTAAAATCCGCCCTATAGTAACACGGCGTAAATCTGATTCTTACCGTATCAGCACTGCTTTCATCGACTCCGCTCCCTTTTTTTTAAATCTACGATTATTAAACTTTAACTATATATACACTAGCTAATCTGCATATCATGGTTTCCTCTCGAGAGGGATGGCAGTGAAACATCGCGATTGCTGGCCCAAAGATTTCCCAAGAGAATTATTAGAAGAAAGTCTCGTAAAGCCCCGTCACAGGGACAGCAAGAGGTAAGAAATACACTTTATGAGATGTAAAGCATGTTTACAATGCTAACAATACATTACAGCTCGACGTCAGAAATACAACGACAAGTGATTATCACCGGAATTGTTCGAAATTGCTGCTCCGTAATTCAAAGCACAGATGGTATGACTTGAAGGTGGTATGATGCGAACATAGCCTCCTCAAAAAGTGATCCTAATAGATTTTTTGTACTAGGTATTCATTGGAATTGGCTTGGCAATACATCAGGTGCGTATTCGCATATTCCTCTTAATCCAACATTATTACCAAATGCAGTTTAATCTCATGACAATCTCTTCAAACAATTAAATCATTGCGGCAATGGCATATGCAGTAATTTAAAATAGCTGTCGATTTATCAATATATTTTTTTTTCATACATAATTCCGTAAATTTTGCTTTCAATAACTTAGAAGATCTTTTTTTTTACTACTCAGTAATGAGTGATGCTTCCTTTTACAAGCACTGCACAATCGTCCTGACTTAAATGAAACATTTAACACTAATAATGAGTCACATTTAAACATAGAGTGTTTTAATTTTAATTCTTTCATGGGTAAATAATTGAAAGTAAGAAACAGTTTTTATATATGCATTAGAAGTAAAAAAAAAAACAGAGAAATTTAATTTCATCTAATAACTTGGTAGAGAGCCTTTGTACGCGTGCCATAGGTTGCCAAAACCTGGATTCGATATTAAGCGTTCTTAGCAATTCCTATATCTCATAAACACGTGCACGCATTGGTAGGTTAATGATATCTACTTCCCATAAAAAGTAAAATATTTTATGCTCTGATCCATAAAAAATAAAACCTCGCTATAAATATTTATGCAATATCTGGAAGAAAATTTAGTTCACATAAAAATGTTCTAAAAATTTCATAGTTTTATTCAATTATTTATACATGATTAGAGTTAAGTATGGCTAATCTTTATTCATTAATGTTTTTGAAAATAAAACTCTCAAGTTATGTTTGCCTGAATAATAAATTTAACTTATGGATGAGAAGATTTTATTACTTGAAGATTAAACACTTTGATTAAATCAATGTTTTTTACTATGTTATCAATTTAAACAGTTGATGACTTATCGAACTCTTAAATGCATTCGTGGAATTTATTTTATTAATAATATATTTACCATGCATTTCACGTATTCAGATATCCAGTGTATGAAATGTATCGAATTTCAAGACTAGTTTACATTGTAATACTCTTAGGCATTTACTTGGAATTTTTAAAACAATAATATGGATAATTTTTTTGAAAGAAAAATACTTTTAAACTGCAAATCAGTTTATTCCAGAATACTAATACTGATTACAGTCAAGCAAAAATATTATAAAAAAGGAGTCAGTATCTTATATATAGAAAAACAAACAATTTTTGTTTTCCTATAAAAATAAAATTATATGTTTCAAATTAAGTTATATCCACGTTAGGCATGCAATTTTATACTTGTGTTGAAAAAAAAGGGAAATTAATAATAAATACAACAAAACAAAAATTCCAGTAATAATCAACTATATGAAGTTTTCAAAACTTTAGTTTAGCTTTCGAATTTCGAATACAAGTCAGATACAATCTTTATAGATTACGGGTGTCAAATTCTGTGACGGGGCTTTCATCTAATTGTCCTCTTGGGTTCTTTGGGACCAGAATGGCAATTCTTTCCAACCAACTCAAGAAGAGGAACGTGGTTATGTGCATTAGGAATCGTATATATATTGTAAGCTTGCATTCGCGGGATGTGTATGTCTATGTCGACGTCTATGTCTATGTCGACGTCTATGTCTATGCGTAGAAGTGATTGCTAGGTGGGAAGTAAAGTCGCTAAGTAGAGAGGTAGCTGTAAAGTGATTTGAGATAAAGTTTAGAATAATCCTAAGTCCTGGAATCAACCTAGCCGTACCGGTACAGACGAACCAAAACAAGGGGTCGAGAACAAAAGGAACATAGTCGGAAAGCAACAATAGAAGTGATAAGGACGTAGCTGTTTACCTAGGATATAGCGGTAAGCGATTGTATATCAGCAAGCGTTTCTCAAACTGTGAAGCGCGTCCCCTAGATGGGCGTGATAACTTTGCAAGGGGGCGTGAGCATATTGAAAAACTGAAAACAAAAGATTATTTACTTACTGAAAGTAAACAAAGAAAATATATTCTGGCATAATAAAAAATAAAATACATATTTACTCTGTTATAATATACTAATAAATGTATTGTACATAGTATTTTATAATTAATTTAACATTACTAAGTTAAAAACAAGATTATATTGATTATCAGTGACCTCATGGGCTTGTCGTATATACAAAATTAAATACAAAAATCTACATGCATCTTGATAATTTGAACGGCTTATAATAAACCCTCAACTGCCAATTAAAAGTTACGCGATCTGCTCCCCAATGCCACTGCTTTCCATGTAGGTGCTCGTATGTGATGTATTGGGGGAGGAGAAGAAAGGGAATGAACAAATAATCTGAAATAAGTGAACCCTTTGCAAACACTGTGAATATACTTTTATTGCATTCAAAATCCCTCGGAATAATCTTATGGATAGCAGTGCACAATAAAGATCATACTTCGGAAAGACGTATATATTAATGCTTTGGATGAGTTAAGAAGACGTTTATATACGGAGGTGGCAGAAGTCATATTATAGCTTTAGCGCCAAAGTGCAGTATTTTTTAATTCAATATATTGTTTTAGTATGGGGGGGGGAGCACAATGAAAACAAAGACTGAATATTGGGTCGCAACTATTGAAAGTTTGAGAAACACTGATATAAGCTATAAGGAAAGAGCTATATTAGTGAGATAGGAATTAATCTATAAAGTTAGATTCAGTAGTCAATTGCACGATTATTAGGTAATACTTGTCTTGTCTTCTTATTCTGGATCAGACTCCTTATATTATTATTGTTCTGTATTGTGTTTAAACTCAGATCTAAATAAACATATATCAGTATGAATGATTTGAGTGGTTCTTGCTTTCTTCCCTACAGAAACAGGTCGCGTGGATAGGGCAGAACAGGTGTCCCCAAGGGCGGGGACTTCACAACTCTAAGACTAACTTGGACCAAGTAAACAAGGTTTAACTTTAGGTAATATAAATGCATTAAACACTCAAAAACAAATTATTTACACTATTTACACAAAATTCGTAACAATATAAATAGTATTTCTTTTTCTAGGTTCAATTACATTTTTGAAGTAAGAATTATATGTTTTAAGACAGTCTTCATCAAATTTACGAATATCTCAACTAAACGTGGAGTACATTTTCAGACAGGAAAAGGTCACAATTTTCATGAAAATTTGCAGCAGTGTAATTAATACATCTGTTGATAATACAGAGTTTTTAAAATTTCAAAATATTCCATAGATACCAATTCTTTTTTGTTTTACATTTTAGCATGCACAGGAATGGCACATTTAACATTAGGGTATAGGAGATAAAATGAAAAACACAATTGCACCATTAAAAATGAACCAATTCAGATAAAAATTATTAGAATTATGATAAAAAAGGCTGCTGTGAAAAAGAAACCTGAGTGACGTTTCACTTCTTTTATATCTGAAAAAATTTCCCGACTTCACTTCCTATTCCTTTAAGGTATCCGACTACGTTCGGAACAATGCAAAATCGTAAAAATAGTTAATATTTTTGATATTTAGTGTCACTTAGATTAGAAAACGTATATCAAACTGTTTTAAGAATATGATTACAGTAAAAAATTGTTTAAGTACAATATTTTGACAAAAAATGAACATAGAATGAGCAATTTTCAAAACGTCCTCCTTTTAAGAAAAATACATCTATTATAATAATATTTTTTCTGTATATAGCTCAGTAAAAAGGCTGAACTAGAAATTTTGAAATACATAACTTTGAAGTGGATTTATCCATATTTTGCTACATCAGAGAAGAGAAATTTTAAGAAAAAAATGCCGATAATTATTTCATTTACACTCATGTCCATAAATTAAGGATAATTTAGAATCACACAGAAATTGAACTCTAAACTAAAATTTTCACCTGTAGAATTATCGCACACATCTTGTAGAAGAATATGCAAATTACAGGAAACCACCAGATGGCGCGGATAGTACGTCACAATGACGCGAGTGTAAGAGAGGGGTATATAAGGAATGGTGGCAAAGAAGTTAAATTGTTCACAAGCGCTTTAAATGCCTTTCAGTGCAATAACCGCATAGTTATGGCAAAAAGGAAGCCTTTGGACGATTTTTTACGTGGTAGAATTATTGGACGACTCGAATGTGGACTTACTCAGCTGGAAGTATCCGAGGAACTTGTAATCGCCCAGAGTGTCATCTCCAGGCTTTGGCAGCGAATCCAAGATGATGGTAATGTGAGTAGATGTTACAGCACAGGTCGCCCCCAAATTACAACGCCGGATGAAGCACGGTATTTGGCAGTTACTGCCAAGAGACACAGACGGAGCACAGAATCAGATCTGTCTCGTCAGCTCTCTTCAGCTACCGGTACGACAGTTTCAAGGCAGACCGTGTGCAGACGCTTAGGACAGTGCTTCTAGAACTTTCAATACTGACGCCCCCCTTTTCGATCACAATTTTTTTCGCTTCCCCCTTTATACATTAATAATGTACTGAATGCAATAATAATGCACTTTGACGCTAAAGCTACAATAAGTGATCTTAATTATGAACCATACAAATTAGTAACATAAGTATTAAATTTTGTATACTACTTTTAAGCAAAATAAATAAATAAATGAAATAATAGGATAATTATTATGTTATTTTTCCTTTCTCTAATTTTTAAATTTAACACATTGCAAAATGTGGTAGCTGCTTAGAAGACAAAATATAGATATCTGCTAAATATAGAAAAAGAACTCAGAGGGTCAATTTCTAATCATAAGCATTCCTTATAAAAACTTTGCTTTCCAAGACAAGCTCATGGACGTCATTAATACTTATTAAACTTGTTCTTAATTTAGTATTAATTAATTAGTTATAAAATATTCTGTGCAACACTGATAAATTAAAAGTATACCGACTGAACTGCCCGCTCTTTGCACGAGTTCATTTATAAGAAAATAAAACATTATTGATATAATAGCTGAATTGTAAGGGAAACAAAGCCAAGTGCACCACAATGTTTGCAAAAGCGTAAAATGATTTTTTTAAAATGGTCGCTCAATAATTAGTTTTAAGCGAATTGTAATTTTAAGACTCACAGAATCAGCATTTATAATTGATGTCAAATAGTAACGCACACAGGAATTTTTCAAATGGGGGTCCGGGGTCGAAAGTTCACCAATCTTATATCAGGTTCCTTTTGATTTTATCGATTTTCGGGAACAAAATACAGTAAAAAACTAATTCTTGAATAAATAATTAGCATTAATTAATAAAATTAATCATTAATATCAAGTAATTAATTAAATTTTACGTACTATATACTTAGAATTATAATCAATCGGAAAAAAATCAAGGGCTTAGGGGGGGTCCGGACTCCCCCTTTTTTTGTGCGCCACTGATGTTAAATAATGATCAATAATATAAAATATCGATGAAGAATAATTGAATTATTTTTAATATTTAAAGCGAAAAACCCGGGAGTAGGCACGCACACTCGATACGGTCGGGGTTATTGAGTCACCCCAATCCTTTTTTTATAATTATTTTATTGTACACGATACAAATCATAAATTAATGAATAATTTAATTAAGAGAAAGTTTACTTAGCTACTTTCAAGGACTTTTCAATTTTTCTTTGGTAATAAGTAAACAGTTTTGCCAGAATTAACAATTTCGTGATCTATGTGTCCCGCGGGACCACTTCCGGGTAAAAAGTGTATTCATTATGATAATATGTATGTTACTGCTAAAAAAATTGTGTGAAACGTTTTTCGTTACGCTTTATATGTTGAGAATATTTATAAAAATATGTCTTGGCCAAGTAATCATTCATGTGCTTGTGTGTGTGTGCTCTCCGTGGTTTTCCAAATATCATAAAACTCTTTTGCATGGAAAAAAGCGCAACAAAGAACACATAAGAAAGGGGTCATAACTAACTGTACCAATAACTTAGAAAGTCAAACAGATTACAGCTATAATGTGCAGTATTTCAAAAATAATGACAGTGATAAATTTTTTATGTTCCTAAATTTTTTCGATTCTGGGACTGGGATCTGTTTTTTCTCTGAAAGAGTAGTATGTTAGGTTATATATAAAAAAAAAGCGTAATAAAAAAATCTCTCATCATGGGATTACAGCAAATCAAATAAAAGTTTTTTTATTTGGTTATAGGATCAAAGGTAACAAATTAGGTATTGAAGAAATTTTTGTTTTTGTTGACTTAATATCGTGCGCCTATAAATTATATCAGAGTAAAAGTGCATTTTTTATTATGTCTGAAAGTATTTTGTTTTAATTCATTCCAGTAAACTAAATATTTTTAAACCTTTTATTTTCGATATGCTCGCACCCCCCCAGGGGGCGCGCCCCACAGTTTGAGAAACACTGGCTTAGGGAACATTGGTCTTTATGCTCGTAGGCCTGTCAGATGTGTTCCACTTACCGCAACTCACTGTCACCTGCGATTAACATGGAGTAGAGAGCATGCATTGTGGACACCACAACAGTGGTCTTGTGTGATGTTTTCCGACGAGTCCAGGTTTAGTTTGAAGTCTGATCCTCACCGGACTTTAATATGGAGAGCGCCAGGTACACGTTACCACCAAGATAACACCATTGAACGACACCGTTACGGTGGTGCAGGATGACTCGTTTGGGGAGGAATTATTCTTGGTTCCAGAACTGACCTGTATGTTCAGAGTGTAACGATGACACGCCACATCTTTCAGGATGTCATTCTGGAACAACATGTACTTTTGTTTCGTGGCGCCATGGGTGCTGAATTTCTGTTCATTGATGACAACGCCCGTCCTCACCGTGCAAACATTGTAGACAAATGCCTTCAATCGGAGGTTACCACCCGTATGGATTGGCTAGCATACTCACCGGACTTGAATCCAATAGAGCATGTGTGGGATATGCTTGGTCGACGAATTGCAGCCCGTCAACACCCTCCCACCTGTCTACCGGAACTTCGGAGGGCATTGCTTGATGAGTGGTGTAATATTCCCCAAGATCAGATTGATAATTTGTGACGAATCTATACGGAACTTTATCACTAACCTTCTGCGTCGTTCTTTTTAGGGAAATTTAATTCCCTACCTATTTCCAATCAACTCCAAAAAGCGGACATGATTCCTTGTTATGCAGATTAGATAAAGTATTTAAGTCAAACGGAATAGTAAAGTTAGAGCAGTAGGAGATAGAAGCAGAAAGTTATAGTGAATTTAAATTGAAGATTTCTTGTTGGAAGATTTAATATCAGATAAACGCTGAGCTGAGCTGAATTGCAGTGAGGTAAATATTAGTCTTATTATTGCGAATGAAATTAAAATTAAATGTTCAATAAAAGAACATAGAATACAATTCTAGGATCTCTTATTGTGGTAATCTCTGCGTGATCGTTATTCAATTGTTAATTAATTGGATCATTAATTAAGTTAATTTAAAGGATATTACCTTTAAAACCTCATAATACTAGTTAGATATATTTGTTAATAAGTCTTTGATTCTATTTGGATAAGATAACCAAATAAAGAAAGTTGTTTATAAAAAATGGCTTCTGGTTCTTACATGACTCCTAATTATTCTCGTTCTCAAAGTGAGGTCCAAGGAGACCTTCATAAATTTGATACTCACAATGCCTAGGCGTTGTAAGGCCTGTATTGCATCGTCCGGGAGACACTCCGTATTAACCATCATACTAACCATGTTATGCTGTTTTTTGTAAATAGGTTCTTTTTTTAAATTTACTCCAGGGAGTAAAAATCGCAATTTTCATTAATTATGTCAAACATTTAGCATCTTTTTTGCTCTTTACCTTTTGTTTAATAAATAGACTTTACAAATAAGTCAAATTTGTTTTGCTTCTGTCTCTTTCTTTGCCTGAACATTATCCTTAATTTATGGACATAAGTGTACTAGTAACTCTGAAAGTAATGCAAATTTTTCAAAATTCATAGTCCAGACTCTCTGGAGAAGTCGCTACTTTATATAAGTAAAATATTATTATAATAGAAGCATTTTTTTATAAAAAAAAGAGAACGTTTTGAAAAAAGGTTATTCTAAGTTAATTTTTTGCCAAAATATTGTATTTAAATAATTTTTTGGACATAATGTCCTTAAAACAATATTATGCATGTATTCTAATCTGACTGACATTAAATATCATGAAAAGTATCCATTTAAAAATCATGGTTCCGAACGTAGTCGGATACTTTAAGCGAAAACAGCTTGATGCTGTCAAATATAGAAGAGCTCCAAATATGCTATGGGAATTTTCAAGGATACATCTGATTGACCACATGTGGTTATTTTTAATTATTAAGACTGTGACATACAAAGATTAACAAAAATTCATGCTGAAGATAATTATATGCACATCCGGAACAGATTTTTGAAAAATTATCGATTTTCTCTATTTTTATTGTTTTAAAAGTTCAAATGTTTTTGTTTAAAATGATATGATAAGAGGAAGTAGGATAATATTAGAAGCATTTTTATTTATTTTTTAAATGAAGCTACTTCTTTACGCGAATCAACTGAGCTCTGGTAGGAGCACCTGTGTTTCCCCTTGCATAAGTTTCTGATGAGCGCGAATCCATAGGATATTCAAGTGGAAAAATTAGAATGTATTGAGTTTGTCCACAAGAGTATGGGTACGCGTCTTTTGGAGTTTAAAAATGAAACAGGGGAAACAAAAATCCCTAAGTGATGGAAAATATCTAAGTGGTCGCAAACGACATCTTAATATAAGAAATTCAAAGGTATTATATAGTATGGTGATTAGAAATAATATAAAATATCTACACAGCATGAAAACTGTTGTTTAGGCGTTTTATTTTCATTTTCTGTATATAAACGAGACGCTCAACATAGACTGTGTCCTGCGGGTATAAATGCCTGATGCAAGTTTCAAAAGGCAGAAGCTGAAATTAATGAAAGGCCCTATGATCATATAAACACATACACATGCGCTATACTATAATGAATTAAATGAACCCAATTTCTAGGTGATCCTATTTTATTGAGAAAATTTTTACATCGAAAGGACTATAACCCAATTAAGTTGAAAACACCATATTTATATTGGCCCCAAGATCTGCATTTGTACAATTAAAACTCTAAAGTTAGGGTTAAGTAGGGCTATTAAGCAGTTCAAAATGAGTCAAGTGGCAAAATTAATGATCTTAAAACATTGTGATATTGAACCAAATTATAACTGTGTGACCTGCTTCAAAAAACTAGATACACGTAGGATTCGTGTAGCCCAACGAAAGCATCTTAAGATCCCAAAAAAAGCAAAATTGTAAAAATTAATGAAGAAAAGAATTTTAGAAGAATCTTTGAATGAGCAGAGAGTAAAAAATACTTCATATGCTTCTGGACAGTAGTAAAAAAGGTAAATGTTCAAAAAATTACTAATTTTTACTTTAAAGCCTGTTTTTTTTTCAAACTGTATTATTTTTCCCTTTTGATGTACCTTTTTCTCAAAATCTACAAATCATATAATCCTCAAATTTTCATTGAACAGACTTTTAAAATATTTACATAATTAATGGAGGAAATTAGATACGAGGTATGTAAATTAAGTAATGAGACTGGTAGCGTAGTGTTTGATCTGGCAACACTGCGAAAGTGGGACATGGAGAAAAGGTAGGTAAACATGTGATGCGTGATCAGTATGAGTTTGAAGTCGTTGAATCAAGTTAATTGTTTGTAGTGATTTGTTTAGTGAAACAGGTTTTTCTTGTGTGTTCTGAAATGAGTGACAGTGCCATCAAGTTTAGCTTCAGACTTGGACACAACGCAACGGAAACATTTAAAAAACTTCAGCAAGACTACGGAGACAGTGTTTTGTGAAGGGCTCGGGTTTTTCTTTGGTTTAAGGCATTTTCAGCCGTTATGTAAAATGCCGTTAGAGTTCCGGGATCTTGTGCGTTCAGATCGTCGCTTGACAGTCAGAATGATTGGAGAAGAGTTGAGTTTGTATCGCAGCACCGTTCATCAGATTTCGACTAATGAATTGAAGATGAGAAAGATCTGCACCAAAATGGTTTCGAAAACCCTTTCTCAGTGAACCGTTTCATGGCCAGTAAGAACATCCCTGTTGCTCTTCAGCCCCCCTCCCCTATTCGCCCGACTTGATTCCTTGTGACTTTTTCCTCTTTCCGAAATTGAAGAATCACCTCAAGGGACATAGTTTTGGGACACTGGAAAACATTCAAACGGCTGTAACCGATCAGCTGAAGGCTATTCCAATATCCGAGTTCCACCAGTGCTATGAGGAGTGGAAGAAACGTCTCCAGCGCTGTGTGGCTTCAGAAGACAGTTACTTTGAAGGAGACAATGTTGGATTGTAAGTTTATTGGAATAAACAAGTGAAAAAAAAACAGTCTCATTATTTAATTTACACACCTCTTGTATCAAGTAAACTTTTTTATATATGAATTTTAAAATAAATTTTAGGGAAAAATATTGGACAATTGTAAAAATTCGCAATTAACCTGCTGTTCTGTTCGTATTTACAACACGTATGTAGCGTTCGGGTCAATATGACCCGATTCAAAAAACTAATTTTTCTTGTCGTAAATGACAGGTGTTATTTAAGAAATGGTTCAAACAATAGTAATTTAAGTTTATATAAAAATAGATCTAATAATATAAAATATCTATAAAAATAGCAGAAAAATATTCGAAATTGAAACTTACTTTTATTTACAATTTGAACAAAACATTTTTATATGAGTTTGGCAAATGTGTTTCTTGCCCTTGTGGTAAACTCAGCAGATTCCGTTGGTACGCTTTCACATTTTCTCTGAATTCGTTTCGCTATTTTTACTGTCACACTTTTTGGTAGGTTAAGCCTTGCTTCCAGGCATATTGAGGGATTTTTCCACTTTTTTCCAAAAATAGCCTTCGTTTAGTCAATTTGTTTTCATTCCAATTACTATGTATTGAATATAGAACAAAGGCATTGAACGCAGAATGCATTCAAGTAATGTATCAAGCATGTTATAGAATACTATCATGGGCCAGCGATTTGTTTGTCTTTTGTAAGTTTATGTGTTTAAAAAATGTTTAATAGTTCATAGCCCCTTTAGTTAAATTATAATCTATGATCATTAATGAGTTTTTGTCAGGTCTGTTGTGTGCTAACTTCTTTGCCTTAAGGTATCCGACTACATTCGGAACCATGATTTTAAAAAAGCACATAAATGGATAATTTTCAGGATATTTAATGTCACTTAGAATAGAATACATGCCTAAAATTGTTTTAAGGACATTTTGACAAAAAAAATTATTTAAATACAATATTTCGGCATAAAATTAGCTTACAATAACCTTTTTACGAAATGTTCTTCTTTTGTGAAAAGTGCTTCTATTATAATAATAGTTTGCCTGTATATAGCTCAGACCTCTTTACAGAGGCTCAACTATGATTTTTGAAATTTTCGCATTATTTTTAGAGTTACAACCATTTGAAATAGGTATTGACGTTTTTTTACTTAAAATTTCTCCCTCCTGTTGTCGTAAAACATGGATAAAACCCACTTCTAAGTTATATATGTCAAAAATTCTAGTTGAGCCTATGTAAAGAGTTCTGCGCTATACAAAGGTAAAATATTACTGTAATAGATGCATTTTTCACAAAAGGAGAACATTTTGAAAATGGGTCATTCTATGTTCATTTTTTGCCAAAATATTGAACTTAAATAATTTTTTATTGTAATACTATTCTTAAAACTATTTTATATACATTCTCTATTCTAAGTGTCACCATATATCATACACATTAGTCATTTATACGTTTTTGCAAAATCACGGTTCCGATCATAGTCGGATACCTTAATGCAAAGTGCTCATAATATTAGCACTCTTGCTATTTTTTGGGATGTAGTTTGCAACTATTGTGTCTTCTATTAAATAAAATATGGAGCTGTGAACTTTTTTATTTGGCATTTCTACAGGAAGTTCTGGTTTATTTCTTCTAATGGTGCCAAGTACAGTCATTTTACGTTTTGAAAGAAGCTGTCCTAAGTCGTAAGATGTTAAAAAATTATCGAATAAAATATTGTGTCTCAAATACCCACATGTGGGATCACACACTACTCGCATTCCCTAGGTTTTATTTAGCTTTGACCCTTGTTCTTCTGCAGTGTAAATATGTGTTTTCAGTACATGCGAAGTTATACGGTCCTATGAAGTCCGTATTTTGATCACATATTTAGATAGCTTACTTGATATGTTATTTTTTGAAAGGACATCGGCCACGAAATCCTACGAATTGTTCATCTACAGCAGTGCTTCTCAAACTGTGGGGCGCGCCCCCCTGGGGGGGCGCGATAACCCTTCAAGGGGGGCGCGAGCATCTTGAAAATATAAAAGGCTTAAAAAATTATTTTTGGGGATGAAGTAAAACAAAATGCTTTCTGATAAAATAAAAAATACACATTTTGCACTGATATATATATAAATTATATATATCTCATCTGGTTTTCCACTTTCAAAAGATTCCACTTCAAACGCTCATTAGCTATCTTTGATCCCAAAACAAAATAAAAAAAGATATTTTGTTTGCTTTGCTGTAATCCTGCGATGAGAGATTTTTTTATTACGTTTCTTGTAACCCAGTGCTTCTCAAACTGTGGGGCGCGCCCTCCTGGGGTGGCGCGATAACCCTTCAAGGGGGGCGCGAGCATCTTGAAAATATAAAAGGCTTAAAAAATTATTTTTGGGGATGAAGTAAAACAAAATGCTTTCTGATAAAATAAAAAATACACATTTTGCACTGATATATATATAAATTATATATATCTCATCTGGTTTTCCACTTTCAAAAGATTCCACTTCAAACGCTCATTAGCTATCTTTGATCCCAAAACAAAATAAAAAAAAGATATTTTTTGTTTGCTTTGCTGTAATCCTGCGATGAGAGATTTTTTTTATTACGTTTCTTGTAACCTCTAGAATAGTACTTTTTGATTATCCCATCTCTTTGACCTTCAAACTTACTGGTATGCTTAACTCCGTCTACTTTTCTTTTGAGAAAGTTGTAAATAATATTTTCTGTTGCTTTTCCCATGTAAATGAGTTTATGATGTATGGATAAGCATATTGAGCACTTTTTGAAGGATTAATTGGCCAAGATGTATTTTATGAGTAATCTGAAATTGCATTATAAAAAAACGTTTTACTCAATTGGCACACATAACTGACATCGATGTTTTTTGTATCAATACATTTTTTTCATAGACGGTCGCATGAGGCGCTGAATCACTCCAAATTCTGGTAAAACTGTTTTATTCGTTAACAGTTTCTTGACAGTATCCTCCGATATGACAGTCTTAATGGAAACTAAAATGAATTTGTCTCACATTTATGCCTCTTTTTGAGAGTGGCAAACGGTTTTTACAATCAAGGTACTTGTTTTTGATCGAGTTCCCTTCACGACCACTTTTGTTCAGAAATATTTTCTATGAATATGCTATACTTTCCCCTACGATTAACTTTGTGGTTTTAATTGCTGTGTTGTACAACTTATTATGGTTTATAAATGTAAATGAGCAGAATATAAAAAATGGGCATCTGTGATCTCTCTATTGAAGGAAGATGAAACTGATCAAGCAATTGAAGAACCTGATGAAATAATGCATATTAATCGTGATAGCGAAAAAGTAAATATGACAAAAGTGATAGACATGAAACGTTTGAGTTGAATTGTAATTTTCAAATGCTGCCTAAAGAACTCTATCAAGAAAATTAAGATATCAAGAAAAACTAAGAAGCCATAAATGTAACACTTCGCCTTGTCAAAAGATACAAGCAAGAAAGGTTACACATGCTATTTGTAGATCATCGAAGAATAGAAAAATTACAATAACGTGAGCAAAATATGACAGTTTTGATTGCAAATAACGTTCTTGTATTGTTAGTGAAAAGTGTCTGTGATTTATGTTCTTTATTAAGGTCACGCACATTTGGAACGGTTTCTTTAGTTTTATTGGATTTTTTTTCTCAAATCATCAAAGAAAAAATTAAAAAAGTCCTTTAAAGTAGGTAAGTATATTTTCTCTTAGTTAAATTAATCACTGCAATTGTGATTTTTATAGAGCACAGAAAAAAAAAAATAATTATAAAAAAAAGGATTGGGGTGACTTGGTGAAGTGATCGCGCGACCATTAACGTTAGTGTGGAGTGGACTAAAACATTTTGAAGGTTTCTCGCTTTAAATATTAAAAATAACACAATTATTCTTCATTGGAATTTTTCATTCGTTTTCCTTATTTAATATTAATTCTAAATGCTAATTCTGTGAGGCTTAAAATTACGAGTTCGTTTTAAACTATTTATAATCGGAGCATTCATCATTTAAAAAATCATTTTATATTTTTGTATGCATTGTTGTGCACTTGGTTTTTACTTCTTACAATTAAGCTATTATATCAAGAATAATGTATTATTTTTTTAAAAAAATAATCGCAGAACGGATACTTCAGCCAGTGTACTTATAAATGTATCAGTACTGCACAATGTATTTTATAACTAATTTATTAATACTAATTTAAGAGCAAGTTTAATTATTATTAGTGACTTCCATGGGCTTGTCTTACAGAGCAAAGGGTTTCAAATGAAGGCTTAATATTAGAAATTGACACTCTGAGTTCTTTTTCTATATTTAGTTGAGATCTATATTTTGTCTTCAAAGCAGCCACCGCAGAAAATTCGGTTTCACAAAGGTACGATGTTGAAAACGCAGGAAATATATTTCTGCCAGATTCTCTATCCCATGTACTTTTTCTTGATTCCCCTTTCAAATGGCTAAAAACACCAGCGCAGACAATAATAATACAGTACTGAATTCAGTGGCGTAAACAGCCCATGAGAGCCCCAGCCTACTGTGCCCATCTCAGTATATTTGACCTTGGGCTCTGAAGTGCATGAACAGATGTCCCGATCAGGTGGTCAGTCTGAAATCAAGCTCCCAGTGTTAAGTCCCCAAGCAAGCTTGGTACACCTTTATTGAAGGGATGAAAGGCTGAGTCGACATTGCACAGCCTAAGGATAGAATCATGAACCTGTGGTGTAGAGGCGAGATACGCTACCACTCGGTCACTGGGCTTGAGTACAGTATATGCTTGAAAAGTTTTACTTTCAACATTTTTTCCACTTTTTTTAGATGAACTCATTCTCTTTCAGGGTTAGTCATTTTTATGTTTCCGCTCTGAATTGAAGAACTGAATACTACTTCTAATGCTTTTTTTACGTCTTGCAGTTGCATATCTTTAGTAGTTTTTTATAATATTAGTAGCAGTTGATCGAGAAGGATTCAGCTTCCACTTTATTTCACAGTTCTTGGACTGAATGCTCTCTTTATAGTTCATCTATTAATTATTGATATCCACATCTTATAGTCAGAACCTTTATTCTGAATTCCATTACTTGTATGATTTTCATACTCGGATACTTCTTCTCTGTCAGAAGCTTCTATAAGTTTTATTTATTTTTTCTTTTAATTTATACCAAACAAAATTGAGCATGTATGAATTAGGTCATATTGACCCGAACGATACATTAGGTATAAATAGAAAATATTCTTTCGAAATACAAATAAACATAAACCCCTCCAGGAGTAAATAATAATATATGGCTTATCTACGATGTCAAGAAGTTTCATGAAAATGTCCATGTTCTGTATTTTTTTTATAAATGTATTTCGTACTCCGTAATTTCCATATTTCGGGTCATATATACCCGAACAGAGCAGCAGGGTTAATTCAATTTTGAACAAAAGGACAAAGCCCTTCGTTAAAGTGTTATTGATAGCACAAATAACCTTTATGTAAAAATATTATTTATGAGAAGAGTAAGCAATTTCTGAGAAAAAGGAAGATAAATTTACACACTTTAACATAAGCTCCTATGGATGTGCCGGACCCCCTTAAGGCATCTGACTACTTGCAACTTTCGGAAAAAATGGAGATACATAGATTTTTTCATGATTTTTTTATTTATTTAGTATATTTTAAAGAAAAAGAAAACAGGGAAAAAAATTATTGCTATTAAAATGGGAAAAAACTGGTGAAAACGTGCAAACAATTACATAAACGAGTCCCGCTCTGTACAAAAATTTTCTGAACACATTCTCAATTTTTCAGATTTGATGTGTTACTTTGTTGTTCATGTTTGAATTTATCTTCAGGATAAGAGAGATTTTAATTTTTACAAAAACTAGAGCACTTTATTTTAGTTATTATACGAAATTGCTTAAAAAAACAGTGACTATATTCCCATAAGGGACTGTAAATTTAGAAATAAAACTGTGATTGATAAATCTGTAGGTCAAAACACTTCTACTGTTATACAAAACATTGACAAAAATTTTAGCAAATTATTTTCAAAACTTTTTGAGCAATCACTGCCCCCATTTTGAGTTTTTCAAAAAAAAAAAAAAAAAAACACATTTTGAGTAAAACGCATTTTAAAGTTTGACATCTTTTGTAAAATTATGGCATCTGCTTTTACTAAAACACTTGTAGTTTTTGTTCTAGTGAATGGAAAATAAAAAAATGGCATTTTTATAAAGTGAATAAGATGGTCTATAAAAAAAATCATAAACAAATTTGTCAATTTTTGAAAAATCATGAATTTAGGGTAGTCGGATACCTTAAATCAGTTTACATCAGGATTTAAGAACAGCAAACCATTCCCAAGAGTATATGATATGACAGATATAATAACTTAGGTAGCAAACATGAAACTTTTTTCACTTTCACAATACTATATCTTAGCCAATTGCCGAAATGAAATTTTCTCCAGAGGCGGAAACCTAAGCTCTAACGATGTGAAATTGTACTAGGAATTTTTAAATTTATTTTGCAGGAGGAATCTAAGCCAAACAGACACTACAGAGATTTCTTACATACCACATAATCGTACCACATGGACGCTGTCGATTTTTTGCATCATGAAACCCAACCGATTTACACTGGGGTCGAACCCGCAAACTTGGGCGTACAAGGCCAACGCCTAAACAACAAACCCAGTCGTCATAATACTTAGTTCAAAACATAAAAATTAGGTTAACAATACGCAAGTATAGTAAGTATAGATAAAGTTAATTTAAACTGTGAGAAGGTGTTAAATTTACTTGAAACAGAAAAATATATTTAGTAAAAAGTTAAAAAATATGAAATCTAAACAGAAAATGATTAATACCATTATAAGTATTATTAAAATTATACGAAAAATATTCTTTCAAAAGAATATGATATATGCATGCGATATCATACGAGAAGATATTTTATTGTTATTTTAAAACGTTCAAAATTCATTACAGAATGAAAAAAATATATCATTTAACTTTTAGAATAATATTAAATTCCTTACAACAAATAAAGTTAAAATATGTGTTTCCTAATATCTGCAGCCATTATTTCGGTTGTTGCAAATTAATTAAGTTGTGAATTTATATCCTCAAGGAAATAAAGACGTCCAAAAACAAATAATTAATTGTTTCACATTGTTTAGGTTGGTGTTCCTTTAATTAGTATCTGAACTGTGTCAACGCTACATATCTGGTATTGGGAAAACTTCCAACCAATATTGTTTCCCGTTTACACGAACCATTTCCATGTAGAGTTAATTTAAATTTCTAATTTAACTACAGTATGCAGCAAAATAATTAACATCAAAATGTTTTTTTCTTATTCTTTATATGCAGAACCTTCAAAACGCTTCAGTTGCGTGAGTCTTTGTAATAAGTTTTCAAGATTAACTAAGTCCCTAGGAAAAGGAAAATAACCTTCTGAGACACGCAAAGAATTGAAGCAAATAAAAACAACAACTGTGTTTGTTTTTTAAGAAGGAGGGACAGGAAAAAGAATTATTTACGATTGCTTTGTTTACATGACAGATTTTTACGGTTTTGTTGTTTTAGTCAGGAAGAATTTGCCTTTGAATTAGGTTTTCTTCTTATATTCAAGACAAAAATTTATACACATTTAATGAAATAAGAAAGATCTGTTTTTATTTATTGAAGAAACCTTAATGATTCATTTGCATGCTAATGAAGCTTATTTTCCCATTTCATTACTTATTTGACATTACTATGAGTTTAACAAAAATATTTTTTCAATCGGATTTCTTATAAGTATTGTTCCTGGATCACACAAATAGGCATTGGTGATGATTTAAATAGAAATGAAGAAAAAATTCAGGCGAAAAATTCTACAAATTACTCTTTCCTATTTTTGATGAAAAAATACCAATGTAAACCATTTTAATCAAAATTAACTTTAAAGAAACACACATACATATATTCTAAATCTATATCTACATCTATATCTATATATATCTATATTGTTATGTTCATTATCTATTATTTCTTGTTTTTTGATATATAATACATATATATATGTATGTATATATATATATATATATATATATATATATATATATATATATATATATATAAATGGATGTTTTTATATGGTAAATCACATCACTCTAACACCGTCCAACCGATAAGTATGAAAATTAGCGTGTTTGTATATATTTTTATGGAGAAGTGTTTTGTATTATCCTCTTTGTTTAAGCTCCCTACCAGACGGCGCTACAACGTATCAACTTCTGCACCGTTCAATCAATCGCTGAGTGACCAACAGGGTCACCAAAAGTGATGTCAACTTGGCTCTATCACCAATATTTACCTATGTTTCTATTAAATCGTCATTATAATGTAAGGAACGGCGTTGTGCTTGCGAATCTTACAAATTTAACATAAAATAAATGCAACAGAAATTAATATTAACGTATTACACAGCCATATATAAATTATTTACACTATTTTAAGCGTTCGTTACACAAAATGTGTAACAATGTGTTACTTTCGCTGAGCAGAGATCAACTCAGGAAGGTGTTTTTAAAAATCGACTTTCAAGAGAGTTACAGGGCGTTATAAATAAAAAAAATCCTTTTTTTCAGCTATTAGATCTACAGACTTAAATTATAACAAATAAGTTTTTTTGTTTAACTGAGATATGCAAAAAGCTTTTTTTTGTTTGTTTAATTTGTAATTCATGCAAAATTAACTCATTAAAAACTTTTTTATTTTTCAATCTGTATTGTTTAGTTTTTTAATTCACCCGTGCAAAGAACGGATATACCAGCTAGTACATTATATTTAAGTTAAACGCATTATAGAAAATATTTAAGAGCATTCAGTAAGGTAAACCCCTTTTAAAAATTGATTTTGAGTTTTTATTTTTTCTGAAATCTAGAAATCAAGTCCTTTCCAATGATATAACATACAAGCCATTATATGAATAAGAAGTATTTTAAAATGATTTTTAAAAAATAAAATCAACTGATTTACCACGCCCGTTTTGACAAATAGAAATGTAAACATTGCCTTTTTAAAACTGGGAAAAAGTTGCAAAGACTCGATAAATTTTTATTTTTTAATACCCAAGTTAACTTTAGATAATTTTATAACTGCAACTGTTGGATTTGCAAAAAAACCTTTGGAGGCAATTTGAGATTTTCATGTGGGTTTTAGTAAATGTTATACTTAAAATGTAGGCATTTTTTACTGAAATTTAGGTCTTTTCTTTAGTTTAATTTTTTTTAATTAGTTATTATTACTGATTACTAAATCTTCGCGTGTTTAAGTAAAGTGTTAAAAGAAAAAAAATTAGGTTATATGATTGTGACCAGGTGAGAAATACATACGTAACGAATCTTAATTTTATAGCTAAATAATGCATAATGAAGATAATTTGTGATGGAAAATATAAATAGGATAATACTTTTACAAGGTAAGAATTTTTATAACAATTGTTTTCTAAATGTTTTTTTTTAATTTTATAAATGTACTATGTTTCTTAAATGCAATTGTGTATACTGAAGTGACATTTTTGAAATATTCTTAAGCAGATATAAGAAAAAATAAAAAATTTCAATAAATTCATAATAATCATATTTGCTCGTTTAACTAAAAGTTTGTTTTTGGAAAAATTAATTAATATATATAAAAAATTTCCTTTCAGTATAAATAAAAATGTATAATTAATACATATAGTCAAAGTCTTAAGTTCATATGTTTCATAGTTTCTGAGATAAAGGTATGAGATGATACATCAAGTGTGATGTTTGTTACCTTTGCGAGAAGCTTGTTACATACATAAAAATACATAAATTTCATGTTTATAAACATAAAAATAGTTTTAGTTTGGCTGTTTTAGAAAACATTTGTCCAATTTAGAGTAGTTTTTGAAGTTTAAACTTTAGAAAATGTCTGCACAACAAAACCTAATGATAACTTTACAAAATCCCAGCGAAAACTTTCAAAATGTCGTATATATATATATATAATCATGTATTTTTAAATACCATCTCAAATTCATACAAAATATCACATTATATTTATGTTCCTTTATGTTCAAATTTGATATCTGTAAGACATGACAGCTACTAATTCTTCAAAAATTGATACTGAATTGAGAAAAAATTGATGGAATACTAGAAATTATCTCGTTAAAAAAAACTGAAAAATGCTATTCTTGGCAATTTAAGATTTTTTTCGTTATTATTTTATGCAAAAGAAATTGCGAAGATGCTAATGTTCAATAAAATGGGACAAATACATGTTGTAATTCATTATTTTTGTGATAAAGTGGCACTTTATATTGAAAATTCAATTTTCTCAAAAATGATGTTTTTAAAGTTGTATTCATCTTTTTCTCAGAATATAATGTAAGAATGTAATGAATTTTCTCCCCTCATGTTACTTATATGTAACTATACATATTCATGTGAGTTTTTGGGAATTTCCACAAAATATTTGACTGGATATTTTGCCCATATATCATGACAAAAAATGTCAATTTTTTTTAAAAAATTCATAGTGATATTTTTATGTTACATGTTTTTGAGAAAACTAAACAATATATTTTAAATATTTCACTTAATTGCAAATAGTAATGCTTGTTTATTGTTCAGACAAGTTTTTAAGCTTAAATAATTCAAAAGTTTTTCAATAATAGGTAACTAAGAACAACTCAGGTGTGTAATGCTTTTTGTCGTTGCGAGAATATTGTTACATGCATAAAAATACACCAATTTCATATTTAAAAACATAAAAACAGTTTTATTTTTGACTTTTTTAGAAATCCTTTGTACAGTTTAGAGAAAATTTTAAATTTTGAAACTTTTAGAACTTGTGTTTGCATGGAAACATACAAATCCGTAGTTAAATTTTTCTAACGTCGTAAAATCACAAATTCCCAAATAATGACTTTTACATATTAATACATGTTTACAGTATATTTTTTGATGTTATAAGGTCAAATTTGATATTTATAATGCATTGAAGTTAAAAATTCTTCACAGATTGTTACATAATTTGTGAAAATAGATGCAAAATGCTAAAAAAAATCTCATTGAACAAAAACTGAAAATTACTATATAAGTATTTTCTGAACATTTTAAGGCTTTTTGTTTCATATTTTATGTTCAAAAAAACTAAGAAGATACTAATATTTAATAAAATAGGGCAAATACATGTTTTAATTCATTATTTTTGTAATTAAGTGTCTTTTTACACTTAAAATGCAATTATCTTAAAATGATTGTTTTCAAAGTGCGTGTACCTTTTTAATAGAAAATAATGAATGAAACTACTTGCAATTTTTACTGCACACATGTAACTATATATAACTATATTAATATGTAATATATATATATATATATATATATATATATATATATATATATATATATATATATATATATATATATATATATATATATATATGTATATATATATATGTATATATATATATATGTATATATATATATGTATATATATATGATTATAATATATATATTTATATGTAATATATTAATATGTAACTATATATAATAGAGTTACTTTTTTGGAGATTTTTCCAAAATATTTTGCTGAAAAGCAGTTGTCGTAAAAAAAAAATGACAACTTTCCCAAATTTCAAAGCGATACTTTTACGATGAATTTTTTTGAAAAAAGTAAACAATATATTTGAAACATGTTACCAATATTTAAATAAAAAAGCCTAATTATTATACAGACAAAATTTGAAGTTTTTATTTTTAACATTTTCTGAGAAACAGGTGCCTGAAATGGCTCAATTTAACATTGTCGGTATTGGGCCTACCGACTAATCTTAATATGTATATCACTGAATTCACTTATATTGCTGTATATACAGGGTGTATCAGTACAGCGATTACAAACTTTCAGGATCGATTGAGTACATTTAAACGATGGACAAACATATAGTAATGAACAGTCGGAAACGCTTTCCTGACACGGTATAGACGACAACGATCACAGGAAAGACAGAACCGGGGGAAAAGACAGAATAAGGGGGGAACTTGTTTATTATCCTAGAAAAGCAAAGAGAATAAAAATAAAAACATTAACCGGCATTCCTAGCGCGAAAAAAACGAACGTATCTCCTTCGCAGGTTATCTCATACCCAAGGTTGCTTAAATTCTGTTTTTACCGTACAAATTGCATACAAAATTGAAAACATATAGAAAAGTATGAGATGAAATATATTTATCACACTTTCCTCATGTACATTTAGTTGTTCTGCTCTTTTTATTACGGCATTCAATACATTATTTATACACTACTTTATTCTCCATCATGAGGGAGGGCGATGTTTTCACAGGATCTCAATTTTTTTTTGCTTCCTGGTTTCTACACTCTTTATGTTTTTCTCTAAATCGAAATCCAAAACACTTCAGAATTCAGCGTCCTTTTCGATTTTTAGTAGGTGGTTTCCAAGTTCTCAACAATCTAATTTGCGCATTTATCACCGCAACGTTCAACAACACAAAAAATGTTGTCATAGGTTAAAGATTACATTTTCTTGTCATTGAATATGATATAGTCATTTCATCACAAGGACGATAGTTTATCCCTCAGTTAAATTATCAGGATAAATTTCAGTAGAAAAATCATACTTGCTATGATACTCTTCATTATCCGATTATTCCTCATCATCCGCGCAAAGAGACTTTATTCATCCGAAAATACTGTTGTACCGTATCTACTCGTATTAAATACTGTATCTGTTAAATTACTTAAATATCCCATTCCTTCATCGTAACTACAGTAATATGCCATTGCACATGAAAGATCTGGAAGCGTTATAATGCAATTTGAACTCTAACGCAGTACTTCTCAAAGTTTCAATATTGGCAACCCAATATTGATTTATAATTTTCATCGCGCCCCCTACATACAATAACAATGTATTGAATTCAGTAATACTATACTTTGACGCTAAAGTTGCAATACGACTTTAACCTCTTAAGTACCAGCGGCGTATATAAAAGTCTTTTCGAAGTACGATCTATTTTGTGCACTGCCATCCATAAAATTTTTCCGAAGGCTTTGGAATGCAATAAAGGGACCTTGACAGTTCTTGTGAGGGGTTTACTTATTTCCAAGGTTTTTCTTATTTCTTCCTTTTCTCCCCTCCCTCCAATAAATTACATACGCGTGCCTACGTGGAAAATGGGGCATTAGAGAGCGAATTGCTTATCTTTTAATCGGCAGTAAAGGGATCAATTAATAAACCGTACAAATTATCAAGATAAGGGTTAATTTTTGTATATAGTTTTATGTATGACAAGCCCATGGGGTCATTGGTAATTATTAATGCTGTTCTTAACTTAGTATTGTTGAATTAAGCACATTGGGCAGTACTGATACATTTATAAGTGTATTATATCTGAGTAAATGCTAAATGCGTATTTTATTTTTTATTATGTCAGAATGTATTTTGTTTGTTTACTTTCAGTAAATTAATAATTTTTGTAAATATAATCTTTTGTTTTCAACTTTTTAATATGCTCGTGCCCTCCTTGTAGAGTTACCACGCCCCCTAGGGGGCGTGCCCCACAGTTTGAGAAACACTGCTCAAACAGCAGTTCACGCGAGAGCATGACGCACACGAAATGGTGGTATCCAAAAATGCATATTTAGAATTCCCCACACGATAAGGCTCCGTAAAGGATATGACCGTAAAGTCAGCTACACAAGAAACAATTCATTTTACAATAAAAGATGTAGATGGAGTCTTAAAAAACGTTAGGCGGTGGGCCTGTCACACACTGCGCGAGAAGTACCGGTGGAATCCAACTACGCTGAAATGATTTTATTTATGATTTTATATATTATTATATATTATTTTTATTTAATTTATGATTTTATTTTATTGGCCATCTTATTAGCTTAAAGAAAAACCTAAGCTTTTTATTTTCCATTTACTAGAACAAAAACTACAAGTGTTTTAGTAAAAGAAGATGCTATAACTTTACACAAGATGTCAAACTTTAAAATGCGTTTTCCTCGAAATGTGTTTTTTCCGAAGAACTCAAACGGGGACAGCGATTGCTCAAAAAGTTTTTAAAATAATTTGCTGACATTTTTTGTGAATGTTTTGTATAACAGTAGAAGTGTTTTGACCTTCAGATTTATCAATCACTGTTTTAAATTATTTCAAAATTTACAGTCCTTTACGTGAATATAATGCCTGTTTTTTAAGCAATTTCATATAGTCACTAAGATAGAGAGTGCCGTATAAAAATTAAAATATCTATTATCCTGAAGGTCATTTCAAACATGTATAACAAAGAAACACATTAAAATTGAAAAATTGAGAATTTGTTCAAAAAAGTTTTGTACATAGTGGGCCCGTTTACGTAATTTTTTGTACAGATTTTTCTCTTTTAATAATTATTATTTCTCAGTTTTCAGTTTTACGATGTTTTCTTTAAAATATACTAAATAAATCTAAAAATCAGAAAAAATCCTCATATCTCCATTTCTTCAAAAAAAAAGTTGCCGCTAGTTGTCGGATACCTTAAAAGGACAATAAGAGTACATGTCGGGTTCACAAGGATTGTTGTACGCTGTTAGTATGCAGAATCCGCCAGACCTTCATACAGAATATCCTGACATGACTGGATAGTTCTGTACTGCATAGTTCTTCAATGCCGTCTCCTTGTTGTTTACTGTTCTTTTTCTTTACTGACGTCCCTGAGTGTCCACGATGTAGCATCTACTATCAGACAAATCTCCAGCCCATGCGTGTAAGGAAGGCGTTGTTAAAAGTTAACCTCCGTTAAGTGTACAACTGATGTGTGGTTCACCCATTGCAATCAGCAGTCCGGTATGCCAGATGCATATCAGAGAGCTCGACGTTCGTGTAACGTTTCATCCTACTACTACTTTGTCAGCAGGCGAAATGAAGCTTCTTAGCGAGAGCGGCAACAAAACCTGGTTGTGCGCATGCACTATCATCTGTGTGCTGCTTCGGTTTACTTAACACCATTTTTCAAGTACTTCAACTAAACACTTTCCAAATTTTCTCTAATTATTCTTGTCCTTTCTTGTGTTTTATGTCTTCATTTCACAATGGGAAATCGTTTCTGACCATGATTTATAATCGTCTTGTACAGGGATGTCCAACGCGCGGCTCGCCACTACGTAAAATGCGGCCCAGAAACTCTTTTATAAAAATGTTTATATATCAGGTTTTTAAAGTTTTTTTTTTCATTTTGAAATGCATTTGAGGGGAAATTACACACACACATACATACATACATACATACATACATACATACATACATACATACATATATATATATATATATGCAATTTATTTGCTGTTCTTGTTTTAAAATAAATCCTTTTTGATAATAAAAATGTAATTTACATTAAAATAGATTTATATTTTATCAACAAGTGACATTTGATTTTTCTAAAATAAATTAATTTTTGAATAAATTCTGAATTGCATTAGGTATATAATTCACTATGGATGGTACATGATTCTCTGTGAGTTCGACTTCCATTTCTCCTCCTCCTTTTGTGTTTGAGTGCCCAAAAAGCAAGAGGCAATCAGAATTGTTTTTCAAGTTTAAAAAAATATATCCAGAACGGTTAAGATAAAGTGCAATGTATACTTAATCGTTTGCGAATGACAGTACCATCAAATTTCAACAATGAGTAATGAAAGATCAATTCAAAGGAACACCGTAATTTTCAATAAAATGGCAACTGTAATATCTTAAACAATATTTGATCATTACATTATTATATTATATAAACATTGTTACATTATCTATGTATGTATACGTGAAAAGTAATAAAAAATAATGATAATTCATTTTGTTTTAAATTTCACTGCAACAAATGTTTTTTGGTTTCCAAATCTGATATAAAGGTATATATTTTTATGTGCGTCCTGTGAGATTATAATGTTTTTCCGAAGTGGGCCGCAAGGTCATTTGGGTTGGATACCCTTGGTCTAGTAGTACTACAGCTGCCCGGAAAGTTTGTTGCTACTAAACTGATACACTCTGTACATAAATGTTATTTCAGCAGTTAATAGCTTATAATTGAGTAAAACTGTTATTTGCATAACCTTAGAGGCCTCAGGGGCGTTAAATTTGGCTCGAAGGGTGAAAATATAAACAATTTTCAAACAGGTATAAATATTTTAAATTTAAATTAAACAACTAGAATATTTTACATATGATTTACAAAGGATTATGGCTTCAAAAATGTACAAAACGTTTGGAATATAATCATAATTTTAAAAAATTATAAGCATATGAAAATAAGAAATATTTTTTGTAATAAATATTAAGCAATTTTTTCGTTGCGCACGCTATTTTCGAAAGTAGTAGCCTCTGATGTATAAAATTTTATAGAATTATAAAATGTATCATATATATACTCATGAAACCCTACATCTTTAAGAATACTATACCTTTTTTTGTATTTCAAAATATTTTGAAAAACATTTACATTTTTTAAACAAAAGTTTAAAACGTAATTTTTTTATCTTTTAAAAAAATATAGTTTATTACTCTATTTATATAAAAATACTACAGTATAATAAGGATACATTTAACTTCATAAGTCAACTTATAGATAGTAATTAAAGCTACCATTTTAGAAAATAGCATGCGCAACGTAAAACCTGATTAATATTTCTTATAGAAAAAATTCTTATTTTCGTATGCTTATAATTTTTAAAATCATCATTATATTTCAAACATTTTACTCTTTTCTGATGTCCCATTCTTTTATAAATAATGTGTAAAAGATTCAAGTTACTTAATTTAAGATTCAAAGAGTTATATATATTTGAATATTGTTTATATTTTCAGCCCTGTAGAGAAATTTAACACCCTTAAGATCCCTTAAAAAATAGGAAAGTTATTACTGAACAGGTATAAAAATGCCTCCTCGTGTTCGTGATCATGACGATTCGCTTACCGCGGTCATTCGAGTCCAGACTAATGTACTTACGTGATTGCAATGATGCGCATCTGAAAAAATAAAAGTTATGAAACTTTCCGTGAATATTTCTCCAGTATATCAGAGTATTTTATTTGTATTCCAATAATTAGTCTATAATTTTTTCGGATTTTTAAAATGTCTATATCAATACAAAAATTATATATAAAACTACAACGCAGGATGTAAATGAGGCTGGCTTATTTATAAAGAAACAGTGAATTTAAGGAAACTTGGTACCCTAAAAATCACAAACCTATCGTTTTTTTTTTATTTTCATTTAATCTTATTCATTGCATTATTATATTTCGATTGATATATCACTTGTGCATGTCGGAAAGTTAGAAGTTGAATAAAACTTCATTTGAAAACAAATTAGGCAATTCAGCCACACACCCTTTTAGAAAAAAAAAAGCTAAAAATGCGTTATGATAAAAAAATTTATTTTAGAAATAGAAATAATAACTATAAAAAAGAATGTGTAGTATTAAAAGCAGAATATTTCCGAGGCAATACAATAATGTAATTTTTCTTCCTTGTGAAATGTGTGCATGTAAAATTTTTAAATTAAGGCATTTTATATTAATAATTTTTATAATTTCAGTTCTTATTCCTGATATATTTTTCATACAAATGTAATACTTTAATATTATAAAAAGAAAAACAGTTAAAATTTCTGTCATGACATAAAAAAAATTTTTTAAAGTTTTTCTTGAGTTTTCTTGTGCAATTAGTACTCTCTAAAAAGTTGATCATTTATAAAAATGTGTGTGTTGAAAACATATGAAAATGCAATTATTTTAAAGAAAAACGTATAAGTAATATCTTAAAGTGGTATTTTAAGTTTAATTAAGCTTATAATAATTATTTTTCAGAATTATAAACTTTAAAGTGGTTTTTCTCAGTTTGTGTTTTTCCAAACATTCAAAATGCTACTCCTTCGACAATTATTTACCAATCACTTCAATTTTTTTTTCCTGCGTGTTAAAAATAAAGCATGTAATAAAATTATGGATCCGTTTTGCTATAAACAATACTTTTTTTTAAAAAAAAAATAAAATGTAAGACATGTTGGTCTTTTTCGTTGATTTTTAGCATGTATATCAACATTTTATTTTTTTTTTCTCAAAAACGAATGAAGTTATTCTAAAATCAATCCCTAAAGTTGTTAAGGGAACATCCATAAGAATATTATAAAAAAATTTCAGGTGAAAAAAATTAATTTTTACAAAAGGAGTAGAATTTTAAAATTTTTCCAATTTTTTTTCAAAAAATTAAAATTTTTAAAATTGTGTGAATAATATATGAAAATTTTCATCTGGTAACATTTTCTTGAATAGAAACATTGTATAAAATGTTAAAATATAATTTTTAAGTACGTAAATAAAGAAGTTTGCTCAAAGGGTGCCAAGTCCCCTTAATGAATTATTAGAAATAATGCTTGCAATTAGAAATTTGTTTATTTTGAAATAATTATGTTAAATAAAAAATATACAGTTATAAAAAGGAATTAAATAATTTAATTAATAGATTTATTAGAAAAATTAATTCACTTTCTAATCACTGGCATAGCGAGTCCTGAGTGGGTCATGTGTCAAAGTTCCTTGTGTGCTCGTTTTTGGGTCCCCTTAATATTTTATGATCTTCTGTTTATGCATTTTGGAATTCCTGAAGTTTGGAGGCTCCGTATCATTGAAAGGGCATTCTACGCCCCTACCTCTAATTTCCAAAATCATTGATTTTAAAAACTACACCAGAGTAACCAAACTAATTTTCAACCGCTATTTACTGCTCTGAAATTAAATGAGGATCCCTGTCGTGAAAATATGTTTGTATTTTCCAAAGATGAAAGTTCTGGTAACGCACTATTATCGTTGCAAAAATCTTCACTTAATTTCCGGCTTATTTACCTGGAAAAATCCAAGTGCTTATATACTTTTAAACAACGTATACAACCGAAACAAAAAAGAGAAATGTGCTTCGCATTTATGAGACAGATGGTATCTGTTAAAAAAGTTTGTTTTTAATAACACAAATTTCGTCTTACTTCCAGGTAATTTTTTTTCTTTCATTATAAGGATGTATATTTCTCGATAGCATGGGAACATTTTACGATATAAAGAATATAAAATATAGTTTACTAAAAATAATTAATTTTTAAGATGAAAAAATTTAAGTAAATATTCATTATATTTTTAATTATATACTACTTATCTTTCAATAAAGATGTTAAAAAAATAATAAAAACGTGTAAAGTATTTGAGGAAGCAGCATCTAAGAGCTTTAATTTTATTTTCATTTAAGAACTGTGAATTAAAAATATAACTGTAAAAAATAATAAATACTACTTACTGTGTTTAATTTCTAACTTCTTTTTTATAGTCAGTTTTTGTTAGTTTCAAATTGCTTCAAATGTATGTTCAATATATACTGGTGCACAAAAATTAAGAAAGAAAAGCTTTTTCATGGATTTTTCATAAAAATTCAAAACATTTTACACGAAAAAAATGTTAAACACATTATTAGTACAATTTTGTTACGTAAATCCGGGGTTCGAGGATTTTATGCCAATCAGTTGCAAAGCACAGGGCGGTTCTTTAAGAGCAATGAGAATTTTTTGTCGAAAATCCAATCCTTGAAATACAGGACTCAGCAGCAATATTCTCACAATAAATCTCAGAAGATCTTTACGCAGACACAATTATCCGAGTCTAAAATATACGTACATAAAAGATTATTCACAAGCAATTGCTTGTGATAACAGCCGAAGTAATCACTTATCGCTTCCACAATTAAAGCAATACTAACTGATCCCTAGTCAAAACCAGACTGACTGACTTTCGGCGAGCATCTCTCTATTTATATACTTCCCGGATAATTCGAGAAAGATCCTTTTGCGACATAGGTCTTGAAATTATTGAATTTCTCCACTAATTTCTAGAATAATCCAGAGGGTCCCAAACTCGCCAAAAATAGTCACCAACATGATTGCCAAGTCGCAATTTGGTCATCAAAAATAACGCCAACTTGGCTCTATCCCCAAGATTTTGCCAAATTCCCATTGAATCACCATTATAAGGAAAGTGATGGCATTGTTTGTGAATATTACAAGTTCAACTTAAATTAAAACTAATTTAGAGTAAGATAAAGGCTTTATACATCCAAGTATAAATTATTTACATTATGTTACACAAATTTTGTAACAATTTGTTTTCTTGACTATACAAACAAATACGATCTCTCTCTTTTATCTTATACAAAACTGATAATACAGATTCTACAAATGTGTTACTTAATGTGGCTTTAGATTAACATTATTCGGAAGGCTTATTTTATTTTTTAAAACTATTACAACCTCATCAAAAAAGTAATATCTGGCTGATCAATTACGTTGAAGAGCATTTGGGGTATTGGAAGCATGATAATCTTAAGCAGAAGAATAAAGACTGCTCAACAAGACCAGTAATGATGTATCTAGATAAGAACAAGTTACAGAAGACATAAGAAACACCCTAAAGACCAGTTTCACAGCACACGCGAGGGCCACTTCAATCCTGGAGAACCATTATTTGGCTTTAACTGTTAAGATTTGTTACGGATCTATTTGCGATCCTTCCACTAATCTTGTGAAATCTGTGGGCTATCCATTCGCGTTATTCACATCGGAAGATGAAATTGTGTTATGCAAATTAAGTTTACTATAGATAGTCGAAGTTTTACAGCTAGAATAGAGAGTAGATAAACCAGAAATCAGATCAGATTATTACTGAGACGTATCATTACTGAATTATTGTGATTAAATACTTATTAGGATAAAAATTTTAAGTGATGATTGTTCACTAAGATTAAATTAATCTTACATTATAAATCGGACAATAGATTAGATCCTATATTAGGTAAGGATCGAGTTTGATAGTCTCCCTATCATTCGTGTATTCCGTCGTTGTTCCACTTTCGCGTTTAACACCAAGGCATTCATTCTCCTACTGTTATTAATTCAATTTAAGTCGTTATATTGTGTGATCAACAAATAGATTGATTGGATCAAGGCGAGTGTTTCTTCCCTACTTCCTATATATATAGGTGTCCAAAAGAGAGGTGATCACATCGTACAAACTTGAAATTTGGAAAATATGCTTCTTTTTCTGAGTAGACATCCACTATAAAAGGGAGCTGAGGGGTTAACAGGCCATTATAGATTTTTAAAAAATTCAGTTTTTAAAACAATTAAACCTGAAAACTTTGGATTTGGTAAACATTTTTTTTTGTTGACTAGTGATCTCTTAAATTGGGGTTTAATGGAACTGAAGAGGTTGGGAGCTAAAAGGTCGCTAATGATGTGCTTATGTTTGAAAAAATCATCCCCTGTCCTTTTTAAATCAAGAGGCGAGGTTTAGAAGAATGTTTTTTATACTATCGAAAGCATATTGCTAGGAGCTATATAAGAATAGCTTACCATGAATACCTAGTCTTACTATGCCCTGAAGTAAGCATCGAAGTGTTCGGGTAAAGGATAGTACATAATTGTGTTTATCTTTATTTGTATGAATAATAAAACATAATTTTATTATTTTTTATTAACAATATATATATATATATATATATATATATATATATATCATTTTTCAGGTCTGCTGGAAAATGAAGGAGGCCGTCATTTTTTAAAAATATCTGTGTTTTATTATTCTTCAGGCATAGCTACTCCAAATTCCGGACACTTGGAGCCTAATTAGATGAACCAAAAGACATAATCATAGCAAAGAGTCACCAGTCTATCTTCAAGCTTATTCTCTTATCAATGTCAGAGTACCCGCTCTACCTTAAATAGCCCTACTTACCCTAAAATCCCTACACGGTGGTACAGAGTTTGCTCTATTTTTATTTATTATTCACTTAATGTTTAAAATAAACTTTCCAGACCTAAGACAAATATATATAGTGTAAATACCGAAAAAAATTGAGATTAAAAGAAACCAGACATAGAAGGATATATGAGAAATTAAAAATATAAAAGGGTTAAGAATATAAAATATGTATGCAACAGTATTATAAACATGGCTGACTTAGGACAGCTTATATTTAAAATACTTTAGATAAAAGTGAAGTTGATTATGTTTTTTTCAGCCAACCTTCCCCCTTTATGTTAATAATACTGAGCAAAAACCAATTGAAAATAATGGGTTGAATATCTCTATTGCAAGATAAAGGTAATTAACCTAAAAAAATGCAATGAAAAATGCGGAGCACGTGCTAAATCTGAGTACAATAAATAAGTAATTGCCAGATTCTGAACTCAAATGCAAATTCAAAGCATTGGAATGCCTGAATGGTAGCACTCAACAAAAGTAAGAAAATAACAGAGATAAACAAAATTTTAAGAGAGTTAACAAACTACCATAACTTTAGTGACACTAGAGTTATATATGAATTAAAAAATAATAAGTAATTGTATCATATATTTATAATATGGAGGTAACTTAGTTAGCAAAAATGATAATTTTTTTTCAAAATAAACTATTATTATTCTAAGGAATTTTAATACTTACTATTTAGAATTCTTTTTTATTCAAATAACTATTAGTAAAATTAATTGGGCAATTTTGTATTACGCAATATTTAGTGAAAAGTTTATAGTTTTTTTTCTGATTTTTTTAAACTAAAAATTTATTGCGTTGTATATAATTAATAACAATATTTCTGAATATAGGAACATGTATATTACTCTCCCGGAAAGGAAGGAACTTTTATATAATATTTAAATTAAATTCTTCTCGTTTATCATAAATATTAGTAACTATATATAACATTATCTTTTATATTGAAACCAGTAAATTGTAAAAGATAGAATTGTTGCTTCTTTTAGTTGACCAAATTCTTTGAAAATGAGTCTTTTGATGGTAGTAATCACAACCGTTTGTCTTAAAGTAACCTTGAGAAGTAAAGGAATGTATATATATGTATATATATATATATATATATATAGATAGATAGATAGATAAATATAGACATATAATTTATATAAATATATATATATATACATATATATACATATATACATAGATAAATACATATATATATAATTTATATAAATAGATAGATAAATACAGACATATAATTTATATAAATATATATATGCATATATACATACATACATATACATATATATATATATATATACATATATATGCATATATATATATATATATATATATATATATATATATATATAATTCCCTTTAGTATCCCTTTTATCAACTATTTGTACTAATATTTAAAATAACTTTAATTCTCTTTAAAAATAACATTGTAATCTTAATCGTAATCGGCTAGTCCGGAATCCCTGTCCCACCCATTCTATCCAATCAGAACTACTATTACGTAATAATCATGCTCTTGCACTGCTGGTATAGAAGCAAAAATCTTGCGTAATCGCTCTTTTTGTCTGATTGTCTTCATCATGTAAGAATGCAAAAAACTGCGGCTCTTAGTCTTTGTGTCCTCCAACATTCCGCTGCATATTCAATGTGAAAATGTACCGCAATTGTGTTTTAATCTATTGATGTGTGCTTCATAATAAACAAAGGAAAATTTATTCTGAAGATGTCTTCAATAAACCAGATATGACAACAAACCAACACCGGCCAACACTTAACACACACACACACACCATCACACATATATGTATATATATATATATATATATATATATATATAGATATAGATAGATAGATAGATATAAAAATATCGATATAAATATGTAGATATATCTATATATATAACGATTTTTTTAAAAAAATATTTCGATAAATTTAATAATGCAATCGTATTTAAGTTTTAATGTTTTCTCCTACCTGCCAGCAGAAAATCTGCTGCACCAACGATGACATAAATGAAACAATCACAAGCAACATTTAATTCGCTGCATTTCCAGTTCTAAAACTTATTATTACAGTACCTACGAATAATATTTCGCATTTTGTGCCCGAACCCTCAATTGCGAATTTCCGAGATATATATTCAGTGCCCGATATGAGTCATGGAGCAGGTCCAATAAATTACCCTAATGCGGAGCAGCAACATAAGGAGCGAGACTGCCTCCATAAATCATTTCAGCGATATCTTTATTAAGACACGCGAAGAAGAGGGAATATTTTTACAATGTCTGAGCACACACACTGATCTGTCAAATGGCAGGTGTTTATTATGGAGCATCGTTCCGATGAGATTCTTTATCTAACTTATTGGAAGTGCTAGATTCTTTCCGTGTCCGTGATTGGACGTTATCTGTAACTTTCCAAACTTGCAATGTGATGTATCAAGTAAGTTTTCATTTTGATTGGTAGGTTATGATTTAAGATATGAAATTTTAAAATTGGGAATTATACCTTTGGACCTGAAAGAGGTTTCGTTTTGAAAGATAACTAATAAATTAAGTGATAGATAATTAGAGTAATTTTGTTAAATCATTGCATTAAGAGGTCTCAGGAGTGTAAGCTTTCTCTAGAGTGCTGAAAATATAAACAATATTCAAGTATATATAACTCTTTGAAAAAAAATAAATAATTCGAATCTTTTGAACATTATTGATAAATAAATGGGGCTTCAGAAAAATATAAAATGTTTAAAATATAATCATAATTTAAAAATTTATAAGCATATGAAAATAAGAAACATTTCTATAAGAAATATTAATTAAGTTTTACGTTGCACAGGCTGTTTTCTAAAATGGTAGCTTTAATTGCTAGCTTAAAGTTGATTTATAAAGTTAGATGCATTCTCTTATTACATTGTAGTATTTTATATAAGTAGAATAATAAATTACATTTTTTTAAAAATTAAAAAAACGTTACTTTTTCAAATTTTTTGAAATACAAAATATACATTATTCTTAAATGATCTAGGATTTAAAGGGTATGGAACATTTTATAATTCTATAAATTTTGTACATCAGATGCTTCTATTTTAGAAAATAGCGTGCACAACGCAAATATTAATTTATATTTATTAAAACATTATTTCTTATATTGATATGCTTATAATTTTTTAATTTATGATTATATATCAAACATTTTGTGCTGTTTTGAAGCGATAATTCTTTGTAAATAATGTGCAAAAGATTCGAATTATTTCATTTAAATTTAAAAGAATTATACCTCTTTAAAAATTGTTTATCGAAACAAAATTAACACCCCTGAGACCCCGTTATAACTCACAATAACGTGGAATGTAGAGCAATTGCATCTCGCCCAAGGTAGCATATCGAAATAATTATTTTTGTTTGATAAATATTTTCTTATTGGAATTCTACTTTGATAAAATATTTAAAAATATATATAATAGATAAAATTACTCACTAAATGTGTATGTCTTAATTTCTGAGCATTTTAAATTATTTATAATAACTGCTTTCATTTTACGAGTGTTAAGTAAATATGGTATAAAAATAATGAAAATAAATCTGAATGCTATATTTTTTCAAGATAAAACGACCTTGCGAATAAAAAAAGAGCTTTTTTTTTCAAATCATTTTAATTAAGTGTGTAATCATTGTGGAGAATAGATAGAAAAGTACTACAGTTAGCAATTTCACTATGTTATAAATCATAGGAATAATATTACTATGAAGGGAAAAGGCGCAGATAACCATCACAATTATTTTTTTTCAACCATCTATCTGTGTTCAACACTATAATTAATATACTAAAGCTATATATAAATTGCTAAATAAGAATAGGGGAACAAACAGGAAGTAAAAGAATCAATGAGCGAAAAACAGAACGCAATACCGAAGAAAAAGAAACCAAAATCATTGGTATGAGAGCTTTAACTTTTTGGAATAATATAAAGAACATGATATGATGCTTCTTTGCAACTATTTGCTTACATAAAAATAACAAAAAAATGTTTGGAAATGACACAAGTAGTTTAATATGGTGTGTTGTCTCCCTAAATTGCTAAGATTGTCACACCTTGTTTATCACGGATGAGGGGTGAGTTTATCGATGACACTTTGGAGAATACTGATAATTCTTAAAAAAGTGAGATCTACATGTTTTGGCAACTAACAGGATACTTCATCTTACAGAAACGCGTCTTTCAACTTTATCCTAAACATGCTCGTTTGGATTTAGATCAGCAAAGCATTCTGCCTACTCCAAACGCTATATTGTTCCAGCTTCAAGAAAGTTATCCACGAGAGAAGCTGTATGAGGTAAGATATTATCCTGCATTAAATGAAAGGAATGACTAATGGCTGCAGAGTAAGGATTGGGAGATCCCAAGTAAAAGGGCTTAAGAATCTCGTCTGCATAACTTTGAGACTTTAAATTTCACTTTCGATTGATATGCAGATCAAAGCATCCATCTACACTGATTCTGGCTCATAAATATCAAGGAACATCATCTGGAATGTGATATTTCCTGAAAGAAGATAAGGTTATTTTTTAAATTTATGAGAGGTTTGCACCTCTCTCTCGGGCCCTTACATGTGTGGGAGATAGGAAAAAAAACGCTCGACATGATCCAATTAATCTACTTACTTACCACACAAAAAAGAGATACAATTTCCACTAATAATAATAAGAGAATGTATCAATGCTAACCGCGAAATTCGAACAACGACGGTAAAACACGAACGCTTAGGAGACTATCAAACTTGATCCATACTTTAATAAATGACATAACCTATCATCCGATTTAATCTAATATAAATTCAATCTGAGTGAACAATCGTCACTTTAAAGTTTCCTCCTAATAAATCTCAAATCACAATAATTCTAATATTATACCTTCAGTTGCAATCTCACCAGACTCGAGTATATCTTCTCTACTGCTCTCTCTTCAAGCTAAGAAACCTTGATTATATATAGTAGGTTAATTTAAACATCACGATGTGACGAATCTGTATGGAATCTTTCCACTAATCTTCTTAGGCGCTTTCTGGGGAATATAAATTCGCGTTTATTTCCAATCAACTCCAAAAAGAGGTACGGGATATTTAAACTAGATAAGGTATTTAAGTCGAGGGTTGCGAAATAGCAAGGGAGAGGATGGTAGGCTATTGAGCCAGTAACTTTAAACGCATTACTAGAAGATTCAAGGAGATTAGATTCGTGAAGACGTCGTGCTGCGAGACGTACCAGAAAGCTGATATAAGTCAGCGATAAATATAATTCACGTATGCTTAAAGTAAGCGTCAGTTTGAGTGACTTAGTTAAAGTTCATGAAAGTTAAGAATTCGAATACGTGTGTTTCTCGGATCTCCTATTTCGGCAAACCTTACTTGAGTTTGAACTAGATTATTAATTAATTGTACTCTTAGTAATTTAATTTAATATAAAGGCAAATCCCTTTAAGAGACGTAACATTATCGTATTATATGTTATCAGAGATTTTTGAGAAAATTATAATAATAAAAAAATATTATTATTATTCAAAATGGCTCTTAGTGGTTCTTTGCCTCAAATTAATCTTGGTGTTCAAGGTGTGACCCGAGGGGGGTCATCACAGGGGCGTCCAACGAGTAAATCCCGAGTTTAAAGTCGGATCTAATTTTCGAATCATCCCTGAGCAGTATTTTTCGGGGGTGGAGAATGTGGTGGAATTTTTGGAAAATATGGATAATAACTTAACATATTACGAGATACCCTCACAACTCGCTTGTGCATATATAAAGGGTCATCTCACAGGACGGGCACTCGATTGGTTTGAGGTTCTAGGTTATAGGGTTGTGGAAGACAAGGCGACGGATTATTTTTCGGCAAATATTTTTCGTATTGACCTCGTCAAAAGACGAAAGATAGAGTAGTGACGGCACAGGGAGGCCCGTGTTGTCACTTAGGTCGGGTCGAATTACAGATTCGGATCCGAGAATTCCAGAAAATCTGGGAATTTCACATTCTTAACAATATACAGTACGAATGCATTTTAGGCAGTGATTTTACAAAGGAGTCCAAATTGACTTTAGATTTCGATCAGAAATCTCTGATCATTCCAGTTGACCAAATTAAGCAGTTACCAAGAGTGGGAAAACCGGTCGTGATTGATCTATCAGATACAAATCTCGGTGAAGGGCAAAAACAAAAATTAAGGAATTTATTTAATTCTTTTAAAGGGCTAATTTCAGATCCGCCGTGGTCAACTCATATTTATACCATGAAATCGATACTGGGGACAAGGGACCGGTAGTGTCTAAACCCTACCAATATGATAGGGTCAAACAAGGAATAATTGATTATCACATTGAGAAAATGTTGCAAGAGGGTGCGATCCGTCCTATTCAATCCCCATACGCGTCACCAGTAGTTTTAACACGCAAGAATAATGGCATTCATCTGGATTCTCCTGCGACGTATTGATTCGCGATTGATTATCGCAAACTTAATGCAATAACTAAATACCCCCGATATCCATTACCGGTGATTGATGATATAATCACAAACATTCCGCATACAGGAGTGATGTCCACATTGGATTTAAAAAGTGGTTATTTTCAATTGGCGATTAGTCCAAAAGATATCGAGAAAACCGCGTTTATCATTCGCAATGGCACGTTTTCATTCCTCAGAATGCCTCTCGGCCTTTCAGGGGCGGCGCCAAATTTCCAAAATAACATTGATGTAATCTTAAAACATGTTATTGGGCGTTTCGTGTCGGTTTATATGGATGATGTTAATATAACATCTCCATCGTTTAATGAACACTTAGATCATTTGAATCAGGTATTTACATTGTTTAGAGACGCAGGGCTAACATTAAATAAGGATAAATGCCACTTCGAACGTGACGAATTGAAGTATTTAGGTCTCGTAATTAGTAAAGAAGGGATCGAGACAGACAATTGTAAAGTGAAGTCTATCACAGAAATATGAAACATCCTAAAAATGGCAAGGAAGTGTCGAAATTTTTAGGGATGGCGGGGTGGTATCAAAAATTTATACCCAAGTATGCAGATATATGTGAAACATTATATCGGTTAAAGAAAAAGGAGGCTAAATTTAATTGGTCGACAGAAGCACAGGATTCTTTTGATAAGATAAAACGAGCATTAACAGATGCACCAGTTTTGTAATTGCCGAATTTTACAGAACACACACAGTTTAACTTATTTACTGATGCTAGTGGGGTCGGAATTGGTGCTGGGCTTTGTCACAACCACAGACCTATTGCATTCACGTCTAGAACCCTCAATAAAGCAGAAAGAAACTATACTGTTACTCAACGCGAATGTTTGGTGGTGATATGGGCCTTAAATAAGTTTAAATTATATTTCGGATCCCTGCTGGTGAAGATAATCACAAATCACGCGGCATTAACAAAGCTAACGAATGGGGGAAAACTTATCTAGTCGAATGATTAGATGGGCTCTCAAGTTATCCGAGTTCAACATAGAATGGGAACATCGACCAGGGGTCCAAAACGTTGTCGCGGACGTATTGCCTAGGAATCCAGTAGGCAATCTGGATGGATCACAAATTTCGTGCGCAGCTCTTCGAGCCCTCGCCTTAAACTCCCGAGAACAACTCATTCGAGAGCAAAAGGAAGATCATGAGTAAGGACACATCTATTGTTATTTAGGGAACCCCCAGACGACGGTTCCATTAATGCGACTATATGCAAGGGTTGGTCCCAGGATTCTAAACTTGTAGATGGTCTACTCTTTTACGCGAGAAATATTCTACAACTCTTGGAGAACTAAGAGTGTATATTCCTAGATCGCTTCGCGAAGCAATAATGAAAGAATTTCATGATCTGCCATTAGAAAAGGCCATCTAGGAAAGAGGAAGACCTATTTTAAATTACGCGACACATGTTATTTTTCATATATGAGGAAATATATATTTGAATATGTATCAAACTGTGACCGGTGTCAAAAATTTAATTACAAAAACGCGCTACCAGCTGGTCGTTTAATTCCGATAGTATCCAATTACCCCAATGAAATTGTAACGTTAGACCTATTAGGCTCCTACCCCGCATCCCGACCGGAAAGATATAGATTTTTATTAGTAATAACTGATCATTTCACTAAGTGGAGTGAGCTTATTCCTTTACGAAAAGCTTCGGCCCAGGCCATAGCTAACGCCCTTTTTGAGAATTATATTTCACGTTACGGAGCTCCGATTTCTTTAATTAGTGATAACGGCCCCCAATTTATATCAGATGTATTTGAACACTTAAGTCACAGATTGGACATAAAACATATGAAAACGGTAACATAGAGGCCACAGGCGAATTTAACGGAAAGAGTTAATCGCAATTTAGTCCAGATGATAGCCTGTTTTGTAAAAGAAAATCACGAAAACTGGGACCGATTTCTTCATGAGTTCGCTTTCGCGCTGCGCACTTCAGTGAACGACACAACAAATAAAACTCCGGCTGAGTTATTCTTAGATAGAAAGATTATAACACCTTTGAGCAAATTAATAAATGTCACAGAGGGTGTGAATATGTAGGAAGAAACATTGAGAAATTATTCGATGAAGCAAGGCAGAATATGCGGAAACAACACAAACATTGGGGAAAATATTATAATCGGAAAAGGAGGGAAGTTAACATCAAAGTAAATGATTTGGTGTTGGTACAAACTCATTTTATAAGTGCTGCGGGTAGGAGAGTGGTCGGAAAGTTTATGCCTAAGTTTGAAGTGCCATATAGAGTGTAGGAGGTTCGGAATAACAATTTAATTATTTGGAAGAGGGGTGAAAGGGTAACAGTTAATATCGACCAGGTGCGAGTGTACCGTCCACGACAATCCGACACGATTAGTTCGGACAGTCATGTTGAGACACCATATGAAGGACAGAGGTCGAGTGATAGGTCAAGTAGATCGCAACCAGGAAAATTCAAAGGATCTAGGAAACCCTCGAGTGAGCAGAGTAACGGTCATAAATCAAGTAAGGGTAATGCCGGATTGAAACGTAAAGTAGAGTCAAATGGATCAGGGGACAGGAAGGATTTAAAGAGGTCCAAAATTTGCAGAAAACGTTCTCTGCTGGGGTCCAAACATAGGAACCAGAAAAGACCAACCCCTGAACCAAAACAGGGAATAAAAAGAGCAATTCCGTCCTCGGTTTCATCTCGAAATTATAAATATAGAAGACCTAATAACCCCTCCCAGGGATCACAGTACATTGCAGGTCCTTCTCATCAACAAGAATCCAGGCAGGACAAGTCACCTACAAAAGGGAGCAGGCACGAAGGAAGTGGACAATACTACAAGGCCCGGGAGACAAAGACAACTTAAAATGGAACCAACAGGGCAGCTGAGAGAAGACCTGTCCGGTCTAAACAGGCGACAGCAGTGGGACCTTGTCCGTACTACCTACGCAGCCGAGTAAGACAACCCGAAGGATTTCCAGAGGAGCGGAGGAACAGCGGAATCGAATGTATTCCACAGAACAACATCAGGAGAAGGAGCCTCAGTATTGAAGCCTTAGACGGAGATCCAGTGGATAGGAGCGAATAAAAGACAAAGAAAAATATCAGGTTGTATCGTTTCTTTCTTTTCTCCTTTCGAACAAGTAGTCGGAAGAATTATTGCAATGAAGCAAGTCACGGGTGGATTTTTAATTTAAGAAGCCAAGCAAAAGTGGACACTACAATGAGTGTGTTTTTTCTTGATGAGAAAAATCAGCTTTTGTATTAATTTTTTGTATAAATATGGAGAAAACATTTGTAAGAATGCATTTGTTTACTTCTATGTATGACTTCGCTAAGATGCGACAATTCCTTTGGTTGTTTGTTTTATTGTTTTTTGAAAAATGTTTGAAATTGTATGTATATATATGTGTATATTTTATCTCACATCTGGTGACTTGGGATGCGGCGTATTTAGGTAGAGCTAACATTTAATACTAACAAACGCAGCATGTATGGAATGGGAATGTTAAGGAACCAGACGCTTCAATTGATGTATATGAAAATGTTATGTATAAAAAATGAAGGAATCTGTATGTACTATAGATGTTTGTTTTTTTCACACAAAGAAATTCTCATTTCAGGGTAGCTGACCCTGAGCATTGTATATTCAACAAAAGAAGCAAGATGCAAGTCCGAATATGTTTTATAATATTTAAGTAGATTTTTAAGTCGTTAAGAAAACCACGCAGGCAGGTTCTTTACCCCTTCGGTGGTTTTTCCCTCGCCTCAGAGCCAAATGGGCATGGTGTAGGAAAATCTAATTCTGTAAATGTTACGTCATTTAAAGTGTAGTTTTAGGTCGTAATTTTTTTTCCTTTCTTTAAGGAAGGAGAATTTGTTAAGTGTCCGATTGGTAGATATATATATATATATATTAAAGTCGTCGGTACTATAAGTCAAGTCTAGGAATTGGTTACGTAAATTATTTTCAGGCCGTTTGTGACCTTCGAATAAATCCCGTTTTCTTTTTGGAGGGGATGTGACGAATCTGTACGGAACATTTCCACTAATCTTCTTAGACGTCTTTCAGGGGAATATAAATTCGCGTTTATTTCCAATCAACTCCAAAAAGAGGTATGGGATATTTAAATTAGATAAGGTATTTAAGTCGAGGGTTGCGAAATAGCAAGGGATATGATGGTAGGCTATTGAGCCAGTAACTTTAAAGGCATTACTAGAAGATTCAAGGAGATTAGATTCGTGAAAACGTCATGCTGCGAGACGTACCAGAAAGCTGATATAAGCCAGCGGTAAATATAATTCACTTACGCTTAAAGTAAGCGTCAGTTTGAGTGACTTAGTTAAAGTTAATGAAAGTTATGAATTCGAATACGTGTGTTTCTTGGATCTCCTATTTCGTTAAATCTTACTTGAGTTTGAACTAGATTATTAATTAACTGTATTCTTAGTAATTTAATTTAAGGTATCTAAAACCTTCGAAGAAATTTTTTTAAAACTGTAATAATCTATTAAAAATTTTTTACTGATGAAATATAACTTAAAACTATGAAAATACATTTAATATGTTACTTGTAGACATAAAAAAAAATTTTAGGGAGTATATAAAGCATAGTGTAAATAGTATTATTAGAATAACGCACATAACTCAAATGTCAAAATATCCCTTTTCTGTAAATTTGATGAGATCATCATAACATATTTTTGGTACTATTTTCCTGATGATAATCAATTTATTAAATTTTATCAATAAAAGAACATTGAAAAATCATTAAAAATTATTACGAGCATGATATATACCTTAGTTACTAAAAACATATCAACTATATAATTATGAAAGTAGTAGGGGTTCTTTAAATTTATAAACAAATTTATTTATAAAATTTGAACTAATTTGGTTCACAACTTTTTGATATTTACGTTGTCAGATGTCAATACGTTAAACAAATTCATTTTGAGATAAATGAAATAAACTTTCAACTGCAAATTTTAATATTAAACACAATTTGATATACTTAAAAATGCTCCTGATTTATAAATAACACCTTCTTTACTCTCTAAAACATTGATTTTTTTTGTAGTTCTTAAAGTTTTTCTACGCTGCTTTACTTTTGGTGTTGAATGTCGTTCTGCATCATTAATTCTATTGATGTCAAGATGTTTGTATGATTTTAAAGTAAAATAACCAGGAGTTATATGAAGTGTTTTAAAAATTTCAACTCAACCCTTGTATTCATCATTAAATGGATCACAGTATCCAATGCACCAGATTTTTAAAGTTTTGAGGCACACGAAAACTTCCTTGGGTTCACTGCCATATAATGCCATTTAAACACTCGTTTTGAATTTTGTGTTTTGCCATGCAGGCATTTAGTAAGCAGTTCTTGGGTACACAACTCTAAATATGTAGGCTTAATCTTGTTTAGCACTTCATTTGATAAGCCTTTATATTTTTCTTTTGGCTTTTTGCCACAAGACAGTGCCCGCTGGTAGTAGCACCAACTATCTTTTCCGATGGACACCCGCCCCCATGCATCGGTTTCTCGACACTTGATGAGCAATGAAACAAAGCCGCTATAACATGAAGACCTCGGTTTTCAACATTGCTACGAACAGCAATCCCATAATAGTTTTGCAAACGGTCAATAAAAGAGTCGGTGATTACCAGACAGATTTTTATTTTTAGACTTTAGTTTGCGGACTCTGTTTTGAACATGACCAATGCATTCATATTTTGTGACGCTATCCTTCCCATAAGTTTGACACTGATAAAGCCCTTAGAGTCCCCGTTACCATAATAATGTGCATATTTAAGGCCTCGTTTGACAATAGAACGTAGGAAGATTCTCGTAGCACCAACAGCTTCCATTTTTAACGCAGAACATTGAAAATTGCTATGGCACACGTGATCTGCTGCAAAGGACTCAATGCTTCTAGGCATTTTAGAAATCTTTCTGCAGGTGGGACAATATGACGACATTATTTCAATGTCTACTACTTTACCAGTGTAACTAACAAAGCTGCGACACACCCATTCATGGAAGAGTAACCTCTACGCTGCCACGTTCCATCAACTGAAATGCCACATTCAACAATTTTATTTTTAGTAGGATGTAGCACTAACAGTTCAGAAGCCTTTTGCATTGATAGTTCACTAATCTGAAATCACGGACATGAGTTTATTTTCATGATTAGTGTACGCAGTTTTACTGAGCCTGGGTAAATTTAACGTACCACATAATTTAAACCCAGCAGAAAAACCTTTCCTAATTTGTCTCATACCATACACAAATCTTGTATTTACTTCAGGACAGTTTAAAGTTTTCTTTGAACTAGAAAACCCTGAGTAAAAGTCACATTGTTTACACCTGATAACAAAATTTGAGCACAAACCATATGTGGAATCCTCAGAAAGCAGGATACCTTCTTCGAAACATCTAGAGCAGCAAAGTTGTAAAAACAAATTTAAAAGAGAGGACTTCCATATCAATTATTCTGTTACCAGTAAGTGGTTTACGTTGATATTCTGCTATTTCTTCATCAAAGACAGCAGGTATTTTAATTTTTGAAGAACTGGCGTTGGTAGATTTTGCGCTGCTATTTTTTGAATGTTTAATGGTAGATCCATTACCTCGAAATTGGCGTTTTCTCTTTGCACTAACTCTATGTTTAGCTTTACCCATTTTAAATGACAAAAGTAAAATTTTTGCTATAAAAAGGATTTTATACTACGCAATCATAGCAAATTTAAAGCACTCTATTTTCTTGCCAGATTCTAGATAAAAATATAAATAAAAACATGTTGCTAATTATATTTTTGATAATTCTGAAAACTCAAATTCATATTTTAAAAAGTTTAAATTTCTTACTATCGCATATTTAAAACGTTTTGAAAAATAAAAATGTCAACAAACATTTTTCTCTACTTCGCAAAAAAAAAAGGTGCTATCGAATGAAACTCAAATCCCCATAACTTAAGTTCTAAAAAGATAGAAACAAAATTTAAACACCATTTTAAAGAAAAAAAGTTCATACAAATACCATTTTTAAACTAAAAATTGAAAAATTTGACGAAAATGACGTTTTGAAGGTGTACGGATAATTTAATATAAAGGCAAATCCCTTTTTAAGAGACGTAACAATATCATATTATATGTTATCAGAGATTTTTGAGAAAATTATAATAATAAATAAATATTATTATTATTCAAAATGGCTCTTAGTGGTTGTTTGCCTCAAATTAATCTTGGTGTTCAAGGTGTGACCTAGGGGGGTCATCACAACGATTCTCTTCTCCCGAAGGGTTCGCTGTGAATAACGCGAATGGTCAATCCAAAGATTCCCAGAGATGATTAATTGAAGGAACGCGAATAGATCCGTCACAAGTTCCTTTCTCACCATACTGGTATCACACTTAAAATTGAATAGGGACTCACCCGTATATAGTACTTAGTTTCAATAACTTTACTTCCGATTTCGATGTACACCAACTATTATTTCTAACCGCAAGGTATCTTGCTGTCAACGTAATACACACTTCTGGCCTACGTACATACAAACCATCCTCATGAAGCATAAAATTGTGGAGGAACATTTAAAACTCCAGATTCAAGTATACTGTTCAGTGTAAAATTTAGCAATCTGTTTTTGTTTTCAAAAAGTAAACATTTATGTACTATAGTTTTCAACTTTTTTTTTTATTTTACAGTAGTTTATATTATATTAAACCTAATGTATATAAAAAAGAGTAACGTAACACACAAATTAAAAAAAATATCACAACTCAGTATCCAAAGTTTTTACTTTGTCCTACACCACACACTCAATTCTGGCGCATTCTAACTAACATATTTCTAAATTTCTATCTTTTAAGGTATCCGACTACTTTCGGAACCGTGATTTGCAAAAGCACATAAATGGATCATTTTCATAATATTTAGGTTAGAATATATGCATAAAATTGTTTTAAGTATATTTTGACAAAAAATTTATTTAAATACAATATTTCGGCAAAATATTAACTTAGAATAATCCTTTTTTCAAATGTTCTCCTTTTGTGAAAAAAATACTTCTATTATAATAATGTTTTGCCTGTATATAGCTCAGACCTCTGTACAGAGGCTCAACTAAATTTTGAAATATATAACTTAGAAGTGGATTTATTCATGTATTTTACGAAAACAGAGGGGAGAAAAATTTAAAAGAGGCCAATAATTATTTCAATGGGTGGTAACTGAAAATAATGTGAATTTTTCAAAAATTCTAAGCATTTTTCACAAAAGGAGAACATTTTGAAAAAGGTCATTCTGTTAATTTATTTTTGAATTATTGTATTTAAATAATTTTTTTGTCAAAATGTCCTGAAAACAGTTTTATGCATGTATTCTAATCTGAGTGACACTAAATATCATGAAAATTATCCATTTATGCGCCTTTTTAAAATCCCGGTTCCGAACGTAGGCGGATACCTTAACCAATCTGCATGGATAAAAAGTTTGTGAAGCACGCTGCCTCATATAAAGTAAATTGACTACGCGGTAGCCAATGCTATTAAAACATGCTCCATTTGTTGTTTTCCTTGCAATGATATAATGCTTGTGGTAAATTGAGTTTTACATAGAAAATTCGTTTCCCAGCATGAACTTGAACTATGCTCTGTTCGCTAAGAGATAGTGTTCCCGCTTCGTTAACCTAAAGTTGCGGGTTCGATCCCGGCTGTAGTAGATAGATTTTCTGAATGCGAATATCGTAGGCGTGCCTGTTAAATGATTATGAAGCATGTGAAAGATACCTTGAGTATCAATTTGGCTTTGGTACTCTCGGTAAAAATAAATCACGGCAATATTTAGCATCCGACGTGAGTGTGAATTAAAAAGTTAATTCTAGCGTCCAAATTTCGTAACGAGGCCGCCACTAGATGGAAGTACCATGAAATGGCCCTCACGCTTGGGGATTTACCTTGTCTTGAAATGCTAAATTGCTAAAATACAGCTCAATTGAAAAATAAGTTTATGACTAACCTAAAAGATCTTGGCATGGTTACAAGATGAGAAACTTTATCATACTTTGTGACCAATTACAGCTCCAAGGAAAATTTGATAAACTCTGAAATCAATCTTTCTGGAAAATTCCATGAGGCTATATAAAAAGCCGCTGAGGCAACGGTTCAGGTAGTTGAGTTCAGAATCTGCTCATGCGCTGTCTGAGATAAGACAAATAGACTCAATCTGTCTGAGTTCCTGTCATTTCTGGTGAACTGTAAGATTTGTTTATAATGAATTCGTTTTTTCGATCTAAATAATCTGTTAAAATATTCACTGGATGTAAAGTTCCGCCTAAAATGCCGCATTACGTACTGGCGTGAGATGAGGAAAAATGTAAAAAAATGTATGGAAATAACAGTCAAATGAATTGTGCTTTTAGGTGCCACCTTTTGCTTGCATATGGTAAATCTTTTTTTTTTTTCTGAACCCACATTATCATAGGCACCTTAAGGAGAAATGAATTATCCATCGCTGTCATAACTAACATCCCTAATGATACTCATCCAAAAAGTCAGCAAATTAATTTGCAATTTTGTTAAAGGTTACAGGCTTATTAGATTGAATTTTTTGAAAGTTTAAAAATGCCCTACAAATCTATTACCACTACAACTCAATTACAAGTTTTTTAAATAATGAATAAAGCTTTAAATTCGAAACACACATAAATTTCCAGTACTAACATTTACTTCACTCCAATGTCAGTAGACATACTTACAATGCCAATAAAAACAGAGAATATATCACTTCACGCAATCATTCAGCGCTTAAAGCCATGGCTGGCTTTTGAGACTTCACCCTACACCACACTCTGGCACGTTATTGTCACTGTTGTGTTGGCGTGATTCGCTGGGGAGTAATTAGCGGAAAAATGTTTAAAGAAACACGAATGGAATGTTTTATGCTTAAAAAAAGATTTAAAAAATCCGTGCTTTATTCTCTATGTTGTACATAAAAAAAGAGCATGAAATGCATTTTGCTAAAAAAAAAGGGAAAAAAAAGAACATTGGATAATCAATGTTAAATAAAATTTAGCAGGGACTGTACCTTTTTAAATTCCGAACAGACAATTTCGAAAAGGAATAAATAAATACTTTAAAAAGTGAAGAGGACGAAATTGAGCTGGCACCTCTCTCATTTTAACTACCACACCACACCAACGAGGATGAAATTTGAGCTCGACAGATTTAACGTGCATCGCTCCTCTACCACACGGCGGGACTACCAGTGGGATTGGGCTAACCCACGCCACGCCAGCCATGATTTATCTTGAACACTTCGCTACCTCTACCGGCGGGACTATAGTGGGATTGGGCTAAAATATATACGCCAGCCATGATCTGATATCTTGACCACTTGGCTACACACACACATACATATATATGTCGTTTTATGATGTTCCAATACGTCAAGAAAGCCAAGTATGGGTCTTTGAAAATAACTCCATGCCAGCAATAGTAAAGGACCAAGAAGCAATGAAACAAGTAAAAGTATGCCGTTTTTTATTCAGAAGTACGGGATTGATCAAAGCTATCTAGTTGGAAGAACAGAAGACAGTAGCAGCAAACTGGTATACCACTAAATGTCTTCCAGAAATTCTCCAAAAAAGTAATGTTAAGGGACTAATACTTCACCATGACAGTGTATCTTTCCATACAGCCGGATTAACAGCTGTATATTAACTTTTTAAGCAAAGGAAATTAAAGTGATATTGCATCCACCTTATTCTCCGGATCTAGCTATGTGTGACATTCGGGTATTTTGTAATCTAAAAAAGAACTTACGTGGACGTCGTTTTTTTTCAGAGGAAGACAATGATGTGGTTATAAACGCGTTTTTTCATCAATTCCATGAAAGGAATGATTTTAGGCAATTAATCTGGGGAAACTCCGTATACAAAAGCTCATTGATGCTGGAGGAGTATACTTTGAATACTCCTAAAATTTTTAAGTATAACTTTAAAAACCTAAGAGTATCTCAAAAATTTCAGAGTGAAACCTTGTATATATGTATATATATATATAATAAATATATATATCTCCAATGGAAAGAAGAAAATAGATAAAAGAAAATATTATTTAAGCGACGTAATTCATCTACCTTAACATTTTTCTACGATGCATTCGTCAACTTTTACGCCTGAGAGATAATGCCCTCCCAATGCTAATGAGCTTACTTATGAGACACAATTATTATAAAAGAGTTTACTTTTCAAAAGAAATCCTCATGCGAATAATTAATATCTGTCAACAAACTATGCCGAAGATTTTAAAATTTGCTAATTTTGATATATATAGCAATGAACCTTTCTAGCTTAGCTATACTTGCTCCCGATCATATAAAAAAATTTACATCGTCTAGTCAATAAGAAAAAAATTGAATAAATACTTCACTAATCAAAGTCTGCGTTGCCATGTTTACATAAATTAAACAAGTATAAGTTATATATATCCATTATAGAATGTACTTATGTTTATTTTGGCACACATGCACAGTTAATTATGTTTTTGGCGTGAATTTCTGCTTTCAGGTTTCAAGAACGCGATTACTTTTACAGTTAACTTAGATTTTAAAGTGGCAATGGTTCTGGGATAAACATAACTCATTGTGATTACGCAGTTCTTCAAGTAAATGCTGCAGTTTTATCTTTTTTCGAAACATTTTATACACAATTTATTTAGTGTACTGAAATGTGCATTAAATAGAGCAGTGTCCCTTTTTGCTACAATAAATATGCTTATATGTTAGGGAGTATGGTATGAAATTTGAACAGCTTATATATTTCACACCAAAAATAAAAGTAAATTTTTATAATTTAAAATTGAAAAAAATAATATAAGTTGGAAGGAGTTTTAATACATTAGAAAATCATGAGTTGATAGGTTAATTCGAAATTGGTAAATTCTTTACGTCTAGAGAATACCAATCATTGGCCATGCAGCGTTTTAGATCGAAAATTAGACGAAAGAGAAGATTGCGGTTGGATGCGTCTTTCCTCCGCACCTCAAGCATTTTGTTTGGGGTTAAGATTTGGGCTGATCGGTTGCCAGGAAAGGTGTTGGAAATCTTAATGATGTTCATCCAACCAATTTCGAACACTTATGCACGATGTATTTTCTTACACAGGAAGTGTCCAGCATATTCAGTGTAAAAATGCCACATTGCAGGATGCACTTGACCCGCCAGTATATCTAGATACATCATGGCCATTTGATTATCCTCGAGCAATGCCTGGTCACCACTTCCATGCCCACAGAGCACGCCCCATACCATGATACCCCACCAGCACTAGCTATGCAGCGTTTTAGATCGAAAATTAGACGAAAGAGGAGATTGCGGTTGGATGTGTCTTTCCTCTGTGCTCCACACATTTTTAGGGGGGTAAGATTTGGGCTGAGCGGTTGCCAGAAAAGGTGTTGGAATTCTGAATGATGTTCATCCAACCAATTTTAAACACTTATGCACGATGTATTTTCGTACACAGGAAGTGTCCAGCATAATCAGTGTAAAAATGCCACATTTCAGTATGCACTTGATCCGCCAGTATATCTAGATATCTCATGGCCATTTGATTATACCCGAGCAATGCGTGGACACCACTTTCATACCCGCAGAACACGCCCCATATCATGATACTCCCACCAAACCCTTGCAAAGTGCTATTAAGGCGAGAAGGATTCATGGCTTCACAGGGTTCTCTCAAATTCAACATTTTCCATCAGAGCAAAATAAGGTGTAGTGGTATTGATCCAACCATAATCACCAGTAGAGTAATGGACAAAATTTGGGTCATCCCTGCAAAGTCCGGTTTTGAGCCCCCAAGTTGAAGTTTACTTGGGGGCAGTCAGGCCCTAGGAGCCTGCCCTCCCCGCAATGAGGGTGTGTACGATACCCCACTGCACACTACCAGTTTCGAAAACTCGGATAACCAGTGCCACCTTTTCCGACTCCAATACAAAAGAAATTTCGGCATTTGGGGCTGAAATGAATGGTTTTCTTACAGGCACTCGACTATGTATTCCTATTATCTGCAATTATGTGCAATTCTCTCACCATGGTTCGAGCTAAATTTCTGCTGTCAAAAACCTTGGATGACGATTTGTGTTAATTGAAGAAAAGTAAAGTAACTGCTCTGCAGTACGATTAGATAAAAACGACGCCGATCTCTTTCTTACAAAAATGTACTCTTAACGCAGTGACGTCTTCTTAAAAATGAGTATGGTTTTTGAGTCTTAACTTTTGAAAATTTTTGATGGTGCTGCGTTTGAGAACCTACTGATGTTTTCTGTCTTCAAAATCGAGGTCTCTGATAAACCAGCACCGACGATAAGCGCTTTTTCAAATGGTGAAATCTGCTATATTTTTCCCTTTTTACTTCATTCATAGTCAAAAGTATTCCTACACCTTACATAAACTAGAAATCCAACCTCGTGTAACTCATGCCATAAAAATAGTATATTTCTCTTCTGAAACGAATTAAGTGATACAGCAGCCAATATGGCCAAGGCCTTATGTGTCTATCTCAGCTTTCGTGCATGTGCAGATGTTTCAGTCAAGAGGTCAGTCTGACTTGAAGCCCCTAGTGTTCAGTTCCCATGTAAGCTTGGTACTCATTTATCGACCCACTTAATCGATGAAAGCTAAGTTCACGACCTAGCTCAGGCTGGAATTTGAACTCTGGAGCTGTGGTGTGGAAGCGCAATATACTACCACTCAGCCACTTGGCAGTATATTTCCTCTCTAGCACCCATTAACCCTTTATCTACCGCAATATGATTTACTGCAGTTTTTTTTTTCTTGCAATATTTTTTTAATCACTACAATAAAAATTAAGGGCTATGCATAAACAAAATACTCAACTTTGAGAAATTTAAATCGTTAGAGCTAATTAATTAATTAAAGATATGCAACTGTAAAATCAATTATATACACTATTCACTTAAAATAAATAGTTTTCTGAAGCCTTCATTAACATTCAAAAGAATAAGTCACTTACCTTTTGATGTTAACTACTTTTTCGGAACCAAAATGACAGTCTTCGCTATCCGATCAAAATATCGGCTGCAAGCGCAATTTCTGCTATAAAACTATTCGCCTTCTTTTCTAAAATATTCATCATAGAGAATCCGTGCTGCCATTTATCTTGCAAGAATAGATTTAAAAGAGTATTCCTGCTAAATATGATTAGAGTATTCATAAAAATGACTTCTCTATGTAATTTTAAAGTGAGTGGGACTTATAAACACCGGCGGTAATAAAAGGTTGAAATACCAATCTCTACGATCTATGATTCATTTGCCAGTGTGTTCAAGGTATTTTTCAATACATATATATTCACTCTCACTTAATGTTTTAATAAATGAGTCCATTTAAAAATTAATTATTAGGCAAGTAGTCATCAAAATAATTATATAGATCGATAGATAAATCAGGTTACTGCAATGATGTTTCCTCAAAAAAAAATTCATTCAAGCATTTTTGAACTCACAAAGTTGTTTTTTAAATACGTTGTTTTTGTGTTTTCTCTGATATAATACCCTGCATTAAATTAGAAATAGTCTTATCCTTTATAACGAACCTTTTTAATTCATAATAAACAATTACTAGTTTTGAATATTCGTCGAGGTTAATTAAAATGCAAATTATGAAAACAATTTCAGTAAATTTAACAAACTATAAAAAAAAACCGAATTAATTTATCTATTAAAAATTTCAATGTTGCCTTTATATATCAATTAAGAGGTGTTGGAAATCTAAAATCATATTTTTTTGACAATTTGAGATTTGTACATTTTCAAATTGCATAGATTTTTACCTTCCTAAAAACACCTTACTTTAATCTCTAGGGTAATTAGAAGCTTTAAAAATCTATTTTAAATAATTGTTAAAACTAGGTCACGCCCATTGAAAAGGTGAAAAATGTAAACAAAGTACTCCTTTTTTGCTTAAAAGTTGAGCATCTGATATAAACCAAAAACAAGTGTCTTTTATTGTAAATTGAACCTTTTTTTTATTTTCTAGCCGATTAGAAGTCTCAGTGTATACAATAAAATCAGTTTATCTCAAAATGTAAATTTGATGTTCGCTGTACCTTTTCTGAGGAACTACTATTCACAGGTATGTAAATTGTTTATGATACATTTGTAATGACTGCTAATATATGCTAAAATGAGCTCTTTGTAAAAAACTCCAAAATTTATTTTTTTAGAATTTTTTTTTATGTAAAAATTGGGTCAAATTTCGCAATGTTTGATACAATATTTCATAAATTATTAAAAAATTCAAAATTAGCAAAAATCTCATTTCAGTATAATGGGAGAGGTGTACTTTAATGGTATGAAAAATTTCAGGCATGCACTTATAACAGATTTTGAGAACAGATACATCGACAACAGCCAATTTAACATTTTTAGTACATATATAGAGAGAAGTTTCCTACTCCTCTTAGCGCAATATTGTTGGCTTTAAATTGGCAATGGAAGAGTAGTAAAAAATTTTTTTTAACCAAATGTTTTGAAAAAGAATGATAGTTTAAGGATGTTTAGAAACCATCAGAATTTATAGGAAAGATATTGTAAATTTGTCAAGATTTTTTTTGAAGTTTAAATAATTTTCAGAATGTTAAAACAAGAAACAAAGAGAATAATGTTTGCTTTTTGGTGTACTAAGTAATATTAAAGATTTTAATTCCAATACTTAATGAATTAAAGGATTAATGTGAAACTTTTCTTAAGCATTCGTGTTTTTAATTAGCTTTATTAGCAATTCTGAAAACAGTTGTACAAATGTATTGAACGCTTCACTTCAAAAAATAAAGTCTAATTAATAAATTGACCCGATGCCACAGTTACTGCGGCCATATTCTAACCATTCGAATTATTTGTGCGATTTATACTAAAGATGACAATTATAGTATTCCTCACCGAAAATTAAATCGACTTAAAACCTGAATTATTATAACTTTAATCAGATATTTATTGAAATTAAGTTCAATCGGCAGCATTTTATGCAATTCAACAAACGCGATACCTGTAAAATGTTTTCTACATCAAAATTACTACCCGTTATTGTTCTCTTGGTCCTTTTCTACCAGAGTTGTGAAATCTTGTATCTCTTCTTGATGACATTCTCAGCTTTAGGCATAACCATTCTAAGAATATGTATCCTTAAAACAAAATCAAGTAAGGATCATAAATGGAAAATCCTAAGTAATAATACCTAACTATGTGTTAATCATGGTGATCATGGATTAATTTTAATATTTATACATACAAGTAGAAAGACAAAATAGCTTGCCAACTTTCATACAAATTAATGCTTATAAAAAAGATAGTGGATTCGTTTTCCCCATTACATAAACTTATCTTGTTTAATTTTAATTTATTAAATTATCTCTAAGCTCTTGATTAATGATTCTTTGTTACACCTATTATAAATAAATCAACTAAAAAAAGAGAAGAAAAATAGAAAAGTTCTGAAACATTATATTATTAAAAGTATCCGGAGAAAACTATATTTTTTGCTTTTCCACAAGTAAGTCAAACATTAGAATGATGTTTTGTCACTTTTTGCTGCGACAACAGCTGCCACGATGTGGTGAATGTTATCCATTAGCATTTTTATACAGCTGCAGGAACTGTACTTTACTCTTGTAGAAGAATACTGGACACTTTTTTACCATCAATTTGGGATGTAGGGATCCAATTCGAAGCTTATATTATAATTCCTTCCCAAAATGTTCTATGGAGTTCTGCTCTGGGATTTAAGGATGAGTGACAATTCCTAAAGAACCATGCCAGCAAATCTCGTCTACACTATGAACAGGAAAACGATCATTTTGAAACTGGAATGCATCCTGTGTGAACTGTTGCCACAATGCGGACAGCAAAAACTTTATAAAATGTCAAATAGTTTTAGTTTCCAGAATTTCTAACGCAGGAATAAAAGTGACCAGACAAAATTATGAAAATCATTCTCAAACCATTATCCCTCCCCCTCTCCATCCCTCCAAATTTTACTTGCTTTTCAATATAGTAAGTCCTAAAGCAGTTTTTCTCAAAGTTTCAGTATTTGCGACCCAATATTCAGTCATAATTTTCATCCCGCTCCCCTCATACAATAACAATGTATTGCTTTCAACAATAGTATACTTTCATGCTAAAACTACCTTCCGACTTTAACCTCTTAAATCCCTCTGGCGTACATAAACGTCTCACTCAACCAAAGCATTAAATTCCCCGGATGTATTGTGACGTCTTACGCGTCTTTTCTTTAAGAAGTCACTTGGGTTCTTTGGGCCAGAATTAATGGCAACTCATTTCCAACCAAATCCAAGAAACGAGATGTGAAGAAGAAATGCAAATAAACCGACTTTAAATATAGGATCTTAGAGTAAGCGGAAGGGCAATGTAAAGGAATGTTAGACAATTGATGTGCGTTGTGGCAGTTGATGATTATTGCAGTTCGTGGTGTAAGATTGATTAAGTTCTACTTGTGGTGGATAAATATATTGGTGTTCGACTAGAAGTCAACCGTCAAGCTGCATACCATTGCAGATAAAGACAAGTAACATTACGGAATAATATAAGGTAGGATTGATTACACTTTATTAGAATTGAGGATTAGGCGGTTCGAATATTGAGATTGGTCTGAATTAGAATTGATCCTATTATAAATATATATATATATATATATATATATATATATATATATATATATATATATATATATATATATATATATATATATATATATATATATATATATATATATATATATATATATATATATATATATATATATTGTGTGTTGCGTATTAAGTCATCGTAGATTCTCTCATATTAATTATTATAACTATATTTGTTAAAGGTTTAAGTTGAATATCTTAATAAAGTCATATTAAGATAATGTTTGATCCGAGTTCTTTCGCTAACCCTACACCTCTAGCTCACGCTGATGCTTCGAGGGATGTACTTTCAAGGGGAGGTACATCAAAGTATATATACGTCTTTCCGAAGTACGATCTTCTCTTTGCACTGCTATCCATATAATTATTCCGAAGGCTTTGGAATGCAATAAAAGGAATTGACAATGGAAAAGGATTGATAATGTTTGCAATGAATTTACGTATTTTAGATTATTTGTTTCTTTATTCCTCTCCCCCCCCCTAATACATCACATACAGACCCCTACGTGCAAAAAGGTTGCCATTGAGGTTGGTTGGCGTAACTTTTAATCGGCAATTAAGGGATTAATTATAAACCGTACAAATTATCAAGATAAGTACCATTTTTTGTATATAATTTTATATATGACAATCCCATGGGGGTCACTGGAAATTATTAAAGTAAATTTTTAACTAAATGTTGTTAAATTAATTATAAAGTATATAAAGTAGCACAGATACATTTAAAGGTGTAATATATCCGTGTAAATGTGTATTTTATTTTATATTATATCAGAATGTATTTTGGGGGTTTATTTTCAGTATTTTAAAATAATTTTTTAAATAATTGTTTGCTTAAAACTTTTTGATGTCAGTGCCCCCCTCGTTGAGTTGTCTTCCCCCCTAAAGAGGGCGCGCCCCACAGTTTGAGAAACGCTGTCTTAAATAGTTCACCACCAATTGTCTTCCTCCAGACTCAACAATTGGGTTGCTAGATAGCATGCTTTGACCCTACTCTCCAAAACATATGTCGTTATTGCTCAAGGCTCCAGAGTTGACGAATTCTACATCAGTGTAAGGAACAATAGGCATTCATTGTGGTAAGGTTTGGCTTATAAGCATCAGTTCTATCATGAAAACCAACATTTCGAGATTCGAGACGAATTGCCATGGTGATCCTGACGCAACCAAATGCTTCATGGAAATCTCAACGAATTATTTCTGTCAAATTAATGCCATAGTTTCGCTATCATCTTCAGGGTTCTCTTCGTTCCTGTCTATTAGATGAAGAGTTTGTAAGGGTCCCCCCCCTCGAGAGCCCTTCTCCTAAATTATCAGCGTGAGCTAGAGGTGTAGGAATAAATGAAGAACTAGAAGCTGTCATAATCTTAATATTGCTTTATTAAGATCTTAACTTAAACCTATAACATATTAGATAATAATATGATATGTGAGAGAATCTACGGTGGCTAAACACACAATACATAATACCGAAATAACGTAACTCGGACCACTATCAATAACTAATTCACCTAAGCTCAATTTTAATGCGATCACAGATTCGAATATTTAAGTAGTCACTGCTACCTTAATGTCCAACGAAACGACAATCTAACCAATCCTAACTGAAGTTTTGGTTCACTGGCGTGCCTTGAATAAGGGCTGACTCAGTGCTTCTCAAACTGTGGGGCGCGCCCCCTGGAGGGGCGCGATAACCCTTCAAGGGGGGCGCGAGCATCTTGAAAATATAAAAGGCTTAAAAAATTATTTTTTGGGATGAAGTAAAACAAAATGCTTTCTGATAAAATAAAAATACACATTTGCACTGATATATATATAAATTATATATATCATCTGGTTTTCCACTTTCAAAAGATTCCACTTCAAACGCTCATTAGCTATCTTTGATCCCAAAACAAAATAAAAAAAGATATTTTGTTTGCTTTGCTGTAATCCTGCGATGAGAGATTTTTTTTATTACGTTTCTTGTAACCTCTAGAATAGTACTTTTGATTATCATCTCTTTGACCTTCAAACTTACTGGTATGCTTAACTCCGTCTACTTTTCTTTTGGGAAAGTTGTAAATAATATTTTTCTGTTGCTTTTCCCCCCATGTAAATGAGTTTTATGATGTATGGATAAGCATATTGAGCACTTTGAAGGATTAATTGGCCAAGATGTATTTTATGAGTAATCTGAAATTGCATTATAAAAAACGTTTTACTCAATTATTTTTTTATAACTGACATCGATGTTTTTGTATCGAATAATTTTTTTTCATGGGAGCGGTCGCATGAGGCGCTGAATCACTCCAAATTCTGGTAAAACTGTTTATTCGTTAACAGTTTCTTGACAGTATCCTCCGATATGACAGTCTTAATGGAAACTAAAATGAATTTGTCACATTTATGCCTCTTTTGAGAGTGGCAAACGGTTTTTTACAATCAAGGTACTTGTTTTGATCGAGTTCCCTTCACGACCACTTTTGTTCAGAAATATTTTCTATGAATATGCTATACTTTCCCCTACGATTAACTTTGTGGTTTTAATTGCTGTGTTGTACAACTTATTATGGTTTATAAATGTAAATGAGCAGAATATAAAAAAATGGGCATCTGTGATCTCTCTATTGAAGGAAGATGAAACTGATCAAGCAATTGAAGAACCTGATGAAATAATGCATATTAATCGTGATAGCGAAAGTAAATATGACAAAAGTGATAGACATGAAACGTTTGAGTTGAATTGTAATTTTCAAATGCTGCCTAAAGAACTCTATCAAGAAAATTAAGATATCAAGAAAACTAAGAAGCCATAAATGTAACACTTCGCCTTGTCAAAAAGACACAAGCAAGAAAAGGTTACACATGCTATTTGTAGATCATCGAAGAATAGAAAAATTACAATAACGTGAGCAAAATATGACAGTTTTGATTGCAAATAACGTTCTTGTATTGTTAGTGAAAAGTGTCTGTGATTTATGTTCTTTATTAAGGTCACGCACATTTGGAACGGTTTCTTTAGTTTTATTGGTTTTTTTTTTTTTAAATAATCAAAGAAAAATTAAAAAGTCCTTTAAAGTAGGTAAGTATATTTTCTCTTAGTTAAATTATTCTCTGCAATTGTGATTTTTATAGAGCACAGAAAAAATAATTATAAAAAAAAAAGGATTGGGGTGACTTGGTGAAGTGATCGCGCGACCATTAACGTTAGTGTGGAGTGGGCTAAAACATTTTGAAGGTTTCTCGCTTTAAATATTAAAAATAACACAATTATTCTTCATTGGAATTTTTCATTCGTTTTCCTTATTTAATATTAATTCTAAATGCTAATTCTGTGAGGCTTAAAATTATAGTTCGTTTTAAACTATTTATAATCGGAGCATTCATTTAAAAAATCATTTTATATTTTTGTATGCATTGTTGTGCACTTGGTTTTACTCTTCTTACAATTAAGCTATTATATCAAGAATAATGTATTATTTTTTTAAAAAATAATCGCAGAACGGGTTCTTCAGCCAGTGTACTTATAAATGTATCAGTACTGCACAATGTATTTTATAACTAATTTATTAATACTAATTTAAGAGCAAGTTTAATTATTATTAGTGACTTCCATGGGCTTGTCTTACAGAGCAAGGTTTTCAAATGAAGGCTTAATATTAGAAATTGACACTCTGAGTTCTTTTTCTATATTTAGTTGAGATCTATATTTTGTCTTCAAAGCAGCCACCGCAGAAAATTCGGTTTCACAAAGGTACGATGTTGAAAACGGTAAAAGAATACGAAATGCTTTTGTTTTCAGTTCAGAAAATTCATCATCTACTTCTGCCCAAAATTGAAAGAGAGTTTTATTACAAAATTTTCCTTTAATTTCCCACTAGATGTGAAATCTATGAAACTTTCTTCTTCGGTAATGGAGAGCCCTTCTGGGGTATTTTGAAATGGATCTCTCACTCATTCGTAACTTGCTATCAAGTTGTCCTCAGCAAAAATATTTTTTTAAATTTTTTGCTAACATAGCTAAATGATATTCAATAGTTTTATAAACAACTTCCACATGTTGTTCATCAGTTTTGTAAGTTTTTACACATTTATCCGCATTTTCAAACATTTCTAGGTTTTTTTTTGCTTTAAATTTCGGCTCCATAATTCTAATTTTCTACAAAAGCATTAATTTTATCACTCGTGTCAAACATATGTACATTTGATCCTTGAAGTTGAAGATTCAATATATTTAATTTCTCAAATATATCGACTAAGTAGCTCAACTTCATCAGAAATAAACCATCTCGAAATTTCTCAGCTTCCGGTAGGTTCTTCTAGAAAAATGGTAATTTCATTTCTTAATTCATAAACACGTTGTAAAAATTTCCCGCGTGATAACCATCTTGCTTCACAATAAAATAGCAACGATGAATGCACTGCGCCCATGTCTTTGCAAAGTTCAGAAAAAGATTCTTGATTTTAGGGGTCTCATTTTTATGTAATTTACTACAGTCACAACTATCATTAGCACAATATTCAGGCCAGGACTAATTTCTTTGGAAACCAGAGCTTCTCTGTGGATCATACAATGTGTCCAGATGCACAGTGGAGATTTTTGTTTCACAAGTGCTTGTATACTTTTAAATCTTCCTGACACTGTACGAGCACCATCGGTGCATATTCCGACACAATTTTCCACTCTATATTTGCCTCGTTTATAAAATTATTTAAAATATCAAATAATACTATTGCTGTTGCTTTAAGTTTTTATTGGTTTACAAAAAAGTAGTTCTTCTACAGCTGACATACCATCCCAAAATCGAACATACGCCATGAAATGAGCATCTTTATTGCTATCCGTTGCCTCGTCAAGCTGAATTGAAACAATTTATCACGCAACTTACCGAAAAGCTGTTGCTCTACATCTTCAGCCAAGCGATATCATCAATTCGACGGGAAATTGTATCATTTGATAGGGGTATGGACTGCACTCTCTTTGGCAAAATTGTCTCAAACATAGTTTCTACAATCTCAATTGCTGCAGGCAAAATAGCTCTTCGGCAATAGTGTGAGGCTTTTTACATCTGGCTATTTTTATATGATACTTTGTAAGAAGTAAGTAAAGCTTTTTCATCCACTGACAAAGTTTTTTTTTTTTTTTTTTAAAATGTTTTTTGTTTTCCATATGATTTTAATTTTGATTCAAAAGAACTCTCGAGGGTTTGTTAATGTACTCACCATGAAGCGTTTCGAAATGTCTTTTAAGTTTATTAGGTTTCATACTGTCTGCTGCCAATATTTTTGAGCAAATAACACACAGGGGCTTTTCTCTCCCATTTACTTCAGTAATGGTAAATCCAAAATTCAAGTATTCTTGAGAATATTTCCTTGATTTAATTTTCGGAACTATGCTCGTCTGTGCACTTGTTGATGCTTTATTATCGTCGAATGTTCGCTTACGACTTAAAAATTTATCCATGATTTTTTTTTGTTCCAATTTTCTGCAGTAATACTTAATAGTGTGAATTACAATTAACGCAAATTATAAAATGTACATTCAAGATAGATTTGGTAGCTATAAGAAGCATCGAATGGACCAAGACTGATTGAAATTGTACGAGGTACAGCATTATTACATGTTTTGCGCAGACGTCCGATAGTTTGGCCAGACTCACGCAGACGCTCGCGAGAATGCCAGATATGATGGATATGAGAGAGCGCAACATAAAGTACTATTTTTTCAATTTCTACTATAAGTTCACTCTCTCATATATATCTTGTTGAAATTTTCAATCGTTGATAAAATACTTTCTATTCATTCATTCAAGTTCAAATACATTTTTTAAAACTTGTAGTGGGTGACTCTTCATGTTAATACAGTTCTTTCAAATTTTAATTCATTAATTAAATTAAAAAATGAATAAATAGTAACAAACAAAAATTATAGTACAAAAGCATTTATAGAAAGGAAAACTTTTCGTGCTGTCCCCTGTAACGCAATGGATAGCGCGCTGGGCTTTCTAATCTGAAGGACGGTAGTTCGAATTCCATCCGAGATGGCCTAATTTCTAAGAATGTGTGTGATTTCTTCTTTTACTTGACTATTTTCTTACACTAATTAAATTTAATTAATGAATAAATAGTAACGATAAAAAGAATATTCCAATACCCCATATATAGAAAAGAAAAGGAAAAATTGCAAGGAAAATCGCTTTCTCTTTTGTCGCTTAACATTGTGATTCTGTCATATGTATTACATATTTGTATTAATTGAGACTATTTAATAGAAAGTAACTAAAAAATAAGTTTTTCTTTGTTGGCCTAAGTAGGAATTGACTTAAAATTTATTTTTATATTACTTGTTCTAATGACATTTGTACTTTTAGAAATGCATGATGGACGAAATAAATTTTTAATTAAATGTCATTTGCAATCTGTCCCAATTTAAAAAATAAGAAAGGAAAAATAACATAACATTATAATTATTACTTAAAAAGTAATTTGCTTAAAAATATATATTATATAAAAGTAACGCATACAAAATTTAATACTCAAAGTGCATTATTATTGCATTCAATACATTATTATTGGGGAGGGCGATGAAAATTTATGATTGAAAATTGGGTCGCCAGTAGTGAAAGTTTGAGAAGCACTGTCTTACTTAATTAATTTATTTATTTTGCACAAAAGCCTTCAGAAAAGCCACGCGCGCTGTCATTACCTTGTTTTTGGAAGTAAGTCTATTTTTATAGCTGGCTTTTTGAAATTAAAGAAAGCCACATTATGAAAAATATTACATTCAATTACAGTGTATATGAGCCATGAGGGTGGGTGAGAAGTAGCGCGATAGAAATTTGACAAATGTAGATGAGAAGCGCACCTAGAAACTGTGAAATAGGGCGAGCACCTCAGAGCATATATAAACAGAGGCGTGATAACCGCAGACAAGACGGGTCATTCCACTCTGCGGCGCATAAATAAATAAGAGCGGGCAGAATAGCAGTATATGATGATTGTTTCGATGAAGCGAGAAGCGGCGGGTGACAGTAGTGAACATTTGAGCAACAAAAAGTTCTAATGTTTTTGAATAGAAACTATTGTGGTGAAATATTTTCTGAAGGCCAGACTAGGTGAATGAAATAAAGAAGAATATATATTTGGTTTTTATTACAAAGTTTTTAGAAAGTGCAGTAAATTTAAATACATTTCATTAGAGTGGCGCTGGCTCAGTACTTTGG